>JACGDI010003396.1:0-58379 GCA_014898725.1 Jacaranda copaia | reverse complement strand
TATCACATTGGGCCTCGTGGGCTGTTTCATTTGTAGAAGGGTCTATTGGGTCTGTTGAGCTATCTCATATCAATATGAGAGAAATTAGTAATATTTTATCCAAATATACCATGGCTTTAAGATGGAAACAAATTATGACTTGCCTCTTTCCATATGAGAGAAATCTTCAATATTTTATACAAATACACAATATCCTGAAGAAGAAAATAAATCATTAATTGCTTGAATTTAGAAGATGAATGTGTAATTATTATTCATAAAAATCATAATCTTAACAGCTTACATTATATTATTATTATTATTATTATTATTATGCATAAGAACGAGAAGAGATTGGAACACATGGTAATTAAATATTTTATATGTCTGTGTACTTTCTTTAGAAAGCGAATCCATCTCCACCACAAAAATTTCATTGAGAAGCGTGAAGCACATGCCTTCCTCTTTCTTTGTTAAGAACTCATTCCCGCATTTCATTGAGAAGAGTGAAGCACCGGTCTTCCTCTTTCCTTGCTAAGAACTCTCTCTCGTTTTACTATACTTATTGAGCATTAGCTACCTTCAACAATATGACATACAAACAGTACTCGTTTTCTGTTACTACCCCACTTCTTCATCTTCTTCTGCTTCTTCTTCATGTTCTTGTTATCTTGGAAGGCTCATATGGTGGTTCACCGGTCAAGTATCTCCCAGGATTTCAAGGCCCGCTTCCCTTTGAGCTCGAAACAGGGTAATTATGTCTAATTTACTTTTATCACACATTATATATTGCCTTATCAACTGATTGGTCTGTTGGATAATTAATTGAACTTTTTTAGTTTCTGATATTGACATTAGGTATATTGGAGTGGATGAAGAAGAAAATGTGCGGCTGTTTTATTACTTTGTGAAATCAAATGGGTCTAATCCTGAGAAAGATCCTCTCATTCTTTGGTTGACCGGAGGCCCTGGCTGCTCTATTCTAACTGGATTCTTTTATGAAATGGGTAAGCTAAATCCTTGACATTATTGCATTTTCAGTTGACGATGTATATTTCCCCGCCCTTTTGGTCTCGTTTTCCAAAATGATTTCAGAAAAAAAAGAAAAAAGAAAAAATGGAATCTCCTTTTTGTTTGTCTTGAAGCATATATCCTAATCTGCAATCATATTTTCGAAGCTGCCTGCATATTTTTTTCGAGCATTTCTAAAATTACTGTTTACTGCATATGAGTTAATTACATGATTATTAGAAAATTTAATATAAAAAATTTTAGTTTTACAATAAAAAATATAAAAAAATAAATCCTTAAAGACTCATAGAAATACCAAGGACAAGTTTGATTGGATTTTGAATTTATCACTTGATAATTTATCTTATATAAAGTATTTAATTATTAATTATTGTGTTTTGGTTTGTTTTTCCTGATTGTTTGTAAATATATTTACATGATTGTTGATTGATTGGAAGCATAATATTCCTTGCCATCTAATTATTTCCGTAAAATGACCGTATTATCTTAAATTAAAAAAATATATGCAATTCTTTCTCTTCTCTTTATACCACAAATACACAGTGCATATTTTTCTCCCACTGGCACCTAACACCCCTCCCCAAATTATTGTTAATTGTTTGTTAAGTAGCATGCTGATTATCCCTCAAAAAGCATGCCGCACCGGGTGTGGGAGAAGCACACACATGTTCACTTTTTTCCTTCTTTCTTTTCCCTTTTTTTATTAATTTAATTTTTTTTTCTGTTAAATGTAGTTTAATATCTATACTGGCCAAATCCATTATGACATCTATTAATTTTTGGACCCACCCCATACTTTTTCTATTTGTATTTTGCAGCTTATTGAATATAATTTTAATTAACATTATTGATTTATTTTGTGTATAAATTAAATTTGATCTAGTATCAAAGTGAAGTTTTATGGTCAATCAAATCAACTCTCTTAGCTTAAAAATCTCATACTAATTAAATTGTGACATATGATCTATTTTAGTACGTGGACTAATTATGTAAAGTTGATATTTGTGCAAATATAAAAATCTAACTTTTATAGTCAAATCATCCATTATTTTTGAAAAGAATTAAATTAATTAGTACAATTATATTAAGTTAAAATGAAGAATTAAAACATTGATGTAGTTGCTTGGATTTTTATTCAATAGCATTTATGAACTTTTTTTATATAATAATTTTTATTTAATTAAAAAAGTGCATAATTTAGCTGTGGACGGTGAACTTGGGATGTGCATTTGTAAACAATAGGTATCTAAATATATTAAAGAAAATAAAAAGAATGAAAAAAGCATATTAACCAAAAGTTTGAAAAAAAAAAAAAGAAGAAAAAAAAGATGCATGAAAAAGACTGGCACACCCGCTGTAATATTATCGATCAAACCCCCAAACGCTAGGGGCTTGCGTTTTGTGGAGCTTATTGACTATTCTAGTAATTTTGTAAAATAATTTATAGGTAAAAAAGACATTTTATAGCAAATGGGGGATTGCTCTATTAGTTGGGACAAGTTAACGGAAGGATGGTGATGGTTTTAGGCATACTGCAATTTAAGATTAGATATACGGACTTAAAAATTCTAAACGAATCTGTGAGCAAACAAACATACAAATCAAATATGAAATTATTTTTGATAAATTTACTTAATTCTTAATTATACCTCCAACCAAAATAGAAAAAGGTCACCAAATTGATTGGTCTGATTGGAGGCTGAAATGTGTCAATTAAATTCCGTTCCGTCTGAAGTGGGACCCTCCCTAAGAACGTGATACACATGTTGCCTGAAGTCTGTTTTGTCCCGTGGCCGGCTGTCCAAAACGACACTCAGTTGCTATTTGCTAACATGCGAATTTTGTAGGACCACTGAATTTTGGGCAGGTCTGTGCTGGCGGCTTGCCAACATTAATCATAAATCCCAATACGTGGACTCGAGTGAGTTCTTATCTATGTTTGAATTCATTTTCGTTTTTTATTTCAGTTGCAAACATTTTAAAATACATTTCTTCTTAAAATATGTGTGCTTCATTCGGTGAGTTGCAATGTTTGATATGTTTATTTGAAAGTTTGTTTTTATGAAAATATGATTGATTTTATTAATTTGTCTTTACTGCTTACTTTTTAAAAATGAGTTGTGGGTTCTTTTTGAAAAAAAACAGAGAGATTTTGAGAAATGTAGGTTGAGAAATAGGTTACGGATTTTGAGATTATTAATATTATTATTATTATTATTATTATTTTTTGAAATAAGTATAAACTAGTTTCAAACATCATTTTTAAGAAACACAACATAAACTCATTTCCTAAAGATAATGTGAAAATAATTTCTGGAAGCAAAACCAATATAAGCATTATTCAATTTTTCTTTTTCTTTCTCTGCAAACAAATTGAATAAATTAAAGAATGACAATGAATTGGTAGGTAGCAAGCATGCTATTTCTGGATCTACCCGTGGGAACTGGATTTTCCTATCCTAAGACACCAAAGGCCTCCCATTCCACAGGTTTTCAATCATGTGACCAAACCTATCAATTTCTTCAAAAGGTATTCCACTTTACTTATTATCAAAATTAAATTCTGTCCTTTTAAATTTATTAGATGCTAATATGAATCTATGATTGATGACGCAATTTGAACATTGTCTTCTAACTTACATGCCCATAATTCATGACGAGATGGCTAAGAATCAGAAAGGGCTATAAAACAAGATGTTGTTTTATTTTGCATTTCATGATATACATGCACACAAACTGTATATAAATAACACCAAGGTCATGTTTAAGGAAGTATTTTATGCCCTTGATGCGTATGTGTTATATTGAATGAAAATAGAATGAAAAATTAGAATAAAAGATTAAGCTGGCATTTTTATGCTAATTGTCAATGGGAAGTACAAAGAAAGGGCTCTTTAATACATGGGCTGAAAGTTTTGTGTTTAATTTTGTATTTTATTGTAATGCCCCTTTCTACATGATTGAATATGAAAAGAGTGACTACTATATAAGATTTGGTTAAAGAATTCATGTGAAACCATCGAATATCATTCTAACTAGTTGATCACACCCTAATATTAAGATGTTCTTGGCAAGGTCGGAGGCAATTTTTGCTTCTAATTGGCTTGTGAGCTTGGGGTGTGACGTTCGTAATTTACATGCATGTGCAATTACAATGTTTTGTTGTAACAAATAACTAGAAATATGACTTTTTATTTGCACCTATGCTGTTGAGAATTGTAGGTATTTAAATAAAAGAAAGCAAAAAATATATAAAGATATAGTTGTACTAGTTCTAGCTTTTTAGCCCATCCTTAATTTTATATTCCAAAACATATTTGCAGTGGTTGGCTGATCATCCAAAATTTATCTCGAGCCCATTTTATATTGGTGGTGACTCGTATACAGGCATAACCATACCAGTCATTGCCCAGATAATATCAAATGGTGAGAACGTAAAATAGCATGTGCATTGTCATTGGATATCTCTTTGTTGAACTAATCAATGAAAAATAACAATTATAATTCTGTTGCATTATTATTCTTGTAATCATCCCAAAACTATCTCTATATTTTGAGTCTTCAATGTAATGTAGGGAATGAGATGGGAGTCAAGCCACAAGTTAATCTTAAGGTAAGTACCGTGGCAAATTATATCTTTGTGTACAAAACTGGATACATTTTTTGGGTACTTTTGACTTTTTCATGTGGTGTTTTCTTGCAAGTAAATATTATTATAACAAAAAATATAGGAAAACATGCAAAAGAACTCCAAAAATTGGAATTGGAGATAACAATTCAATTATATAGCAAGAATTCCAAGCAATCAAATGTACTCCAAACGAATTTAACATAGTTTTCTCATAGTAAAGTATTTTACTTCCACTTTTTAGCAAAACATTTCAAATATGGTATTATAAACAAAACAAGTAATTAATTTTGCATGGTTGAAAAAGTAAATGGAACACTAAATAAGAATTTGTTAAGCTAAGGATTATTTATTGTCAAGTGATATTGACCTCTTAAACTTGTTACAAATTGTCTTATTGCTGAGATTTTGAATCCTTTGGTTCAAGGGATACTTGCTTGGCAATGCAATGGCATTTCCTGATGAGGATAACTACAAGATACCATTTGCTCATGGAATGGCACTTATCCCTGATGCACTTTACAAGGTTAAATATATAAAATTATCATATTACTGAAAACTGCATATGTGGAAGTTTCAACTTTTGATTCTCTTTTGTTTGACAGTCATTGAAGAGAAATTGTAGAGGGAAGTATAAAAATGTAGATCCCAATAATTTCTTGTGTTTGCAAGATGTTCGTACTTTCCATCAGGTATGCAAGTGACCCTTATGTTGTTTTTTCTGTAGACTATTCCATGAAATCTCTTTGCAATTGAACTATCATTGCGTTTAGTTAGTTGATAATTTGGAGCAAGGACAAATTTTAGAACCTACGTGTGATCCCAATTCTGGGGAAGGAAGATCTCTTGAAGAGGAACACCTAGAGCTCTACAACAACAAACAACTTCCCACACTCAAGTGTCGAGTAAGGCTTCGATAACACAATGAGATATTTGTAAACTTATACTTCCATTATGTGCATTTTGAAGATTTTGTTCTCTTTCCCTAAGCAACTCAAGAATTTGATTGGTGAGAAAATTTGACAAAATATCATATATGTTACTGTTGTCACTCTTATATGTGATTGCTTTCTTAGGCTGAAGGGAAAAAGCTTGTTGAAATTTGGGCTAACGATCCTAGTGTCCAAGAAGCCCTCCATGTTGAAAAGGTTCGTTTTTGATACAATATAGTCGTGAAGGCAGAATACAATATGAAAATAACAATATAAAATGCAGGGAAGTATTCGAAAATGGGTTCGGTGTAACACAAGTTTGCCTTACACTGCTACAAAGTGGGATAGCCGGCCATATCATGCAAATCTTAGCGCTAAAGGCTATAGGTCTCTTATATATAGGTAAGGCAAATCATAGTTACCAAATCCGTGGTGCTCTATTATATGTGGTATGGGTATGGGTACATGGTACTTCATGTTACTAAAATATAGTATGCTGAGGACAGATTTAGTAAGTACACTCTTTTAGTATGCCGTACGTTTATATAATTTACTTGGTACGCTATTAATGTAAAATTTTTAAAAAAGTTAGAAAATCATATAAAAATTTGCATAAAATTTAAACAAAATTATCCACATATTTTATATCAATGCCAAATACCACATTGATAGATTAGGTTGGACAAGAGAAAACATTGTGATGTGGAAAGTCTTGCATTAAAATTTTGAGTGAAGAGCATGATTTAGTTGCATTTTTTTGTTATTGTCTTTTTTCATTTCAATGTACTTCTAATTGATGCTTTTTCTATTTGTCTCCTCTTTCATTTTTTCATATACTTTTAATATATTACGCTTACTTTGTCTCACTCATTTCATCTTCCCATATATTAGTCTCTTTTTTTATTTACCTTTATGTTGATTCCTAAGTAGTAAAACTTTTTGTATTATAAAATTAAAATATAATTAAATGATTTTTATCAGCTATGCAAAATATATATATATATATAAATTTATATTATTAATATTATAATACCTTTTTCACTTTTTTTATTTTATGAATATAAGAATTCTATAAAGCATATTAAAAAGGATAAAAAAAATCTGGTATGCTAATAAACTTTAATCAAATTTTTTTATGCATCTTTTTTTTTTTTTTTTAACTTTTAACAATCCAATTAGCATATATTAGAGTATCAATTCAAGTACTACAAAGTATCAATTTGTAAAAGTACTACAAATTGATACATAAGTGTAAATTCGTGGTATTTTAGGTAGAAGGGAATATAGGTAACTATGAGGCCAATACACTCATTTTAAAGTACACTATTTTAATTTAATTGACACTTTTGTTTCTTGGTGAATATCCAGTGGCGATCATGACATGATAGTCCCTTACCTTGCAAGTCTAGCATGGATTAAATCGTTGAACTATCCTATAATAGATGAGTGGAGACAATGGGTTGTTCAAGAACAAGTTGCAGGGTAAGTTCCAAATCAGGCAACATTTCTTTTCTATTACTTTGGTAAAGATATGAGATCTTACGAAATATGATATTTGGATATGTAGTTTTACTAGGACTTATGCCAACAACATGACATTTGTTACGGTTAAGGGAGGAGGCCATACTGCTCCAGAGTACAAGCCTGTCGAATGTGTAGCCATGTTCAAAAGGTGGATATCATATCAGCCTCTATGATAAAAATATGCATTTTAAGTTGTGAGAATTGAAAAATAAAATGCGATTTAGAGATTTATGGATGTAGTTAAGAGGAAATGAGCTATTTAGCATACCTTCTGGGAAATGCTACTAATGTTTCTTCTGGAATAAGGCCATGTTTGATATAAAATTTAAGTTATAGAGGCTAATGTAATTTTGGAAAAATAATGAGAGATTGTAAAATTTATTAGCTTGTTTGATAGTTGAGATTGTGATATATATAAACCACCACACACATCTCAAATAATATGCTATCACTTGTTTGATAGCACCTATTGTATTTTATTTAACAACTTTGCCCTTAGAAAAAGTGAAGACATAAAACCACAAAATTTCATATCAAACTTGACCATTTAGAATATATACTATATTAGATTGGGCACATTTAGGCAAGTTGACGTAATTTGGTTATATAAGATTTTTTTCTAATAAATTTCATTAAAAAAATGTTTATTTAGAATTAAAAAATCAATTATTCTTGATTTAGTTAATTTTTCTAATTAATTATTGACTTTATGATTGATTAATACTAATGAAATGACACCAATATAAATTAATTGTAAACTCAAGCAACAATATTTTTATGTTTATAAATTTTATTGTTCATAGATTGATTCTCAATTTTTTTTGATTTGGTAGTGTTTAATTATTATTGATTCTCAATTTTTTTTTGATTTGGTAGTGTTTAATCATTACTAATATTGTCTATCGAATTTTCATAATCCTTAACTACTAATTTTTTCTTATTAACTCTTTAATTACTAATTTATACTTATATTCGTTTTTATATATAATTATGAGATTTTGTATTGAAAAAATAAAAATAATTTAGTATGTATAATATTATATTTATATGATAATTTTTTAAATATTATTTGTATATAAAATAAAAAAATGTTTGGTGCATTCTCCAAATTTTCTCTCAAAAATTCATTCTTTCAAAATATTTTCTGGAAAATGCCCAAAATGTGAAAGAACTAAGCCTAAAATTATTTTGAGCAAGAAGAGTTCTCTAGTTAAGGAGAAGATTGCTGAACTCCATTTGTCATTTTCACTGCAAGTAATGCCTGTATAACAATTGATCAAGGTCCAATAATATGCTACAACCATGTTGAAAGCCATTTTTTTTTCTAAATAAAGGTTAAGGATGCATTAGATATAAAAAGGAGAATTACAAGTCAATAATATTTGCACAAAATTTAAAAAACAAAGTACTTACTTCACTTACAATATTTTGAAATTAGATAAACTTAATTACAAAGCTGACTTAGATCATACTGGCCACTAATAACTTCAAATATAAATTCAGCAAATCATGGACTTTCTCAACCATATTTTAAGGCAGCTAACCAGAAGTATGGATCAAAATCCCAGCAACAACAACTTTTCAGTTAATTGGAAATCTGAATTTAATTGGAAAACTAATTTAATTGATTCAATTAATTGGAAACCCGAATGCATTGCGACCACTTTTTCGCACCTCAATTGCTTGGCAACCATTGCACTGTGACAATGGAAATATCAGTCAATTTGCACAAAGTTGTCTCTATAGCACGCAATTTAAAACAAAGTACTATAACCAATAACCTCCAAAGATGTATCTGCCAACTCCCTGGAAGCAGATTTCAATATTGTTTGTTTGAATATGCTTAAGACAAGCTTGAATAGTATATTTAATAATCCAATACACCCACATGCAATCTGCTAAAACAAGCTCGATTCTTCATCCAGCAACCATGTACAGATGCAAATTCACCGACAAAATCATCACAAATAGTCTGAATTCCAACTGATTATAAAACTTCCAACTTCTCCAGCTTTTAGGAATGCTAGAACAATAAGCATAGAGACTATTCCTTGACAATTATTAGGTATAATTTTCTTAATACTAATCTCACTGAGTTTGGCAGACAACAAATTCCCTCACAGGTAAGCAAGGGGCACTGACTGATGATATCAATAGATTTGAGAGAAGGTGCAGATGTAACAAGCATACTGAGTCCACCAACTCAAATGACGATTTGCATTGATACCTTCAAATATATCATAGTCCAAGCAGGATGGCTATTTAGTGAACGCGCTGAGGTGGCATATAGAGTATAATTTGGCACACAGCCTCCACATTGATCATATTGAAGCACCTACTTTCAGATAAAAATAACATTAGAATCAGATCCTTCAGAGATACAAAAGACAAAAAACTACTGCTAACTAGGCAAATTCAACCCAGAGGATAAAATATAAAACGTGGATGAAGAGAAAAGAGTATGTCTTAAAAAATCATCCCAAAACAATGAATTCTTCAACTTGAAAGACAATATGAGATTAGAGAAATTATCTACTTTTAGAATTCCTCATATGTCTTCAAATACCTTTCCTTAACAACTTCTTTTGGTTTATTTGCAGAAGAATTCTCTATTAGAATCTTCGAATGCTAATTCTCTGCCACAAACTCTACAGCCCCTTTGAAGATAACAAGGTACCAATTCCCAAATTATTAGCTGTGGCGCATTTTCCACATTCCTCCCAAACTGTGGGCCAAATGGAAACTCCAAAAAATGAAACAATGTTTATGATCCCCTTGCATAAAAACTATTTTGCATTTCCCAAATTGAGCCCACAGTTCTTGTACCCAAAATTTTCCAAATCCAAAATGATCTACTACATCAAATCCATATAAAGATGCACATTTATAGCAGTTTTATGTTCTTTTAACCACCGTATTCCCTTCAAAACAACAGCCACATTTTCATCTTTCAAGACATGAATCACAATAATATAGTCAAATCCCATTTTTGGGATGAAAATTAAGCAATAGAGACCCATAAGTTGAAAAACATAATTCCTAAAATCCATATGCTGTCCTACAGTCACAACAGTTTTATGCTCTTTCAACCACCACGGTCCCCTTCAAAACAGCAATACATGATCTCTAATTTTCAAGAAATGAATCGAAATAATCCAAATGTCAAGAAATGAATCGAAATAACCCAAAAGTCCATTTTTGGGATGAAGATTAAGTAATAAAGAAGCATAAACTGAAGAATGTAATTCCAAACTGGAAACACTAATTGCGGAGAAAATGAAAACAAAAGTAATTTTTGGGTTTGATACCTCTTGGATAATGAAGTCATTGGCATTTTCTGCAACTCCTGTGAGTACCCTGTTATGTGCTTAGCTTCCTTCACTCCTCCGTGAGGCTGTCCTTTCTGCAAAACCCTGCAATGCAAATACAAATTGGGTTAAATGAAAATTACATCACCGGTTATCACTTTGAAAGATATATGACATGAGTGATGAAAATCAAGGCACCACTTCTGAGTGATTGAGCAGCTCACTGTTCTGGGTTAGGGTTCCTTATTCTTCTTCTTCTTCGCAGAATCCTGAATTTCTCAAAATAGACAATAGATTTGCTTTCCGTTCGTGGGAGTCTCCAGTTTTTAAGAAGGGGACAAATGAGAAATTACAAATGACATAATTATACAAAATTGAAAATCCAATGATTATTGACTCACAGGTGGGAGCGCGATTGAATCAATTGCACCCCTCAGGCAACGATTTGAATAGAAGGTAACGTTATAAACAGTGGCGGGCTATTAAAAAATGCGGGCCAGCCCCGGTTGGCCAATTTCAGCTAACAAATGGAGGATTAGCCTCTAGTGAAAGTGTTAATTGAGCCTATTCCAGCATATCAAAGGAGGCCTAAGAAAAAAATTAGATCAGTGTTCAATACATTATTCGTTGTCACTTTGGATTCTCTATTTTATTTTATATTTTATCTCTTATTTCAATATTCTGTATAAATGCCAAGTATATTTGATTTTTAATAAATTATTTTTATAAAAAAATATTTAATATACATGTCATAAATTCATATAGTAGAATAGAGAATAAAATATAAATTAAAATAAAAAATTTAAACCAGTTGTTGATTATTGTTGGGTTGGGTTTTTTGTGGTAACCTTAAATGAAAATTTATAAAATACTTATATATATATATATATTATAAATTAAATACTTTTAGTTCTTTATTTAACTAGCTAGAAGTCAAATAGTCTAGGAGCACAAGCAAAATTACAATCATTGTGCTTTGCTAGTCTAGAAATCACAGGTTTTGGACATTACAACTGCAAAAAAAAAAAAATGTTGCCCAAACAGTAAGAAAGCCCACAAAACCAGTGGTCCTAAAATACCACAAGAAAACATTCATATTGAAATTGACACAGCATGAACGATGAGTATGGTTGGTTGTGCACTGCCAACATATTTATTAATTTAACTTAATTTTTTTATTTATTTTCTAAAATTATACTACAAAAAATTAAAGCATCAACTAAAACTAATTTGTAGCTGATGCTAAAAATTTGTAGCTGTGGTTACAAAATTATCCTAACCAAGTTCGAATATGATACTTTCGCAACTAATTTTCACTATGATCAATCTATAGCTGATGAACATTCTTTTATGTGTATATATAGTTATTTTTATATGGATAATACATAACTAATTTTATTACACTCAAAAAATAGAATGTTGTAGGTTGAAAATAAATAGTTTTTGTCTATTGTAATTATAAAAAAATTATATTTGCCACAAAAATCCATAGCTATGTTTTATAGCTATAGCTATGAAATTAAGCAACTTTTTTGTAGCAAATGCTTAAGTTTTTGGTAGTATTGTAGGTGGCATTTTCAGATATATATATATATATATAAGTAATGAAAGTACTATATACATGTAGATATATGTGTTTTTTGTTATCATGGACACTTGGATTAAATGTATATTTGAGATGACATGTCTAATCATAAGTGTCAAATAAATTAGAGAGTGATGTAGGCATAAAATGTTTAAGTTGGAACAATGGAGGTGAAGATGGAAAAGATATATCGATAAGGAGGAATATTAAAACTAGACAAAAAGAAAGATATAGAACAAACACAAGAAAGGGTGAGCGAGACAAAGAAATAAGAAGTCAAGTATATACTAATTGAAGCATATAAATGTTCGAAATGCGCCAAGCATGTGTAAAGAACGATGGGTATACTTTGTTCATGTTATTGCTTTTCTGATAGATTTGGCCACGCTAGAAAAGGAAACTTATTTTAGCGTTGATATCAACTGAGGGGTGGGTTGAAGTCAAGTGGATTTTAGTAAAAATCAGCCAATATTTTTGGCCAATTTAAGGCATTATCTCCTTTCTTATGCATTCATATATGCTAGTTATTGAAAATTGGGAGCCTATATACGAATATAATTATTTGCAAATAAATAAGAATTCTCTTGAGTTAATATGTCAGTGAACTTGAATGGCTTGAATCTCACAAGATTGGTTGATCGTTTTCACACGGAGTTCAATATGATTCAAATTAGATTGAGCTTTATTTTTTTATTTTTGTTTTTAATATTTACATACACATGCATTGAAGAATCATTAAGATTGAGTTCAAAATCTTACACATGCAAGTGTGATGATGGTGCCAGTAGCCACTCTTAGGAATTAAGTTCAAATTGAAAATCAAGCATGGGCAGAAGTTTGTTGGGCATGAACTAAGCTTGTGCTTGTTATAAACTCTTAACATTGATTATTTTAAATGAATTGTAGAGAACTAAATAAATATTGATGCAAAAATAAAGCGACATTGAAAAGTATGGAGATGTAGGACCATAAGGCATGACTCAAAATGTAGTAATACCTACCGTTCTAAAAATTTTCCTAAGAATTTAGAGTAAGAATAAGAAAATTTCTTTTCCTAAATACAAGTCAAAGGCTCAAAATTTAATTATACTCTTCTAAATAAGGTGTTACGATGATTACAACTATTCGCCTTCTTAAACAAGGCTTGGAGCAACCCTTCAAATATAGGATGATTTTTAATGCTATGTATTAAATATAGAATATACTTATCATAACTTAGAAATTAAAAAATTAGTAAGCCTAACTAGAAAATGCCAAGAAAAATCATATAGGATTCCAAGAGTAATCATTAACCAAGAATCAAAATAATAACAACCACTAAAATTGATCAAAAATCAAGTGGACTTTGGACATTTCCAAAACCAACCATAGGAAAGCACCAAGTTGACAGTCTTAATTTGAACATAACTCTTTGTCAAAAATAACTTTTGAAGACTATTTTTTGTTCCGGAGTAAATATTCATGTCTTTCCAATGATATATGGCTTATCATATAGTTCATTCGCAATATAAGTAAATTATTCCAAAAAATTGTCCCATAATTTGGGACAACATCATGAAAATAGATTTCAAGTACATCATTTGATACAACTTCTTTAGGTATATCATGTGGTTCATTCGCAATGAAGGCCAAGATATTCAGGCCCATCTGTTTGTTTGTTTGGGATGTAAATATAATGAGTAAATGTGACATCTAAAGTAGTACTGCATTATTTTGTAGTATAAGTTTCTGAATTTGATTAGCTTGATTAGATGTTGGATCTAATGACAAGTATTCAAATCGAAAAACAAAAATAATTTTCTTATGGAAATGATAATTTTTGTTTGATATATTTGGATACAGATATTATTATATTTGAGTTAATTAAACATTTTTTAACAATGATGAGAACATGTATAAAATTACAAAATGTTAGATAAAGAATTCAACTCAATAGTTGTAGTGCCCTCTCCAGGAGGTGTCTATTTTGAGGTGAGATACTACTTCAATCTTATTCACATTACTTCAAAACAAAATATGCACCTCCAAAATATTCAATTTAAATAATTTCATAACAATCTAAAAGCATTCATTCCGACTTACTATTACATTCCGCAATATATCATTCTACAAGGGCTGTAAAACCATCGTACAATTACTAGCACCACATCCATGTTTGCAAAATATTTACACCAACAGTAATTGAATTCAGATTTAACATTCTTGAGCCAACATGATAGGTCATATACTTATGTACAGCTAATTATCGGCTCATAATTGTTTTATAGACTAGATACAATTTTGACCGGCACGACTCCTCAATACCATAAACATATACCCACCAGTATCAGAATTGTAATCTTTCTGTGCAAGCTCAGCTTCCACTTACAATATAGTCCTACACTTGCCTTATCCAATGTTCACGTATAGCAATAGAATGTACATGTACCTTGCTTATGACCTCTCACTAATCGATTCTCAATATGGGGAAAGAACGAAAAAGAAACAATATAGGAGGTGTAAATCCAAATGACTTAGTGATGGTGAGCAATAAACAATTTAGATATAATTATATTGAATGAGAAAAAGATAACTGAGAAACTTTGAAAGAAATCAAAACAAAGTAATGTCCTCATAAAAGTGCTCGCAGCAAGCCATGTACTATTAACAGGAATTGATATTGATAGACTCATAACATAAGTTTAGTAGTGAACCAATAATAGGAGATAAGATAAAACATATCATATGGAGCTATTGGGAAAGAGCCTCCAACCTTATGACTCCTATAGATTAATATGGAAACAAATTCCTTATCCCTCTAAATTTCGAGTGTTCAACTTGGCATAACAAAAACACAAACACATATGGCATGGTTGACCACATGTCCATCCCTCACTCATAGACAGTTAACCTCCAACTACCTGTCAGTGGGTACTACTAGCCATCGTCAATCCGTTCCAAGTGGAGATTTTTTCGATCCTAGTCCTAGGCACAACTTTCCATAGCATCTCCACACATCTAAATTTCACATGGTCATCCACAAGGGTCTTATTAACAACTAATTTCAACAGCTATATGAATTTTCAAGTAATGATGTTACGAACAAGAAATAATTGAATGCAATGAGTCTAGAAAACAACTAATCTATCGATCAACAGACTATCCTAAGTAACCATAGAAATATCAATGACTCAAGCATATTGGCACCATATCATGTGACAAAGTATGAATTATCAAATGAGTCAAGGAGAGCAAAATGACAATGGAAGGTCGAATAGGATTTCAAGTTATGAATTCAAGAAGCAATATATTAATCGTTCCACAAGACTATTCTAATAGCAGTGCAAATTAATGAGTCTAGCAATTGGTAAAACCATCAATAGAAAAGACCATTTATATAACATTACAAAACAATGAGTTCAAAGAATGATAAACGGTCAATTGGTAAGACCATCTCAATTAGCATTTTAGAAGAACAATATAACTATTCACGGGATTAGTTAGCAAGGCCAAAGAATATAGAAAGGCAAGATAGTTATCAAAACTCAATAAAGACAGACCCGAATGTTAAGAAAGGTATAGACAAGTCAAGATATGAAAAAGCTTGTCAATATTCAAAAGAAATGTAAATATTCTTTCCCTAGCAATAATGTGATTATAACCTAACTTTAGTCTCGTTGACGATGCCACTGGTCCTCTACTGCTAGGGGAACCACCTATTTCAATAAAATGTGAACAAGCATCAATACAATCATCTAGCATTTCTTTAATAATAATTATGATTACTGATGTTTTTTAATGATATTAACTCCCTTAAGTCCTAAGCAATATATTTTTTATTTTAATTCTTAGTTTAGTTCTCATATGCTCATATTTTATTATAGCAACCCAATACATTTAACTAATTTAAATTATTTCATGAATTTCATCATACATTTGGTTTGGTTAAGCAATTAGGGTTTTATTCTAAAATCAACTCAAAATTTGATTCTTTAAATAAACTACTGTAGTTAAATAATATTAACCGAGTTGTTTATGGGTTTCGAACCAAAATGTCATTTTTACTCATAATATCCAATTTAATGTTCTAAGCCTACGTTTACTAGGTTTATGTCATCCTTTTGAATTTTACATATTTTCCTAATAATAATTAGTATTTATAAACATTATACAATTTATGTTTTTTGAATACACCAACTAATATAATTAACAATAATTTTCTTTTATTAATGAAACGGGTACACAAATCACTTGTAACCAACTTTAATATCCAATCGTTCAGTCTATAATCATAATTTTGGTCCAAATAGCTTATGCTTATATAAAAAATTAGCTTAATACTTTAATCAAACTAAATTAGGAATCGATTAACCGATTAATTAGAGTTTTACCAAATTGACCTTGTTTGAGGTCAATTCACAACTTGAAATCTACTCGCATGCATCTGAATCCTCATCTTCGTGATTCTGCCTCTTAATGGTAGGGCTATTGCTGACTGTTGTGCATCGTTGGTTAGAGTCATGCACAGCCACCACTACTCGATGCCCCTCATTGGGTCAGTTAAAATCCCTCAGCTAATTTTAGCTTATGCCAGCTCCTCCCTATTTAATTTGGCTAATATAGCCGCAGCTTCATCATTGGCCACCACACGTTTCCACTTTAATTCCACTCATTTCGATGGTCCATTCTTCAAATTGAAGCTACTAGTGTGCTCCACTTACTAAGCCTATCGAAACTAGCCTCTCTATTTTGAGCTTTAGCTACCAGAGACTGATAATTTATCACCAGGACTATGAGCCACTCTCGATAGTCCATTCTCGTTCTTCCCTGAGTATTTCAAGGTGTTTTTGGTATCAACATGTTCATCACGATGAGAGAAAGGTGTTGGTTAGTATCTTTAAGAGTTTTGATCGCAAATAGGATAGAACATGGAGGAAGGAAGACTGGGTCTCTTACTAAGAATTAGAACGATTTGTAGGTGTGTTCTTATATAGTGCTTAAGTTTTCAAAATTCCAATATTACCCCAGACCTTTTCCACCGCTTATAGTCTGGTCCTTCAATCTTTGAGTGCCTAACATTAGCCCCTAATTTTTCAATTAAGCTCTTAAACCTTTATTTTTCATCTTTTCAACCTCTAACATTTAAAATTTCAAGCAGTTAGGTCCTGACCTTATTCAAAATGCAGTCCTTTGAGTCTTAATGATTATATTTAGGCCCTAATTAGTTTAATTAATTTTAAATTAAGGCCAATCATTGCATTTTGAAACTTGGTAGCCTAGGTTTAATTTTATTGAAGTCTTCACTATTTTGATAATTTCTCATCTGAAAATTTGGGATGTTACAATCCTCTCCTTTAAAAGAATCTGGTCATCAAATTCTCACATGAAGTTTGGATAAGTTCAATATCACTCACTACCTTCTCATCCCAAAATTTTTTTCTCAATAAATTGTTCTTAGACCCATGAGTTTCATATCTTTCCTTCTCCATTCCAAAGAGATTTTTGTTTTGTTGAGACCGAAATCCAAACTCCTCAATGTTTGAGATTACCCTCTTGAGCTTTTAATCTATTTATTTTTACTTGAGTATTTCACATTTCAACTTCTATCCAAGGTTAATTACCAAATCCTATAACCTAAGTTCAAATTTTTATCCTTGATCCTCAAAATACTTAGTTTTGTTTTTCACTTATTTTGCCATTCGTCAAGTATAGTAACATGTTCTTCGTATCTAAAGTACTTGTTAATCTTAAACTTATCCAAATTAGGTATACTAAAGCAACATAATTCTCAAGAAATTTCTATTTCTGTCCTTAGACGGTGTCTCTGGTTCATTAAAGCAATTACCATCGCAATAAGTCCTACATTATGGGTAAGATAATTTATTTCTACAATTTAAGATTTCCCATTGTATATGAGATCAATCTCTCATGAACAAATGTCCTTTTCAATGCATAGGTGTATATGACATTTCTTAAGTTTCCCAAAGAAGGTAAGAACTAGCATCCATATTAATTTTTCCTTTAATCTCAAAATTCTATTTACATTTCTAGTTACTCAAATTATTAATCCTTTTGAATTGTTTCATCCAATGGACTTACAACCTTGAAAAAATTGAATGATATTAATTGATAAAATTTAACAAACTATTTTATTTTTTATACATTTTTTTGCTGTATTCAATTACCTATAGCATGAGTTCTGATAGGATTAATCTCTAATTGTCTGCAAGGTTGAGTGCATATGTAGTATGATTCACTCTTTGATTTCTTGCATATTAAAGGCCCCTAACAAGACCACTATAGATTAATTTGAATAAGTCGGATAGTTCTCTATGTATCGTATTTGTAATTGCCGTGAGAACTGGGATCTAACACAATAGCATCATCCCAATTCATAATATCCATTTAATAGTATCCTTTCCTCAATTTCAAACTTAAGCAAACCTAAATACCTGCAATAAGTTAAAATAGCTTATGTGGAAAAAATATTCTAATTCCTAAAATTGATGAGTTTCGTTGAGCTTTTACTATTTTTTTGCCAATCCATATCAATGATACAAGGTTCTTTGTAAAATGAACAGTATACTTATTCCTTTGCTTTTCAAGTTGGCTTGATACGCAAATTATCTCGTATTTCTCTATCTGCACCCCTATGTTCTAGTTGCTTGATCCTATCATAAATTTCTTGAGATAAAACTCTAGAAAATTCCTTGAGGTTGTCCTTCATAAGGACTTCTACTATGCTCTGGAAGGTACCAACCTAATTCGCTTTCAACAAAGACATAGGGTTTGTTGTTCCATTGTGACATAGGCTATGCCACATGTTTTTCTTGCCTTCAGATTTATTAACAGAGGCATAGAGTTGGGTTTGGTGTTATCTCTCATCCTTTCGACAAGATATTTCTAATTAGGGCGCCTTCATCGGGATCTTTAGGTGTGCTAATTCAATTGATTGGTGACCATCTGCTATGACTTGATTGACACATGATCACATCCATGCTTGAGGATTTTCTAGTGATGTCTTCTTTTGTCATACCATGATTTCAGCCTTATTAGACGAGTTTAAGTTTGATTAGCTAGTAGCATATATCTTAAATAATAATAATGTCAAAGTGATAATTTTCTTTTAGAAAATGTAGAATATGTAAACATGAGCCAAGACTTTATAAACCTCAAAGAAGCATATATATGCCTTGCCTATTTCTCTAATTGGCATACATCGTGATTCTTAATTTCTCTCGTCAAAGTTGAGGCACGCATTCCCATTTCAAAGTATTGGTTCCATTCTCATCCATGTCTTTTACACCCACAAATTAGGGGATTGTGTTATATTAAAACACCAATCTCCATCTTCTATCCATATTTCCTACTCACCATGTTAACAATAGCTTTTTTCTCGTCCTTCCCATTTGTTCTTCCAACTTGCCGATGATCATCTCTTCTTTCATATCCTCCATTTTGCAACCACACAAATTAATTGTCATTATTCGCACACTAATTTTCCCATACAACTATATCATTTTAATCATACCATACAAACTCATCAAATATTAATCAACTTAATCAACCTTCTAATTACCAAATACAACTCTGTTTGGGACAATCCTCAACTTAAAAATCCAAGATCTCACAAAACACATCTATAAGTGATATATTTCCCAAAATTTCATCCTTTCGAAATTCGAAGAGTCATGTGCTAGACATCATTGGAATATTGGATTGTAAGCTGGTCATTTTGGAAATATATCTATTCATCATTAGTTATTTTCTAAGTTTTCATAACCCATGATCTTAAATTCCTATCTTTAGGATTGGGGTACAGATTTCCCATTTCCCGAAACATTAGTTGTTAACCTTTGTCAATCTATTTGATATCTTCAAATTTTGTTGAGGAATTATGCTTTATCAAAATACTGACTTTTATTCTATGCACATAGTTTCCTCATATGGCATTAATATCCATTTTTTGTCTCATCCTATCCATTTAATATTCTCAACTCCCTCTTCAATTATCAAGTCAAAAGCTTTTTACCTCCCTGTGTTACTTAAAATAGGGGGTTCATCTCCCTATGAAAAAAAAAGGGTGAAACGCCTTCTTATATTTTTAAGATTTGAATCACTGCCCCCTTTTGCCTATTTGAGTTGAATTTTATATTGAAAGGAAAAAAATACCCTCACATATACATATGTAAAATTACTTTATATCCTTCTATTTTTCTTTTTCTTTTATTTAATCTAAATTAAATACTTTTATATTTGTAAAATACATAAGATATTTACATAAATTAAATACTATCTAATATTTATAAAATTATATATACATATAAAAAATTATATAAATACATATATGCATAATATATATGTATATAAAATTATTTATAACATATCTATATACATATAATATATATTTCTTTTTCTTTTGTTTAATCAAAAAATTAAATAATTTTATATTTATGAAATATATAACATATTTATATATAAATATATAAAATACTATTTAATACTTATAAAATTATATATACACGCATACATATGTGATTATCAAAACTAAATAATTTCATATTTATAAAATATATAACATATTTTTATTAATCAAATATTATATAATATTTATAAAAAATTATGTACATGCATATATATAAAATCACATATATATAAAATTATATATAATTATATACATATATGCATATATAATTATTCATAACATATTTACACATATAAAATACTATTTATTATTTATAAAATTATATACATATATATGTATTAC
This sequence comes from Jacaranda copaia, assembly GCA_014898725.1. Classification (NCBI taxonomy): domain Eukaryota; kingdom Viridiplantae; phylum Streptophyta; class Magnoliopsida; order Lamiales; family Bignoniaceae; genus Jacaranda; species Jacaranda copaia. The sequence continues at coordinate 37,645 of JACGDI010003396.1, read as the reverse complement.
ATATAAGAATATAAATATGTTATAAATAATTATATATATAATTTTATGTATATATGATTATATATATGCATGTATATAATTTTTTAGAAATATTATGTAGTATTTAATTAATATAAATATGTTATATATTTTATAAATATGAAATAGTATTTAATTTATATTAGTATGTTATATATTTAATAAATATAAAACTATTTAATTTTAGATTAAACAAAAGAAAAAATATATTTTATACATATGTATATAGATATGTTATGTATATTCATATATATATATATATACTGCATATAACTTCTCTTTCTCCCCCACGTGCCTTGGCAACGGCATCCATGGTAGTAATTTTGTTTTTTAATACATGATGGTCGCTGGGGGACTATTGCCACCGGCGGCTGCTTGCCGGATCTGTGTGTGGCTGCCATGGCAGCCTGTGCTCTCCCTTTCCCCTCCTCCCCAACCGGCTGCTATGGTAGCTGATTGCCATTTTTTTCCTTCTTACATGGCCACCATCAACAGATTGCATCCGTCAGCTATTGCTGGCCGACTAAATTTGGTCAACCAGGTTCTGTTAAGGCTACCATATAGATATTTTTTATATATATTTTTTATAAATATTATGTGTTATTCAATTTAGGCCGTTCATTTAAACAGGAAGATCCAATGGCTGATGTCATAAGGGCTTAATAGTCATTTTATATATAAAAAATTAGAATCACTCACATAAAATGGCACGTGCTATACATTTATGGTCTTAGGGGGGGGGGGTTTCACCTATTTTTAAAAAATATAAGGTGGTATTTGAACCTTTTTTTTTTTTTTTCAGAAGAGGGTAAACCACCAAAATGATTTTTTTGAGGGGGCTAAAAATACATTTTCCCTTAATTATCTCTATGTCCTCATTTGATATTCTCCTTTCAATCTTTCGTATTTACCACACAAGTCACCAATAACTTATGGCTAGCATGACACTATTTTTCTTGAACTTACAAAACAATTTCTTACAACTTCCTATCTTACAAGCAATCTTCCCATTTCCCTAATTCATTGTCAAATTTGTGGTCACACTGATCAACTATCATAATCAACACACCAACTTTCCTCTCAATTTTCAATAATATTTTAGTGACTCATCTCATGTGCAATCTTCTACTTTTCAATCTATTATTGTTTCACGCAGATCAATTTCACCATTATCATCTAACTTTTTTTTGAATAATTGTACCACCTAAATCTTGACCATGTGTATAAGTTAATTGTCATTCATCCCAAAGTAATCATTCACTTCCATAAATATATTTCCTCCTAAACTAATCCTCTATCTTTTCATATAAAACTTCCATGAATATTGATAGCACAATATTGATTTCCAAAATAACTCTTCGTCCATTGAATGCATTTATTTCCAAAAATGTCCTTCTAGTCATTGAATTCAACCTTCACTAATATTTTCACATAATAGTGGAATTTCCAATAGTATCATCCTTTCTAATAATTATAAGATCATTACCCGACACACTAGAGTAAATAGTTGTACACTAGTTGGCCATCTCCATCATAACTTTTGACTTCTTCGGTGTCTAGCGTTGCCCCAACAGTTCATTTCCTATTCAACTCCACAATCAGATTTAATCTCCACTAACCAAGAATTTCACATTTCAAGGATCATAACCTAGCATAGCTCAAGTTCTTCTTTAGCCAAGCTCTTATACCATCATTGTAACGCCCTGCCTGGGTGATGCTTGCTTCAAGTTGAGGTGTTATTCCAATCTTATTTACATTAATTCAAATATGCCAAAATATTCAATTTAAATAATTTCATAATAACCTAAAAGCATTCATTTTAGCTTTCTATTACATTATGCTATATATCATTCCATAAGAGCTACAAAACTATTATACAATTACAAGCACCACAAATCCATGTTTACATAATATTTACATCAATAGTAACTTAATTCAAACTTAACATTATAGAGCTAACATGATTGATCATATACTTATGTACAACTAACTACTAGCTTATAACATTTTATACACTAGATACAGTTACGAACATCATGACTCCTTAACACCATAAACTTATACCAACAAGCATCAAAATTATAATTTTCCTATGCTAGCTCAGCTTCCACTTACAATATAGTCCTAAACTTACCATATCCAATGTTCATGCACAGTAGTAGAATGTACATGTACCTCACTTATGACCTCTCACAAATTAATTCTCAATCTGGGAAAAAGAATAAGAAAGAAACAATACAGAAGGTATAAGTCCTATGGATTTAGTGAGGTGAGCAACAAATAGTTTAGATATAATTATACCAAATGAGAAAAAGGTGACTAAAAAACTTTGAAAGAAATCAAAACAAAGCAATGTTTTCATAAAAGCACTCATAGGAAGTCGAGTAATTATTAACAGGAACTGATACTGATAATCTCGAATAACGTAAGTTTAGCAGTAAACCAATAATAGGAGATAAGATAAAACTATCATATAGAGTTGTTAGGGAAGGGTCTCCAACCTTACAACTCCTATAGATTAATATGGAGACAAATCTCTTATCCCTCCAAATTGTAAGTAATCAGCTCAGCACAACAAAAACATACACAACACACACATGCCGATCCCTCGACCACATGCCGATCCCTTGACCACATGCCGATCCCTCGACCACATGCCGATCCCTTGCTCATAGAAAGTTAACCTCCAACTACTTGTGAGATAGGATCACTAGTAGATAATAGTTTAGGAGACCAACCACCATTAGTCCATTCTGCCTGGCCATTTTTCTGATCCAAGTCCCTAGCCCAACTTCCCGTGGCATCTCTTCAGATCAAAACTTCCCATGGGGATTCCCAAGGGCCTTATTAACAACTAATTTTTACTGCAATATCAATTTTTAAGTAATAATGTTATGAATAACAAAAAATAGAATGCAATGAGTCTAGAAAACAACCATCCTTATCGGTCAACAGAATCGTCTCAAGTAACAATAAACATATTAATGACTAATGCATATTGGCACCGTATCATATGACAACATATGAATTATCAAATGTGTCAACAGGAGCAAAATGACAATGGAAGGTCTAGTAGAATTTCAAGCAATAAATTCAAAAAAATAATAAGTTAATTGTTTAAAAAGATTGTTCCAATCACTGTGCAGATTAATGAGTTCAGAAATCAATAAAAGAATCTATTGACAAGATCATTTAAATAATATTACAAAATGACAGGTTCAATGAATGATAAACAATTGGTCAGTAAGACTGTCTCAATTAGAGTTTTAGAAAAATAATATAACTATGCATAGGTTCACAGTTAGCAAGGCCAAAGACCACAAAAAACTAAGATAATTATTGGAACTAAACAAAGAGAGACTTGAATGTCATGGCATGTGCATAAAAGTCAAGATACAAATGAGCAGGTTAATATTCACAAGAAATATATATATTCTTTTCCAAGCAATAATGCAAATTATAACCTCATCTTAATCTCAATGATAACGCTACTGGTTCTTGTGGTGCCTCAGTCAGGGTAATCCCTAAGCTAAAATGCCACCAATCCAAACTTAAATTATAATATAAGAGATATTTGAAAGGCCCACAATATATAACTTGTCTCAAACGATAGTAGCGAAATTCTAAACCTAATAGAACACCATGAAAGTGTAATATGTACTTATCTAAGTTTTCTAGTTAACAATCTAACATATCAACCATTCTCTATCTTAAAGCTATGATTAGGTACATGCTATATGTACATATATGTCATCGAATCTATTACAAAATAGTTTCTTTTAGCATGCCATAAGTCCTCAGTCTCTTTTGTACCTATTTGGGAAGGGAATAAAGGATAACAAAGAAAGCTAAGTCCTCAAGACTTAGTGAGGAAAATGTGACCAAAATTTAAAGAAAAATTATTGGGGAAGCAGTAATATAAATAGATTTATATCATCAGCAAGAATTTACAATTTGAAACAACATTATCTCAGAGCATTATTGACATCAAATTCAACAAACGAAAACATCTCCATCCTTATTGCTCCCTAAATAGAGTACAAACAAAATCAAACAGAAACCCAAAGCATAATTTGCACAACAAATTTTCCTTGGTCTTCTGTTAACCCAAGCATGATAGCTTGGTATGATCCATTAATGCAAGCATTCTGCTTGGTACAATCTATTTTTGCAAGCATTCTGCTCAGTGCTTGGGCACTCAACCTATTCCATTATCCTTATATATCAATACAATCAAATAATATTTTTGACAATGCTATATAATAACTTACAGAACAATTTCAGTTAGGAATGCAGCAAAACAAATTTGGTCGACAAGACCCAAAATCAATGCATTAAAGGGAAAAGCTAGCAAGGCTGTGAAACATACAGAACAAATCACAGATAGGACAATAAGAGTTCTAGGCATCAGAATGAATATGATCAATGTCATAGATAAGTAGTCAAGGAGTTCAATTAATTAAAGAATATTCACTTCCCAGAAGAAAGATAAGCTTCACCCTCACCTTAACAGCAACAAAAATGCTATCCTTGTCTACTACCCTATGGGGTCTAGCTTTTCATTACCTAACCAGAAAAATGAACTTATTGTCAAAACACACATGTTTACCTTGAAACAACAATTAAACTGATAATATTCTACTATTGGTTGTTTTATAGGTAATACTATATTTTAAGGTTTGGTTAGGAGATTATCGAGAGATGACATGCTAATTACACCATTAATACCATAATATTTATGGGGATCATGATCACGCTGGTTAAGATATAAATTCAAATTCCTATTTTATAACTATCCTTGCAATGTTACACAAGTCGATTATAATTATCCAACTATTATTAATAAGCTAATTTGTCACTTAGGGTCTCAAATAAATAAATTTAGGGTTTTAATCATTTGATTAGCTTAATTAACCAAGGTGTACATATAATATTATAAATTTGGGTCCACTAAGCTCATATGTATACATGCATGCATTTCATTTCTTGATCTAATTTATATTCTTTCATATATTACAAAATACAAGAAATGGGCAAAATTAATTAAGAACAACATTTAACTTATTAATTCAATTTTCAATCATTTATACCAAATCTTGATATTAGAGTACAATCACTACAAACTAACACTACATGCATGACCACCGCAATGAGATAAGAAAACTGTCTCAAAACTGCTATGCGCTGTCATCGAAATAGCTCACCACCATCACCTTTAGAAGCGTCTCAACACTACCTAGCAAATGCCCAACTCAATTTTAATCTTCACCGCCAAGGTGGGTGTCAATTGAAGCTTTAAAAACCCCAACACCACCACCTTTGCTGTCACTGTCTCTTTCCATTTTTGCCATCGCTAATGGTCCAAACTGGAATTAGTTGACACCAAAATGCTTTTTGAGCTACACTCTACTAGAACGACCCTTTGAATACTAGTTTTCACTATCTAAACTATTGCTCTACCATTTGCTGTCATTGCTTAACTTCGGGCTTTAATTTCCTAGCAGCCCATTGATTAATATAGGTTGCATGTTACATTATTGTGTTTCTGATGAGATAAGGAAGCTTTTGGTAGGGTTATTTTTTTGTTATAGCCATGGTCGGAGAAAATTGCCAAAGTAAAAGGAGAGGGTACATAGGTCAGAATTGAAGAAAATGGAGAAGGAATTGATATTTAAAGGAATGTTTCCATAAATCCCTAATTAACCCCCTGGACTTATCTTAAATTTTCAATTTAACCCTTAAAAGTTCAATCAGCTTTCAATTGAGTCCCCTATATATTGAGTACCTCACATTAGCCCAATTAAGCAAGAATAATTCTGTTTTGACCCCCCATATCTTTCAAACATTCTTTAATTAAATTTTTGCTTATTTATGTTTTAACCCTCCCAAAATTTTAAAATTAATAAAAAAAATAATAAGAAGAATATAAATTATATAAATTCTACCAATTATATGCTTAGGGATGTTACAGACCTCCATCTCTTAAAAGAATCTGGTCCCCAGATTCTGCCCGACCATTGGCAGAGTTTGGGATATTGTTGATGTATGAGTCTTCTCATTCCCAAGTTGTCTCTTCTATGTTATGGTTGCGCCATAACACTTTTACTTGAAGAATCCTCCAATTCCTAAGCTCTTGAAATTTTCGATCCAAGATACAAATTAGTTGCTCTTCGTATGTCAGGTCACTTTCCAATGATATGCTTTTATGAGAAATGATGTGGAAGCAATTAGGATGGTATTTTCGAGGTTGTGATACATGAAGAACATCATGAACTTTTGTTGAGCCTTGGGGCAATGCTATTTGGTAGGTTATTGGTCCAACTCTTTCACACATCTCATAAGGACCAATATACCTTGGGCCAAGGTTTTTCCTTTTTCCAATCCTTCAGATCTCTTTTCTCGGAGATACTTTAAGATATACCTGGTTTCCAATTTCAAACTTCAAGTCTTTCCTCTTCTTATCTGCAAAACTTTTCTATTGATCCTAGGTTGCTTTCATTGTTTGTTTAATCATCTGCACTTTCTTAATAGCCTCATGAATTAATTTTGTCCTTAAAGTTCCTAAGGACATATCAATATTACTTCAGTGTTCTTTAAGATCTTAATGTAATGGAGATTGACATGTCCTGCCATACAATACTTCATATGAGGCTATTTGTATGGTAGATTGATAGCTGTTATTATAAGTAAATTCTATCAATGAAAAGTGTCTATCTTAACTCCCACTGAACTCCAAAATACAAGCCTATAGCATATCTTCCAATGTCCAAGTTATCCTTTTTGATTGATCATCAGACTGTGGATGAGCAGTATAGCTTAATTGTAGCTTCATACCCAAATGTTCCTACAGACTTTCGCAAAGTCTCAAGGTAAAGTTTGTATCTTGATCCGATATGATACTACTTGGAATTCCATGTAATCTAACTATTTCTCTTATATATAATTTTGCCAATTTATCAACTTTAAAATATGTTCTAACTATAAAAAAATGAGCAAATTTAGTTAATCAGTCTATTGTCACTCAAATGTTGTTATATCCCCTATGAGCCCTTGGTAGAGCTATCACAAAATCCATAGTTATATGCTCTCATTTCTAGTCAGGGATCGAAAGTGGTTGTAGCAACCCTAATAGTCATTGAAGTTTTACTTTACTTTAACTAGATGGCAAGTTAAACAATTTTGCACATAGTCCACAACATCTATTTTCATTCTATTTCACAAAAACTGCTTCTTTAAGTTTTGATACATCGCCTTAGAGATATCATGAATCTTGTCTTGTGTACCTCATCCAACAATCTTTCTATCATTTCTTCTAGTATACATCTTCTGTTACAGAATAGAAGAGTGCCTTGAATTCGGACTCTTTAGAACTCTTGATTGCTTTCTTTTGTTTTAGCATTCGTTAATCATTATCTTGAGCTCATTATATCTCATCATACAACTATGGTTGCATGTTTACTTTGGCAAGCAAAGCTCATTGTTTCATTCTTATTACGGCATCTGCTTTTAGACCTTTTGATACTTCTATCCCTAGTACATGAGCCATCCCAACCTTTTGGCTTAAGTTATTTACTATTACATTTACCTTTCCTGGGTGATAGGCGATAGAGAAGTCATAATCTTTAAAAAATTCCATCTATCTTTGTTGTCTCATATATATATATATATATATTTCCATGAGTGTAAATACTTAAGACTTTTGTGGTTTGTATACACCTCGAATATGGCTTGATAAAGATATTACCTCCACTTTGTTAATGCAAAAATTATTGTAGCTAGCGTCAAGTCATGAGTTGGGTAATTTTCCTTATGTGGTTTAAGTTTTCTGGATGTATAAGCAATAATTCCCTCATCTTACATCAGTACATATCTAAGCCTTTCTTTAGAAGCATCTATATGTACAACAAAACCTTATAATCTTTCCAGAAGGGCAAGAACTAGAGTTAAAGTCAATCTATTTTTCAACTTTTGGAAGCTTCTTTCACAGTCCTCATTCCAGTCAAATGGTTGATATTTTTGAGTTAACTTTATCAATAGGCCAGCTATTTTAGAGAAATCCTATACAGACCTTCGATAATGCTGGTAAGACCTAAAAAGCTATAAACTTCTATCACATTTTTAGGTCATTTCCAGTTGACTATTGCTTCTATTTTAGAGAGATCAACCTCTATCCTATCCTGGGATATAATATGTCCAAGAAAAGTTATTTTCTCTATCTAGAATTTGTACTTGCTGAATTTTGCATACAACTTATGTTCTCTCAGAATTTTGATAACCATGTGTAAGCACTTTACATGGTCTTCTCTAGTGTTCAAATATACCAAAATGTCGTTCATGAAGATAACCACAATTGATTTAGGTACGATCGAAAAATTCAGTGTATCAATCCATGAATGCCATTGGGGTATTAGTTAAACTGGATGGCATTACTATGAATTTAGAATGACCATATTGAGAATTAAATGTAGTCTTTGGGATATCTTCTTCTCTAATTTTCAGCTAGTAATGCCCCTATCTCAGATCTAATTTCAAGAAGATCATAGATCCCTTTAAAGATCATAATTCTTCCACATGTGGTAGGGGTTTTTTGTTCTTGATAGTAGCTTTATTTAACTCCTTATAATTAATGCACTTTCTTAGGGATTTGTCCTTCTTAACAAACCATACTGGGGCTCCCCAAGGAAAAGTGTTGGATCTTATAAATTTCTTGCCCAATAGTTCTTGAAATTGATCTTTTAACTCTTTAAGATCTACAGGCACTATCCAATAGGGAGTTTTACAACAAGGCATAGCCCTTGAAAGAGTGTGAATAACAAATTCTATGTCTTTGTTAGAGGTAATGAGTTCAACTCTTTCGAAAATACTTTTGGATACTTAGCTATTATTTCCACTTCTTTGATTTTGGTTGTGTCTCAGGGTTTATTGATAAGATATGTTAAGAATCCCTATCCTCTTCCCCTTTTAATTTTTCTGGCCTCTATCGCAAATATAATTAACATCGAGAAAGTATTATTTGCAAAAATGTCATGTTGGTAATTGTATATTATCTCTTAAAGTAATGCACTTAGTATAACAATTCACCGGTGCCTGATGTTTATACAACCAATTTATTCCAAGTGTTAAATCATATTCTTAAATAGGAATTTGTATAAGATTGGTTGGGTATTCCCCATCTCTAATCATAATTGGGTAATCCTAATACATGGTGTCTGTTATGAACTCTATTCCTCAGGGTGTTTGAACTTCTATTTGGTAAGCTATGGTTTTGGGTTGCATATTCAATTTTCTAGAAAAAGTTGTAGATATAAAAGAATGAGAAGCACCAGGATCATATAAAGCATTACCATTAATTCTAAAAAATAGAGATCGTATCTTCAACCACTTCATTGGTATCCGGTGCATCCTCTCCAGTCAAGGTATAGGCATAAGCTCAGACTTTCCATTTCCCATTGGCTTCTGTTACCTGTTTTCTTTCTCTATACGAGTTGGGTTTCTCTACTAGGGGTAATCTCTCAGAAAGTGCTAGTTGCCACTGCAACCCACACATCTACCCTGTTTTTTCCTACATTCAAGCTCATCATAGCCAAGTTCTCCATAAAATCCACATTGTTTCAATACCTCTCATTGAGCTAAATGTTTAGTCCCACCAACCTAATGTGTTTGATGATTTGTGCCTCCCATTTGTAGTTTTAGTTGTTTTCTCCTAGGATGACTTTGTCCACTAAGGTGTATTCTTTCTTTCCAACCCCTATCTTTGTTTTTCTAGATTTCGTACTATTCTGGCTCCAACTACAATGCTTTAGTTATTACACAATTGAAGCTTGGTGGATCACAAGTGGCAAGATCCCATTTAAGTTTCGGCCATAATCCCTGTACAAATCAGTAGGTCTATTGGCTTTCATTTTCTTATATGTAGGGTGCATACTTAATTAATCGGCTAAAAGTAGCCTCATATTGGCTAATTGATTGTGCTTCCTATATTAAGTTTATGAATTCTCTTTCTTTTTCCTATTTAACCACCAAGCGTATATACTTATCCATAAATTCCCTAGTAAAATTTTTGCATTTTCGGTGAGTTCTTTTTGGTGTCTATCTACAGTGTACTATTTTCTAGCAACTACATGTAGGACCTCCCAGAAGAAATATGGCATACCAAACTTTTTGCTTGTCCAAATAATGTAGGGTTTCAAATATATTTTGTAGATTTGTAATCTATTATTTAGCTTTTCTATCATTTGGATCCCCTAAGAACTTCAAGGGTTGAAAGTGTAGAAATTATTTTAACACTTGATCCTTAGGAATCTCATTAACAACTGCTACCCCCACCACTTTGCTATTGACTATATTGCCTAAATCTCAGCCCCCTCTGATACATGGGATCTATTGGTTGTCTTGCAACTAATTGACTAATTGAAGGGGTTTGCGAGACTTCTTCACCTATAATGGTTGTTGATAGGCAAGTGCTCCCCGCCTAGGCACCTTTTGAACATTAGCCCATCTATCGGGTGGTTTCCCTTGATGACCTACTTTAGCTGGAGCAAGTATATATTCGTGTGATGTCATTACAAGTCTGATATATCCTAAATATTCCTAAGCCTACAATTATTGAGTTGTAAAATAATGTCTAAATTGCCATTAACTCTATTAAATCTCTCAAACTTGCAAAAAAGAAAAGAAAAAGAAGAAAATTTAACAAAATTAAATGAAATTCATTGTAATAAAAATCTAGTTATTCTATGATCAATGATAAAGCTTCATTAACATTTTTTGAGTTAGCATTGGCAGTAGTTCTATCAGATTATACAAGGTCAAAATTTTAGAATTTGCTAAGCTAACTCTATGGGATGCCTAGACGTAGACAAAATGACAAGGCTAGTTAGGGCATCACCCCATAAGTCTACTAACCATAGTCATTCTATCCAACCTAATGGTCAAAAGCTATTATTATATTTTATATACATATTAACGGATACAGCTACATACGCAAGGGCCTTTAGCTTTAATCATCAACATTAATAATGTCATGTTCCACATTTTCATCAATATCACACTAATCAAGTGCATTTCTAACATACACAAAATTCCCAAGGTTCCATTCTCATTCTAAAGTTCAAGGCACAATTTTTTGGAAGTGGAGATTATAGACTGGTCAGCTATCCCAAGTATACTTTCCTATCTCCTAATATCGAACACTATACCCAAGAGTTCATATATTGACTAACCTTATATCACAGAGGCTAGTTTCAAATCCCAATGATATTTATTTCCTAGGTCATCGACAAGCCTATGCTCTGATACCATCCATGTGGCACCTCACTTAGGGTAATCCCTAACTTGAAGTGTGACAAATTCAAACTTAAATTATAATATAAGAGATAACCAAAAGGCCCACAATTAAACAAGTCTCAAAAGATAGTTGCAAAAATTTTAAACCCAATAGAACACCATGAAAGTGCAATTTGTATATATCAAAGTCTTTTAGTTAACAATCCAACAAATCAACCATTTTGAATCTTAAAGCTACGATAACGTACATTCTATATGTACATATATGTCACCAATATATTATAAAATAGTTCTTTTGGGTAGGTCACAAGCTCTCAGTCTCTTTCATACCTGTTTAGGAGCGGAATAAAGGACAACAAAGAGAGGAAAGTTCTAAAGACTTAGTGAGGGAAATATGACCAATAGTTAAAGAAAAACTGTTAAGAAAGCAGCAATATAAATAAATCTATTTGATCAGCAAGAATTTGTAATTTGAAATAGGATTATCTCAGAGCATTAATGATATCAAATTCAACAAATGAAAACATCTCCATCTTTATTGCTCCTTGAAGAGAGTACAACTAAAATCAAGTAGAAACCCAAAGCATAATTTGCACAACATATTTTCTTTATTCTTTCATTAACCCAAGCATTATAGCTTGATATGATCCATTAATCCAAGCATTCTACTGATGGGATCCATTTTCCTAAGCCTTTTACTTGATACTCAGGTACTCAGCTCGTTCCATTATCCCTATATATCGATATAATCAAATAACAATTGCAGGCAAGATACAACAATTTACAGAATAATTTCAATTAAGAGTACAACAAAATAAATTTGGTCAACAAGACCTAAAATCAATACATTGAAGGGAAAAGCTAACAAGGCTGTAAAGCATATGGAACAAATGACAAGTAGGACAATAAGAGTTCTAAACACCAGAACGAATACAATCAATTTAATAGATAAGCAGTTAAGGAATTCAATCAATCAAAGGACATTCACTTCCCCGAAGAAAGATAAGCTTAACCTTCACCTTAATAGCTACAAAATGCTATCCTTGTCTACTGCCTTGCAGGATCTGGCTCCTCTTTACCTAACCAAAAGAATTGATTTATTGTCAAAACACTTGTTTTGATCCTAAAACAATAATTAAGTTGATAATATGCTACTATTAGTTGTTTTATAGGAAATACTATATTTTAAGGTTCGATTATGAGATTATTAGGAGGTGACATGCCAATTACACCGTTAATACCACAATATTTACAAGGATCATAATCACTTTAGTTATAACTACCCTTGCAACATTACACAAGTCGATTATAGCAATATAACTATTATTAATATGCTAATTTGTCACTTAGGGTCTCAAATACATAAATTTAAGGTTTTAATCATCTAATTAACTTAATTAACCATTGTTTACATAAAATATTATAAATTCGAGTCTACTAAGCTCATATATACATGCATGCATTTCATTTCAAATAGGAAAAATTAATTAAGAATAACATTTAATGTATTAATTCCATTTCCAACCATTTATACCAAATCTTGTTATCAGGGTACAATTGCTACAAACCAGCACCCCATGCATGACCATCATGACAAGATGAGAAAATTGTCTCAAAATTGCCATCACACCGCATTGCCAAAATAGCTCACCACATTTACCTTTAGAAGCATCTCAACATAACCAACCAATACTTAACTTAATTTTAAGCTTCACTACTAAGATTGGCATCAATTGAAGCTTCAAAAATCCCAACACCACCACCTCTTCCATCACTATCTCTCTCTAATTTTTCTATCATCGGTGGTCTAAATTGGAATTTGTTGACACAAAAATGCTTCATGATCTACACTCTACTAGAACTACCCTTCGAACATTGGTTTTGCCATCCAAATCTCCAATCTATAGTTGCTCAACTTTGGGCTTTAGATTCCTAATAGCCTACCGATTAACGTAGGTTGCATGTTACACCATTATGTTTTAGCGAGGTAAAGAAGCCTTTGGTTGGGTTAGTTTTCTATCATGGCCATTGCCGGATAAAATTACTGGAGGGGAAAGAGAGGGTGCACGAGTGAGAATTTAAGAAAATGAAAGGGGGGAGGGGAATTAATATTAGAAGGAAAGTTTCTAGAAATCCTAGATTAACCCCTTGAACTTATCTCAAATTTTCAATTTAACCCCTAAAAGTTCAATCAGCTTTTAATTGAGTCCCCTATATATTGAGTGCCTTATGTTAGCTTAGTTGACTAGAAATAATTTTGTTTTGACCCTCACAACTTTTAAACATTCTTGAATTAAGTTTTTTCTTATTTATTTTTTAACCCCAAAAACTTTTAAAATTAATAAAAATAATTATAAGAAGAATATAAATGACATAAATTCCACCAATTATATATTTAGGGGTGTTACAGTCCTTTATTTCGTAGGGAAATTTAGGTTCTCACCACCTATTTCATTGAAATACGAACAAGCATCAATACGATCATCCAGTATTTCTTTAATAGTAATTATGATTACTGATATGTTTCAATGATATTAACTCCCTCAGCCTTGTGGAACATTTTTACTATTTTAATTCTTAGTCCAATTCTCATATGGTCATATTTTGTTATAGCAATCCATAAATTTTAACTAAATTATATTGTTTTATGAAATTCATCATGCATTTAGTTTGGATAAGCAATTAAGCTTTTATTGTAAAATCAACTTAGAATTCAATTTCTTAAATAGACTACTATAGTTGATTAACATTAGCTTAGCAGTTTATCAGTTTCAGACCAAAATGTCATTTTCACTCATAATATCAAATTCAATGTTCTAAGCCCATATTTACTAAATTTAGATCTTCCTTTTGAATTTTACATATTTTACTAATAATAATTAATCTTTATAAATATCATACAATTTATATTTTTCAAATACATCAGCTAACATAATTAGCGATAATTAAGCTTTTATTAATGATTCGGGTCGACACATCACTTGTACCTAGTTTTGATATCCAATTGTTCAGTCTATAATCACAATTTTGGTCCAAATAACTTTTGTTTGCAACAAAAATTAGCTAAATACCTTAATCAAACTAAATTAGGAATCGATTAACTGATTAATCAGAGTTTTATCAAATTGACCAAGTTCTAGGTCAATTCAAAATTTTTCAATCAACTCTTTTGCATCTAGATTGTTGCTCTAGAGATTCTGCTTCTTGATCATTGAAGTCGCCGCCATTTGCTGTTTGTTGAAGTTATGCATGGCCATCACCACCCGATGTGCCTTACTACGCCAATAAAAACCCTTTGCTAATTGTAGCTTTTGCATGCTCCTTGCCGATTAATTTAGCCAAAATAGTTGAAAATCCACTACCAACCATCGCATACTTCCACTTCAATTTCACTCCCTCTGGTAGTTTGTTCTTCAAACTAAAGCTACCAGTATGCTCTACTCACAAAGCTTGCCGTAATCCATCTCTCTATTTGAGCTTTAGATGCCTGAGATCGACAACCTATTAGCACCATTGTGCGCCATTTTTGGCCCACCAATACCCATCGCTCCGTTGAGTATTTCAAGGTGTTTTTAGTATCAACATGTTCCTCATGACAAAAGGAAGGTGTTGGTTAGTTTATTTTTGAGTTTTGGTCACAAATAGGTTAGAGCATGGTGGAAGGAAGGTCGATTCTCTTAATGAGAATTAGAAGGCATCGTTGGTGTGTTCTTATATAGAACATAAGTTTTCAATATTCTTATTTGACCTTGAACCTTTTCTACCGCGTGCAATCTAGTCCTCTAATTTTTTGAGTGCTTGAAATTAGCCCTTGTATTTTCAATTAAACTCTTAAATCTTCGATTTTCATCTTTTTGACCTCTAACATTTAAATTTTCAAGCAGTTAGGTCCCGACTTTATCATAAATGCAGTTTTCTAAGTCTTAATAATTATATTCAGGCCCTAATATGTTTAATTAATTTTAGTTTAAGGCCAATTGTTACATTTTGCAACTTGTTAGCCTAGGTTTAATTTTATTGAAGCTTTCACCATTTTCATAGTTTTTCATCTAAAAAATCGAGGTGTTACAAAAGTTGTATTACACTAATAAGATTATTGAGCTTTTTTTAATTTCATTATAAAGACAATCTTCTTCCTTAATTATTAATTGAGTTATTAGGATTATGTAGTATAAAATTTATATATCTTAAACTAATTTTTTAATTTGTTAATAAATGATTAATCAATATAATTTTTTTTATTTTTTTGATTTTGTAGTGGAAAATTATACTAATGTTAGAAAGGTAGGTTACAAAAAAATTAACATCTTAAGTTGCTCAGCACATGGTTTTTGTTGGTCTATATCTATCATCTTTCTCTATCTAAAGATTAAATTTGGTCTTTCGTACTAAATTGTTCGAGATGAATGATTTTGGGATGTATTATGGATATTTTTAAATATATTTATCAAGATCTAAGATTGGGAAATTGCATAAAAGACTTCTATTTCTATGAGGGCTTTTTGGACATGAATAATTCTTAGGGCTGTTAATTATAGTTTTTGGGGGATATTTTCCAACTCTCAAATTAATATCAGATAAGCTGATATGTTCTCCGATCTTATCTCTCAAAATATAATTTTTTTAATGAAAATTTTCCATACTCAAAACATTCAAAACACGTTATAGCCAAAAAGCCACACTTAATTCCTCTTTTTCTCGCTCTGCCACTCATTTCTATAATTCATTTCTCACTCTCTCACTCCATTTTATTCATTCATGTACACACACACATATATGAAAATTCTAAAATTTCACTAATTAAAAATTTTGAAATTTATGTTTACAAATTTCATAAATTTGCATTTCATCCATAAATTATGAAAATTTACTTATTTTTTGTTCATAAACTATAAAAATTTATATTTCCATTTAAGAAATTAATTTTTTTGAAAAATTAATAAAAATTATTTTCTATTTAATAAATTTGCATGTCTATTTATAAATTATAAATATTAATATTTCATTTATAAATTATACAAAAATTATATTTCCATTTAATGAATTTATATTTGTGCTTATAATTTAAATGTTTTTATATTTTTGGCTATAAATTGTACAAATTTTAAATTATGTTCAAGTAAATAAAATTTAAAAAATTATAAAATTAAAATTAAAATTAAAATTAAAGTTTATATTTTCATTTAGTTAAGTAATGTCAAATGTTTTGATCAATCCATCAAATAATTCGTTAAGAAATTATTAATTATTATATCATTTCATTTAATATTTAATAATATATAAACTAATTAATTTAACTATTATTTTCTGTAAATATTTAAATAATATTCAATAATTTGTTGATTTTTTTATTTATAAATATTTTTACTATGGTAGCATGGCTGTAAATGGACATTCAAAAATCTATTTACCGTTCGCCTTGACTGAGAGGGGCTTGCTCCCATCCGTGGTGCTACCCATTCTATACTACAAATCTTTGGATAACTAAAAATACATTTCTCAAAAGCCAAAGTATTTAATTTCTACAAGTGACATCTAACAGAGGTTCAACTACGAACTGAAATATCATAAATCAAACTTAGTATTTCTACCATCTTCATTATCTCATGTGTTCCATGGGTTTGTCTATCTTCATCACTTGTTCTTATTTAGGGTAAAGACCCAAATATAACATTAAAACAATGTAAGCCCAAATGATTTAATAAGATAGTTTAGCAATAACAACAAAGTGACAATTTCTCAAATATTACATAAGAAACAAGTAAAAGCATTAAAATTTTTTGAAGTTGTGAGAGAAGATTTTAGTCAAAATTTAAAGTGATGCATCTCATCATCGTCCAATATCAGTGATGTGACTTCACAAAATTCACTATTTCTCACAAAGGTTTAAATCTCAATTACAACCAAAAGGAGTTGACATGTCATTTGAATAACTACTGGATTTTTTCCAAATATTCAAGTCTCAAAGCGTAAGTATCAAGCATATCAATTACTTTCACAAGTTTGCAGTTGGTGGTTCTCCTACTTTATCACTCCACTTTCAAAAACAAGATAATCCTTATTCCTCTAAATTTTAAGTGATCAGCTCGGCCACTTAAATGCTCACTAGGCATTGCTAGCTGCATGGCCACTTATAAACAGCTACCCCTAGCTTGCTATGAGTAGGGATTATATGCATAGCATATACAGGTATCAGCTGAAAGATCAGTCACCATTAGTTTATCCTACCCAGTCGTCTTCTGCAACTGATCCTAGGGGCCATCCCCAATAGTATTAGAACACATTCATGTATATCATGTAATAGGTCCAACAACATTTAATTAGCACATCAATTCACCATGATGAACCAATAATTATTAATTGAACATCAAGTTTGCTCCAAGTTAGACATGGTAATGATAAAAAAATATATTTTGAAATCCATTTCTCAATTTTCACACACAATCGCCAAATTTTCAAATAAAATAACATAAATTATAATCAAACAAGAATAATAATTTTTGTAAGGGTGATGTGTGGTGAATTTCACAACATAGAGATTGAAAAGAATCAAATGACCCAGATTATAATAAGCATATATGTCCTTTCCCCAGGAAAAAAATCTCATACTATTGAGTATAACTAACCTAGCCAATGTAGAAGAGTTCCTAGTTGTGTGATCATTCATATCTTAGTTTCCTATTCAAATCAAGAACTGTCATAAGATAACTTAAGTTATTGTCCTATCAATTCTTTGAATCTTAAGTATAAGTATTGTTAATATATTAATGAAACTCAAGATTAATCTTTGTTTCATACTTAAATACTTAAGACAATTAAATATGGTAGTCCTTATTTATTTGGAGAGTCTACGTCCTTGTTTCCTAATTAATTCAAAGTTCAAAAGAAAATAACCTAAGCTAACGTTGTCGTGCTGATTTTTGAATCACAGCTCCTAATACATTTAATGTCCTTACTAAATTTCTTAGTTAATTTATTTGTTTGCGCAAAATTTCCTCAAGTTCCACATTACACTCAGATGTTTAACATAGTCATATATCACTACTCTTAACTCAATCAAATCAGTAAACAAGTTGTTAAAATCCCACTTATGGCCTTATTGGCAATCTAATAATCCCTTTAAATCTATTGGGTTCACACTATAATAATTATAAGATTAATCTATAACTTTGGTCAAACTATAATTTAATAACCTTAGTTCATATCATAATTAGGCTTTGATCCAAAATTAAATTACATTCAGCAATTTAATCAAATTAAAATTTACTTGAATCTGGATCTAATTTCAAGTCGGGAATAGTCTAGATGAGTCCGGATTGCGATTCCCTATCTATTGTTTATTAGTCGTTGGAGTGTGCCATTAGTTGCCGTAGTTGCCAGAGTGCAAATCAAATTGGCCAAAAGATGCACCTCATTGAGCCCATCAGAACCCCTTAACCAATTGAGCGATTCATCGACACCTCGCCAGCCAATTTGGCCACCAACCGCCATAGAACCTTAACTAGCCACCGTACACCGCCCATCTCTAATTGACCTGCCACTGCTAGTGAAAATCCTAAATTGACACTGCCATCACCTTACCTTTAAGATTCTGACCAAAACCCATTTATTTCCAATCCCATTCTGCCATTGAAAATGGTGGACCCATCATGCCCATCACTGGCTTCAATTTTCTACAAATTTCTTGGTTGGTTCTTAGGTTTCTTGATAAAACATAATTTAATAAAGTTCTAACCTTCTTTTTATATATATAAAACATTTTTTAGCTTCTTCAATTTGACATCCAAAACTTTTGATTGACTTCAATTGCACCCTAGGCTTTTAACTGCCTTTTAGTTCAATCCTTACTCTTCAATTTAGCCCTTAAAGTTTGATTTTTCACACATTGACCACCATGTCTTTTTTAATTTCAATCAACTAAGTCTAAATTTAATTATTCTAAGGTCCTTAAACTTTAATTCGCTCACATTAACCTCCTAAATTTTATAATTTTAGATAATTAAGTCCTTTTCTTGTTTACAATTTAATCCCTTGATTGTCAATGTTTAATTCTAGATTGTAATTAAGTCTAACTCAAAATTAATCCATCTAAATTTATCAATTTTATGTTTTAGTTTAGAATCTCAAAATTTGGGGTGTTATACCCTCCCCCCAAGAAAATCTGGTCCCTAGATTCTTATCTAAAATATGAAAGATCTTGGGGGGTCATCACCAACCATCTTATTATTCCCAAGAATAATTTTGTTGCAGATTCCTATCTCTTTATGGCCTATTGGTT
Organism: Jacaranda copaia; assembly: GCA_014898725.1. NCBI lineage: Eukaryota > Viridiplantae > Streptophyta > Magnoliopsida > Lamiales > Bignoniaceae > Jacaranda > Jacaranda copaia. The sequence continues at coordinate 18,063 of JACGDI010003396.1, read as the reverse complement.
CATATATTCTTTTCTCCTATGTCAAGTGATTCTTACTTGTTGTAGAAAAGTGGAAATCCTTCTTATTGGGAATCACTGTTGAGGGTTTTTCATCTACTTGCACTTTACTTGAGCATTTCATATTTCCTCATGTGTTTGGTGTTGCTTTCCATAACCCAATCCAGTAAGATCATTTGTTCCTATATCTCGAGTCTTTCTAAGATATGCGAGATCATTCCCTTGTGACCCTATATTCATTTTAGGGCATAGTTATACTTGATATTTTCTTAAGTTTTTCCCACAAAAGGGTAAAACTAATACCAAAATTAACTTATCTCTTCTTAACTATTTTAATCAATGGATCTACAAACCTCAAGAAGACTATAGTTAAACTTATTGTCAAAGCTTAAGAAACGTTTTTATTTCTGACATATCCTTTAATCTTCTTAAGCTTATTGGTATGTCAAATTTTATTTCCTCTCAAGGAATCATGCGTTTCGCAATTCCTCAATTCCAAATAGAATTTCATATTTGCAACTTGGCTATATAATTTTATTCCTCTCATTTTTTTGAGTTGCATGTTTATACCTAGATAACATGCTATGACCCATATTTTTCTAGAAAATTCCATTTGTCCACAATCGTGATTTTATTTTAGTGTGGAAACTCAAAATCACAAATTTTACTTTCTTCATTCATGAGTCTTTTCATACCCTTGTCCATGTATTAAGATCATCAATTCACCACCTAGCAAAATCTTGAACACACTGGTTATATTAGTGGGTAGAACTTAAAGAACGTTGTACTTCTGACCAATTCCTTTGTTATTTCCAAGTTTCTAAAATTAAGGCTTTCGTAAGATCACTCTATTGTCTCTCTTGAGGTTATACATTCCCAAGTATGTTTTTTTCCATTCAAGACTCAAATTACTAACTTGACATGTAACTTATATCTCTATAGGTATTCATGCCACCAAACGTAAATATAGTATGACTCTTTCTCTTGTTCTGAATATACTATATGTTTTTCGTAGAATTATCAAAATTGATCAAACAAATTAGAACATCCTATATATCATGCCTGTAAATACTGTAAGGGCATTGATCAATCTAAATGACATTATTTCAACTCATGGCACTTATATCATATTATGGAGGTAATTTTCAATGTAACTTTTACTTGAACTTCCAACTACAAGTTTCCTTCAGTTATCTCAACCCTAAATAAACTATAGGCCTTTGTGATGAACTAAGTAGTTTATGTGAGCAAGGTGTTTCAATTTAACACTTAATAGATTAGTTCGGTTCTAATTATTATCTCCCAAATTAGTATCAATAATTTATTATCCATTCTCGATATTCAGAAGATCCCTTCATACCTTTAGTTAACACTTTTGTTTTCTATTTATCAATCTCCTTATAAACTTTGGTGATTGGAATTGGAAAACATCATGGTGTTTTCCATAAGGTCTTTTTTGATACTTTTAGACCTACTAGTTTAGTCCCCAAAATCATATTTTGTTACTTTGTTTCCTTATTTCAGAATTTACTAATTAAGTGTAAGGACTTGACGCTATTGTTTGTCCTTTCTATACATCTTTAGTTAGAGTGTTCTTATTTTGGTGTTTGATCTTGTTAGTTTGATTAATTGGTAACTATCTGTTATGATATAACCGACTTGTGATTAAGACTAATTAACATTTCCCATTGGCATTAATCTGGTAAAACCTAATGGGTGTTGCATTTCTAGCATATTCCCTAGCTATTTCCAATTGACTATGACCTTGATCTCAATAAGATTATTCAGTTGTTCTCTCATGGTGTTATACACCCTCAGCTATACATTCCATCAATTGATACTTAACTGGTTAAGCTGTCATATAGTTTGTATTCCTATACGTATTGTCGAATTTGAGCAGGACTACAATGGGGCTCTTTCCTCCATTTTGAATATATCAAATATCCTTAACAAAATCATTTGAAACTAACCTAAGAAATTAGAACATCCTATACATTATCCTGTAAATGCTACAAAAGCATTGGTCAACACAAATGGAATTAATTCAATTCATGGAACTCTTATCATAAATAGATGGTAATTCTCATAATATCTATTCTTAGTATACGTTGGCCCATCCTTAAAGTAATTATAGATTTTCACCCTAGACTAGGTAGTTTATGTGAAATAGCATCTAGATTCCATGTTTAAAGAGCCTCATTCAGTTCTTATCGTTATCCCATAAGTCTTTATCAGTGATACTTGGTCTTTTCTTGATACTCTAAGGACTGTTTCTCATTTCAATCAATGTCCTTATGTTCTAATTGCTAATCCTCTAGTAAATGTTTGGTGAATGAAACTTAATAAATTACGTGAGATGTTTCCCTCATGGTCTTTTATAATGCTATTAAAGTTACTTGGCTTATCCTTGTTTATTAATAAAACACATAGGTATCATTTTGTTACAACAAGAATCTTATCCTACATTATCTTACTTTGTAATATATTGATGAGATTGTCATGAGAGAGTTGGCATCACTGTTTATCCTTTCCTGAGTGTCTCCACTCATGGCATTCACATTGTAGTATTCAAATAGGTTGAGTCAATTAATTGGCAACTATCCATTGTAGTGTAATCGGTATATGTTAGTATCTTCTGGTGCATCAAGATTCTGAGCTTTCAAAGCTAATCTTGGAGCAATGGAGTTTCTTTTGTTCAACCTAAGACATTCTTAAATGGTAATAAAGTTGCTATGTTGTTGTAGAGCATAAGCTATTTGAATATGTGATAGGGTTTCTAGAATTTAAATTTGTGCACATAATTACATTTGTACATGAGCTACTAACAATACATATATGTATATATATGTATATGTTTATTTAGTTCTTAAGAGTATTGGAATTTTCTTTATTAAACTTATTAATGGTTAAATCAATATCTGAATCACTGTTTTATTTCTGAAGCTACGAGATACTAAAATAAGGTGTAGGATTTCGTGGAGTTCAGTTAATATGTCCATTTTCGGCTAAACACTGCATTTCTATCAATGTGTGTGTACACGAATCTCATTCTTAAAGGTATTAAGGTTTTTATTTGATCTAATTGATCATTTTAGCCTATGGTGAGAAAAAACTAGCTTCATCTATCATATTATCAATAAGATTATTTATTCAATCACATATAATTCATAGATGTGTGACAATAGGTCACTTTTAGGATATACTTATTCAGGTTCTATATTATTTCACTCTCCATGACTTAAGATTCTAGGTTTCTATTGTCAAAAGTTTAGATAGGTTTCTCTTTTCCAAATATGAATCTTTGTCCTTTATTTTCCAATTACAAGTTTTATATCTTTTCTAGTTTTGGTAATTAATTACCGTGCATTGATATAATGTCCCCCTCTTTCATCACTACCCACTTCACAAAGGTTCTGTTAGCAATCCTTATCTCCTATAATTTCCATTTAATCCCATCAAATCTTTCCTCGTTGATTCCTATATCCCTACCTAATATTTTCCTTTAAGATTCCAATGCTAACTCTAGGTGTCTTTCGCCTTCTTTAGCAAATGTTACCCTCTTTTCCTTAAGTCACAATGTTTTCTTTGCAACTTTATTCTTATAAGCAATTTCTCTCTCATTTTGTTTGTTTTCATCTTATGCTCAAGCTAATGAGCTTTCTTACTATTTATGAGCTAATTCCCAAATACTTAAATCATAACCATACACACATATCAATCATATTTTTCTTAAAATGCTTCCTTATAGGAAATAATCCTTATTTTCCTCTCAAATACCATGATGTAGTTAGACCAATCCACTCTGTTGCTAAAGTATTGATTTCTTTGAAACAACAATACCCTATGGGCCTCCACTATGTGTATAACTAAAATACAGATTATTCTAAAATGATCCGTAGCTTCCCAAGTTCCATTATTACAAATAGACCAATACCATAATGTGATACCAAGAATATTATTCCACCAAACATTACTAAAGTCATATGCTCGATATCTCAAAAATAATGGACTAGATATTAGTTGGCCACTCGAACACCAATCCTTTATTCTTTTAATATCAAAACATATCCCAAATGTTCACATCCTAGCTAAATGTTTATGTTAATCTTAGCCTCCATTAATCCCAATATTCCATATTCCAAGGAAATTAGAGCTATCAACATACTATTTCACAAATAGCCATATCATTTAAGTCATGATACGCTCTTATGTCCTAATAATTTATTTAAAAGATCTTTCACTCATCAATTTAGTTCTATTTAAAATGGTCATCAGCTCAAACACCGATTAGGGTTTTCCAAACAAGTTCATTTGCAATACAAGTCCCCTAGAATGTTACTCCACCCAAATATAAGAAGTCAACTGCATAATATTTTAGGAGGTGTGGATTATACATTGGTCGGTCACCCAACCATAACCCTTTACGTCATTCAAATTGAATGTTGTCCCAAAATTTGTGTCCTAATCAAATTTTTAGATCATGATTAATCTCCATTAACCAGAACTTTCACATTTTGAGGATCATATCCTAGCATTGCTCTAGTTTTCAAACAAAAGCTTTGATACCACCTCTATAGCACCTTGATCAGAAGGCGCTTACTCCCATCCGAGGTGCTACCCATTCTATACCATAAGTTTTTTGAATAACTAAAAGTACATTTCTCAAAATCTAAAGTATTTAATTTCTACAAGTGACATCTAACAGAGGTTGTACTCTAAACTGAAATATCATAAATTACACTTAGTATTTCTACCATTTTCATTACCTCATGTGTTCTGTGGGTTAGTCAATCTTTGTCACTCATTCTTATCTGGGATAAAGAATGAAAAATAGTAATAAAACATCATAAGTTCAAATAACTTAGTGAGATAATTTAGCAATAACAATAGAATGACAATTTCTCAAATATTATATAAGAAACAAGTAGAAGTATTAAAATTTCTAGAAGTCGTGAGAGAAGATTTTAGTCAAACTTTAAAGTGATCTATCTCACCATCATCCCATACTAGGGATGAGACTTCACAAAATTCATTGTATCTCACAGAGGTTTAAATCTTAATTACAACCAGAAAAGGTTGACATGCCTTTGAATGACCACTGGATTTTTGTCAAATATTCAAGTTTCAAAGTATAATTAACAAGTACATAATTACTTTCACAAGTTTGTAGTTGGTGGTTCTCCTACCTTGTCACTCGACTTTCGAAAACATAAAAATTCTTATTTCTCCAAATTCCAAATGATCGGCTCAGCCACTTAAATACTCTCTAGGCATGGCTAGCTGCATGCTTTATCCCACTCATAGACGGCTACCTCCAGCTCACTATGAGTAGGGATTATATGTACAACGTGTACAAGTATCAACCAAAAGATTAGTCACTGTCAATCAGTTTTGTTTGGTAGTCTTCTAAAACCAATCCCAAGGCCTACCCCAAGGGTATTAGTTGTATTCATGTATATCATGTAGCATGTCCAACATCATTTAATTAACATGTCAGCACACCATGATAAAAAAATAATTAATAATTCAACACAAAATGTGTTCCAAGCTAGACATGTCGATCAAAAAAAATATATTTCAAAATTCAATTCTCAGTTTTCACACAAAATCATCAAATTTTCAAATAAAATAACATAAATTATAATCAAACAAGAATAATGATATGTGTGGTGAATTTCATGAGATGGAGATTGAAAGGAATCAAGTGACCGAATGTATAACAATTATATATGTTCTTTCCTCGACAAAGAAATCTCATACAATTGAGTATAAACTGACTTAGCAAATGTAGAAGAGTTCTTAGTTGTATGGTCATTCAAATCCTGGCTTTCTAGTCAAACCAAAAACTATTATAAGATAACCCAAGGTATCATCCTATCAATTCTCCGAATCTTAAGTATAAGTATTGTTAATTTCTTAATCAAACTCAAGATTATTCTAATACAATTCCATTAATCTCTATTTCAAACTTAAATACTTAAGACAATTAAATATGGTAATCCTTATTTGTTTGGAAAGTCCATGTCCTTGTTTCCTAATTAATTCAAAGTTTAGAATAAAATAACCAAAACTAACGTTGTGCTAATTTTTGAATCATAACTCCTAATACATTTAATGTCCTTACTAAATTGCTTAGTTAATTTATTTGTTTGGGTATAATTTCCTCAAGTTCCAAGTTACACTCAGTTGTTTAACTTAGTCATATATCATTGTTCTTGACTTAATCAAATTGATAAACAAGTTGTTAAAATCCTACTTATAGCTCTAGTGGCAATTTGATAATCCCTTTGAATCAACTGGGTTCACATTGTAATAATTATAAGATTAATCCATAACTTGGGCCAAGCTATAGTTTAATAACCTTAGTTCATATCATAATTAGGCTTTGATATGGAAATTCAATTACATTCTGCAATTTAATTGAATTAAAATTTGATAATTGAAATTTATCCAAATTAGATTGAATCTAGATCCAATTTCAACTCAAGAATAGTCCAAACAAGTTCGAATCATGATTCTCTATTGATCACCGAGACATTGCCATCGGCTACCGAAATGAAAACCAAACTAGCCAAAAGGCACACCTCATTGAGCCCATGAGCACCTCTCAACCAATTAAACGATTTACCACCGCCTTGGTAGCAAATTTGGCCACCAACCACTATGGAACCCTAACTCACCACTGTATGTTGCCCATCTTCGATTGCCCCGCCACTACCGACAAAAACACCAAATTGACACCGCTATCACCTTCCCTATAAGATTCCAACCAGAACCCCTCTGTTTCCAACTTCATCCCACCATCAAAAATGGCAAACCCATCACAGCCGTCATGTGCCTGTCATCGATTTCAATTTCTAGGGAATTCCTTTGTTGTTTCATATGTTTCTTGGTGTGGTTGGATTCCTTGAGCCGAGGGGAAGTTTTTATTAGATTAGTTTGGTGTTTTCTATAAATTCACCATTGGGGTGGGTCTAGAGTCAATTTTTAGAATTTAATAATGTTTCACCCTTCTCTCTATATATATATAAAAACATTTTTCTGCTTCTTCAATTTAACCCTCAAAATTTTTTACCGACTTTAATTGCACCCCTCAACTTTTAACCACCTTTCAGTTCAATCCCTAGTCTTCAATTCATCCTTTTAAAGTTTGATTTTTCACACATTGACCCCTATCCTTTTTAATTTCAATCAACTAAGTCCAAATTTAATTATTTTGAAGTTCTCAAACTTTTAATTCGCTCATATTGACCTCCTAAATTTTATAATTTTAGACAATTAAGTCCTTTTTTCATTTACAATTTAATCCCTCGATTGTTGATATTTAATTCTAGATTGTAATTAAGTCTAACCCAAAAATAATTTAACCAAATTTATTGATTTTGTATTTTATTTTATTTTAGGATCTCAAAATCTAGGGTGTTACAGCTATTATCTGTATCCATTTAAAGTAAGTATTATCTATATTCGATTTTTAGATATTTAATTATAAACAAATACAAATATATTACATGCTTATTCGATCAGTTTATTATTCACTCTAAATACATATCCACTGGATATATTTGTTTATACATTAGATTATTCATAATTTAATTAAATCTATTATCCATATTTGATAAGTAATATTTAGAAAATTATTATATATAATATATTCTATTTTTATGTATTTTAGTATATAAATAATACTTAAAAAATATCAAATATAATATATTATTATACACAATAGTTTATTTTTATTTTTTTCAATATGAAATCTCATAATATATATATATATATAAATGAATATATGTATAAATTAGTAATTAAATAATTAATGAAAAAAATTAGTAGATAAGGATTAAGAATAATCAATGGATGGTAATGATGATAATTAAACAATAATAAATCAAAACAATTGAAAAATCAATATATGAATGATAAAATTAATCAAGATAAAATTATTGTTGCCATACTTTATAACTAATTTATTTTGGTATCATTTTATTAATATTTGTTAATCATAAAGTGATCAACAATTAGAAAATATTTTATTAAATCAAGAAAAATTAACTTTTTAATTCTAAAATAAAATATTAAAATACTAAAACTATTAACTAGCTAAAGGGACATTGAGAAGGTGTTTGGATAAATTATTTAAAATATCTTATAAGCTCCCATATCTTATAAGATGTTTTTAGAGTTCCTGCATCTTGTAAGATATTTTTTGAACTTATAAGATATTAGATCTTTTTTTAAAAATTACTTCTCAAAGTGGTTGAATAATAAGATCTTGGTGCTTATGAGGTTTTGGAAATGATTATTTTATAATTAATATGATTAAAATCAAGAGAGCTTATTAAGATCTTAAAAATAAGTTAAAAACTCCTTATATTTTTAAAAAGTGCTTATAAGTTTCTAACATTTTGTCTTAGGAATTTTATAAGCTCTTTTCTTAAAAATTACAAAACATTGACATCTTATAAACTATCAAACATCTTATAAATTATTTTGAAGAGCTTATAAATTCACCCAAATGACTTTTAAATATTTTACAATATCTAACTATACTCTATACATATAATATAAGATGAATATATAATTTCATAATTTTATTTTGTAAATTTGTACTATCATTAATTTATAAAACTAATAAAATTTATCTAAACATAAAACTTAAACTCTAAATCCTAAAATCTCACAACTCAATAAATTTTAAACCCCAAAATATTAATAATAGAAAATATTTTTATTGATTAATCTGTATATCTAGAACTAAATGAAACATTCAATAGCCATTGTGAAAACAAATTTTTTAAAATTATATCAAAATATAACATGCAAAAATATTGAATATCAAGATATGAATCAGAGTCATATATAACACACTAGTGAATAATAAAATTTTGAATCTAAAATTTTTAAAATTTAAAAAATTAATTACTATAAGTAAATAAAAATTATCAAAATAAAATGTGAAAAAATAAAAAAATATAAAAGACAAAAGTGACGAAATGACTAAACCCTAGGTCCCTTTTACATTTCAATTTCAATTCCCTCCTTAGTCACTACTCCACTCACTAGCTACCTAATTGCAAGTACTCTCTCTTCTTCCTTTTTTTCTTTTCCTTTTTATTTTTTTCATTTTCCTCTTATTATAATGTTTTTGTTGGCAAAAGTACTGGAGAGATGCTCATTGTGGAGGTCTGTCGGCCTATGCGATGCCAAAATTGGGAGCCAGCAGCAGCTGGCCCCACGACTCATAGGGCTAGTAGATCTATTAACTCTCATTAAGAGGCCAACTACTGCAGGCTTGTCAGCTAGCCAATAGTAGCTGGACACATAGGAGGCTATCCAGTTGCTACTGGGTCTTGTGAGGCAAGCAAAAGCTGGCCTCTCCATTGTCGGCGATGGAGAGGGGCCACCCGTACCCTTTCTTTTATTTTTTTACAATTAATAAATTATAGTGATGTTTTATATAATTGTGCAGGTTTAAAATTTTTCATTTTTGGGCATTGTAGAAGGTAAATTGTGTTAGTGTTAGAGTTATAATTGTATGAATTGTGTTTATAAATTATGTAGTTAATACTTTAAGTTACAATTATATGGGTTGGTTGAACTTTTAGAGTACATGGTGCCAACTATTGTGATACTTCAATGGTTGCTTTTGGTGTACTTTCTCTTTACCTTTTTTATTCTTTGAGATTCTTTGTAAAATATATTATAAGTTCTTATAGAGTTTGTTTTTTTGCTTTTATCTCTCTTAAACTTTACCACTACTATTTTGTTTAGGGTAAAGTGCAAACAATCCCCTTGTGTTAAGAAAAATTGGCAAATTACTCCCTTATGAAAAAAAATATACAAAAACCAGCATCATATTTTAAATAATCATGCAACGAACTCTCCTGAGAGCGCAGGTGTAAAACACGCACTCGTGTGTGCATCTAGGCTAAAATTTTTATATATAAAAAGATAATTATGCCCCTATTTATTAACCATTGAATCGTTTTTTAAAACCTCAATGATTTAGATCAAATCATATTACAATTTTTTAAAAAAAATATAAAATATATACAATATAATTATTACCATATATATAATATATATATTATATATGTGTCTTGTATATATTATATATAAGTTTATATATGTACAATTATATATATAAATCACAACCCCAGCCTACTGGCCGCCTGTAGCCCCCTCCGACAGTGGTTGCTGCGCGAATCATTTAAAAAAAATTTCAAAACCATCTACTGGCCACCATGGCTATATTGGCCATGGCAGCTAGTGGCTAGATCTAGCCAAATTAGTATCTAGCTAGATCTGGCCATAACATAGTGCTTTCTCTCAGGATAATACTAAAGTTGAGGCACTAATACAATCAATCACTAAATATGCACCATCACAACCATAAAATCCATAAAGGTATTATACTCAATAATAATAATAACAGTAGTATCAAAATCTTACAACAAATTTTTAACCCAAAATGCAGAAGCTATATCAAAGTGCAAAACATCATAATAAGAAGTTCAACAACATTCAAGCCAAAATATCATCTCTAGTACCATAAGTCATACATATAAACCTTACAGGGCTCAATTCTAATAATATTGCCTTACTTAAGGAATTACCAAAGTGGTAGATCCTCACCATAATCACGTCAGCAACACAGTCAAACTCTACTGGTCATCAAGATCAACACCTTTATCGCCTATTCAAAAGAATAGCCTTATATCAATATCCATGATCAATCCTAGCAATTATCAATACCTAGAATTATATCCATGAAAACCTAAGTTTGAGCAATTATTCTATTGGTGTTTGATACTAATCATAGTAATCCAGTTACAAATAATATCCTAATTTTAGTTGATTAATTTATAGTTACTTAAAATTAGGGTTTTCTTATATTTATTGTACTTTATAACTAATAGTTTACATGAAATAATAATATTTGAAGTCACTAAGCTTATTTAATTGATCAAAGTTGTTCTAATTATATATCAGGGTATCCTAATTGATCTTTCCACCAAGATATGCATAAATATAAGGTTCGACGATAATCAAAATATATATATATATATACATATGCAATTACACATATATATTATCATTATATACTAATGTCTCCCAAATGATTCGGAATCTCAACGATTAGCTCCCGTGCATGTGCTGTTGAGAACGAGATAAAGATTCTGACGCTAGGTTGTCGCCACATGTCGCCACTGTCGGAAAGCTCAGAAACACCATGGTTAAATATCTCTCGCCAAGAGCTTTACAATGGTACCCTCTATTTCCTATTTAACCATTGGAAAATTGGTCAACCACTATTTGAAAGTTTCAGAACCACATAGCTCCACTGCCTATTTTTGCCATCATCATCGTCTATCTCCGCCATGCAAGACCACCACTTGACTCCCCTTGTCGAGTGCTTCACCGTGCACTCTCCAGATTTGCTAATGGTCGCTGGAAAGCAACAAACCCATCTACCTCTTGAAAGCCCTCATTTGTGGTGTCTTCTATTATGTGCCTCCGATGGTCACTTACCATGGGTGATGTTATAGTTGGAGAAAGGGTGAGGAGGTGGTCACGATGGTGGTGTTGAGTGGAAAAAGTAAGGTGGTCACCAATGGTTGTGAGGTGGTGATGTCGCCGGTGAGGAAGAGGTAAATGAAAATGGTGAAGGTTGATGAAATGGAGAAATGAAGGTTCGGTTAATGCTTACCAATTTTTTTTATCATTTTCATTTTACATTTTTTTTAAATCCAATTCTTCAAATTTCCATTTTAGCCACCTACTAGTAAAAATCTTCACAATAGGCCCTCTCATGTGATAATATTAAATTTTTAACTCTTTATTATTAAATGATTAGTGCAATTACACTCATTTTTTGAAATCTTACTGGTTAATTAAATCTTTATAAAATAATATTATAAATAATATTAAATAAAATATTATAATAATATAGGGGTGTTACAAACCCCCTCCCCCTTAAAAAGAATTTGGTCGCCAAATACTCACCAGAATTTTGAAAAAGTTTTGGTTACTGTTGGCACATGAGATCTTTCGGTTCCCATGTTGCTTCCTCAACGTTATGATTGCGCCAGAGAATTTTTACTTGACGAATTCTTTGATTTCTAAGTTCTCGAAACTTTCGGTCTAAAATGCTAATTGGTTGTTCTTCATATGTTAGATCACCTTGCAATGATATATTGGCTAGGGAGATAATGTGAGAAGGATCAGGGTAGTATTTCCAAAGTTGAGACACATGAAAGACGTCCTGAATGCCTATCATGTTCTGGGGTAAATTTAAGCAATATGCCACTAGCCTAATTCTCTTACTTATCTCATAAAGTCCAACATATCTGGGGCTCAATTTTCCACCTTTGCCAATTCTTCAAGTTCCTTTTCTTAGAAATACTATAAGAAATACCTGATCACCTATTTCAAATTCTGATTCTTTTCTTCAGTTATTCGCATAACTCTTTTGGTGATCCTGTGTAGCCTTCATTCATTGCTTAATGATCTGAACCTTTTCGATAGCCTCTTGAATTAACTTTGGTCTAATAGTTTTTAAGAACTCACGGTCATTACCTATGTGTTGCTCAAGGTCCCAATATATCGAGGATCAGTATTTCCAGCCATACAATGCCTCAAATGGGGCCATCTGGATGATAGATTGAAAACTGTTATTATATGCAAATTCAATTAATGGTAGATGTCTACTCTAATTTCCACTAAAGTCCAAGACATAAGCTCTCAACATGTCCTCTAGTATTCTGATGATCCTTTCCAATTGGCCATTTGTTTGAGGATGAATGGCTGAGCTGAAATGTAACATTATCCCCAAGTGTTCCCATAGAGCTTTTCAAAGTCTTGATGTAAACTTTAGATCTTGATCAAATACAATGTTGACTGGTATTCCACACAACCTCACAATTTCTCTTACATACAGCTTCGCTAGTTTCTCAACTCTATACTGCGTTCCTACTAGTAGGAAATGAGTTGACTGACTTAGTCTATCTACTATCACCCATATGCTATTATAACCTCTTCTAGCTATGGGTAAGCTCGTTACAAAGTCTATGCAGATTTGCTCCCATTTTCAATCAGGAATCGAAAGTGGTTGGAGTAATCTTGATGGTTACTGCTATTCTGCCTTAACCAACTGACAGGTTAGGCATCTGTGCACATAGTTTGCAATATCTTTTTACATTCCGTTCCACTAGAATTATTTCTTTAAATCTCAATACATCTTAGTACCTCCTAAATGTATCATGAATTTAGTTTTGTGTGCTTCATCCAATAGTCTCTTTCATGCTTTTTTCGGCACATAGATTCTTTTGCAGAACAGAAGAGTACCGTAACTATTAGTATTGAATTCAGACTCTCTAGATCCTTTAATTTTTTCTTTTTATTTTGACATCCAATTATCTCGAGCTTGAGCTCATCGTATTTTAGCATACATTTTGGTTGCACCTTTACTTCTGCAAGCTAAACCTTCTTAATTTTAGTATGGCATCCGTTATTAAGGTTTTCAACACTATCAATCCTATTATATGGGCCACTCTTATTCTGCGACTTAATGCATTTGCCACCACGTTTGCCTTTCCTAGATGGTAAAAAATTGAGAAACTATAATCTTCAAGGAATTCCATCTATCAACGTTGCCTCATATTTAGATCCTTTTGTGATCTTAAGTATTTGAGACTTTTGTAGTTGGTATATACCTCAAATGTGGCTCCACATAGATAATATCTCTAATTAGACAGTGCAAATACTATGGTGGCATACTCTAAGTCATGAGTGGGATAAGTTTCCTCATGTAGCTTGAGTTTCCTAGACACATAAGCAATAACTCACCCCCTTTGCATCAAGACACACTTAAGTCCTTGCTTCGAGGCATCCATGCATACCACAAAGTTTTCCAATCCTTTTGGAAGAGCCAAAACTGGGGCCATTGTTAATTTATTCTTCAATTCTTAGAAACGTTTCTCACAGTCTTTATCCCAATGATATGGTTGATCCTTTTGAATGAGCCTAGTCATAGGGCTAGTTATTTTAGAAAAGTCCTGTACAAACGTTCGATAATAGCCAGCTAAACCCAGAAAGCTACGAATTTCCATCACATTCTCTAGTCTCTTTCAATTGACTATTACTTCTATCTTGGAGAGATCAATTGCCCTCTATCTTGAGATATGATATGGCCAAGAAATGATACATTTTTAATCCAAAAGTTGTACTTACTAAACTTAGCATGTAACTTATGCTCCTTCAAAGTTCTAAGGACTAAGTGTAAGTGCTTAGTATGTTCTTCTTGATTCTTTCAGTATACTAGAATATTGTCAATTAAGATCACCACGAACATGTCTAGATAAGATCAAAATACTCGATGCATTAGATCCATGAATGCTATTGGGGTATTTATTAGACCAAATGGAATCACTACAAACTCAAAATAACTATATTGGCAATTAAAAACTATTTTCGAGATATCTTCCTCTCTAATCATCAACTGGTAATACCCTTGTCTCAAGTCTAACTTTGAGAAGACTGTAGACCCCTATAATAGGTTGAATAGCTCTTCCACATGGGGTAGTGGATATTTGTTTTGACAATTACTTTGTTTAACTCCCGATAATCAATCCACATTCTCAATAACCTATCCTTTTTCTTAACAAAGAGTATTGGGGCTCCCTATGGAGATGTGCTAGGCTGAATAAACTTCTTTTCTAGAAGCTCTTGAAGCTAATCCTTTAGTTCCTTGATTTCTATTGGTGCCATTTTATATGGGGTTTTGGATATCGATGTAGCCCTGGGAAGAATGTGAATAAAAAATTCTATTTCCTAGTCTGGAGGTAATGAGTTTAATTCCTTTGGGAACACTTTAGGGTATCTAGCCACTACCTTTACCTCTTCGCTTTTGGCAGTATCTTGTTGTTTGTTAATAAGATAAGCTAGAAATCCCTATTCGCCTTCTCTTAGAACTCTCCTGGCTTCCAATGTAGATATAGTTAGGATTGAATGATTTTTTTCTATTGGTCGGTGGGTTGATGCTGACACTATTTTTTCCAAGTGTTACTCTCTTTATGAAATAGTCCACTTGTGCTTGGTGTCTGTATAGCCAATCCATACCTAGAATCAAATCATATCCTTGTATTGGTATCTGAATTAGATTGACTGGGTAGATTTCACTCTTTATCATGCGTAGATATTCTCGATATATAGCATCAGTAGTTAACCTTACTCCTAGAGGCAATAGAACTTCTATTTGATATGCCATAGTTTCAAGTGGGCTACTAATCTTTTGTGAAAATGAGGTAGATATAAAAAAATGGGATGCACCAGGATCATAGAAAGTGTTACCAGAGATTCCAAGGATAGTAATCGTACCTTCAACTCCTTCATTTGGATCGTGTACATCCTTTCCTGTCAGAGCATAAGCTCGGGCCTACACTTTTTGCTTTTCTTTTCTTCCAACTATTTACCTTATTTTTTCGCTAGTCGGTGCTAGCCCTTTTCTCCTAAGACAATCCCACAGAAAATATTGGTCATTGCCACAACCTAGGTACTTACCTTATTTCATTTGACAATCGACTTCTTTGTGTCCCAATTTCCTATAAAATCAACATTATTTTTTACCCGTACCTTAAGTTGGGCTTGCTATTTTTCCATTCTGTGGCCCTCGAGGCATAGCACTTTCTAATTGTAACTTGGGCTATTTTTTTTCTGCACCACTCTATCCTCTAGGATGTGGTCTCACGTTTTGGGTCCTTTCTTCAATTTATGGATTTCTTGAAGTTCCAACTCCAGCTGCAATGCTTTGCTTATTGCCATGTTCAAATTTGGCAGGACAAAAGCTGCTAGTCCTCATTAGAGTTCTGGCCTCAACCCTAGTACAAACGGATGGGTTTGCCTACCCTCATTCTCCATCATAAAAGGGGAATATTGGATTAATAGATTAAATGCGGTCTCATAATGCCCAACTGATTGGTTCTCTTAAATCAAACTCATAAATTCTCTCTCTCTCACCTACTTGATGACAAAGGGAGCATATTTGTCCATGAATTCTTGAGTGAAGTTCTCCTAGTTTTTGAGAGTCTCTGTGGTAGTCCACATTTGTTTAATCATCTTTCGCTAATTATGTGCAGAACCTTCTGGGAAAAAGGTAGCAAATCTAATTTTTTGTTCATCAGGGTACTGCAGGGTGTCAAATATTTTTTTCCAGACTTTCAACCCACATCTCAGCCTTTTTGTCATTAGGTTTCAATGAAAATTTTAAGGGGTTGGAGCCATAAAAATTGCTCTAATGCTCGACCATTAGTCTATTCTTAAATTGCCTTCACTTCGCCTCTTTGAGCTAGGTTACGTTGCCGATCCCATTTTCCTCCAAGTTCCCCATATTCAACAATTTGGCTTATGACAAGTTGGTCTAATAGATTAGAATATGAGTTTTTTTCCTCATGCTAAGCTTATTGATAAATGGGTTCTCTCCTTTCATGGGTTCTGTGTGCAACACCTTGCCTACCCGATGGTTTCCCCCTTTGGCCTCCCCTTATCGGATTAGGGGCATAAACACTCCCATGGAATGTCTCCATATGATGTATCTTTTGCTAACTTTGGACCTGTGATCATTTTGGGCAACAACACCCGAATATTATTAATTTCCTTAGACTCAAGTCGTAGAAGGGAAAAAAAAATATATATATATACAATATAAAAGCAATTAATAGGTGAAACCATATAAAACAAGTAGTACTCAAGAAAATTACAGCCGAGAAAGTTCCATTCCATATACATAAACTAGTGAGAGCATCTACAACCGAGTATATACAGTTTCAAAATTTTAAAAAATTTGAGAATGGCTCCCGATATCAATATGCCTGGCCATAAAAAAATTGATGAGGTTATATAGGTTCTATCCCTAAGTGAGATAACTAAGCTATAGTAGTTAAATCTATTCGATAAAGTAGTGATATGGTCGAGATATGCTAACAAAATATTCAATCTGAGTCTTCTACATTGGTGATAATTGACTTGACATCCTTTTGCATCCTCCTTGATCTCTACAACTTCATCTTCTTTAGGGGTATCTCTCCTAAAAACTGTAACCCAAAAATGTTGTCAATATGTCGCGCATCATCTAGAAACCTGAGCTCAGCTGCATCATTCTTAGGTGCTATGTTAACTAGGAACTTCTACACTGGGTCCATCTCCGAATCCTCATCACTTGATTCTTCGTCCTTAGGATCCTCTTTTACCAGGTCCTCCTCAAGGGCTTCCTCTATGAGTCCTCTAACATGCTCTTATACTGGCTTCTTAGCAAAAATCTCCTCAATATGAATACCCTGATCATGTCTCTGCTTCTCAGGTGGTCGAATCTCTGACGATCCCACTCTAGTATCAATTCCTAACCTAAATCTTATGGTTTGGTCTATAGCCCTGCCATAATAGGTAATTATCTGCCTAATCTCTTTCATAATAGCCTGGATCATCTCATCATTTTCTCTAGGATCAAATTCTATGGTCTTAAAAGTTTCCTCCATCTAGATTCGTATGGCTCTAAGCTCCTGAATTTAGGCCTCTACTATCTTAACTCATATATCCTCTCTTTCTAGCATGTAACTCCTAGCACCCATTTTTGATTTCAAATTATAAGTTTCAGCCTCCCTATCTATCAAATCCTCTCTCATATCATGCAGTCTTTCCTAAAGAAACTCGCACTTCCCTTTCAACTTTTCTTTCTTTGCCTCCTATACTCTAATCTTTACTTGTAAAGTCTCTATAGTTTCATTTTCTTCCATAGGTTCATTTCCATCCCAATGTCCGTTAGCCATCATGCAGTTATAACTGTCCTTTGTCAATATCAAACAAATCAAATTTATCTTAAGTACCCAAGTATATAACATTTCAAAGGTTGTATCCTAGGATCCTATCCCAGTTTTAGCTCGAGCTTTCTAAACCTAAGCTCTGATAGCATCTGTAGCGCCCCATCTCAGGATAATACTAAAACTGAGGCACTAATACGATCAATCACTAAATATGCACCATCACAACCATAAAACCCATAAAAGTATTATA
>JACGDI010003394.1:0-10219 GCA_014898725.1 Jacaranda copaia | reverse complement strand
TAAAATTTGTTTCTTTGAAGTTCACTTTGATTTAATTGAATTGAGGTAGGAAATGTGAGTACAATGCGAAGGAAATGAAGTACAAACCCTGAACTAACTTGGTATTAAATGCGTTTCACTGAAGTACTCTTCGATTACAATGATAGTTTGAGTTTGATTTGATGGAATTGAAGTACAATCCAACAGAAAACAAAGTATAAAATATGTTTCTTTGAAGTTCACTTCAATTCAATTGGAACGAGTAAGGAAATTTGAGTATCATCTAAAGGAAATGAAGTGCAACCCAAGAAAAGATAAAGTATAAAATTTATTTTTTTGAAGTTAACTTTGATTCAATTGAAATGAGGTAGGTAATTTGAGTACTAATCAAAGGAAATAAAGTTCAAACCAACAAAAAAACAAAGTGTACAATTTGTTTCTTTAAAGTTCACTTATATTCAATTGAATATAGGTGGAGAATTTGAGTACATTTTGAAGGAAATGAAGTACAAACCCTAGACTAACGAGGTATAAAATCTCTTTCGCTAAAGTACACCTTGATTCCAATAAAAAAATTGAGTACAATTTGATGGAATTGAAGTTCAAATCAAGAAAAAATAAAGTATAAAATTTATTTCTTTGAAGTTCACTTCAACTCAATTGAAATGAGGCAGAGAATTTGAGTACCACTCAAACGAAATAAAGTACAAATAAAGATAAAACAAAGTATAAAATTTATTTCTTTGAAGCTCCCTTTGATTCTACTGAATCGAGGAAGGGAATTTGAGCACAATTCGAAGGAAATAAAGTACAAAACCTGAACTAGTGAGGTATAAAATGGGTTTCGTTGAAGTGCACCCTGATTCCAATAATAATTTGAGTACAATTTTATGGAATTGAAGTTCCAATCAAGAAAAAACATAGTATAAAATTTGTTTCTTTAAAGTTTACTTCAACTCAATTGAATCGAGGCAGGAAATTTGAGTACAATTAGAAGGAAATGAAGTACAAATAAAAAAAAAACAAAGTTTAAAATTTATTTCTTTGAAGTTCAATTCGATTCAATTGAATCGAGGCAGGAAATTTGAGTATAATTCAAAGGAAATGAAGGTCAGACCCTGAACTAACAACGTATAAAATGTGTTTCACTAAAGTACACCTCGATTCCAATAACAATTTGAGTACAATTTGATGGAATTGAATTACAAACAAAGAGAAAACAAATTATAAAATCTGTTTCATTGAAGTTCACTTCAACTCAATTGGAACGGGGCATGGAATTGAAGAACCATTCAAAGGAAATTAAGTACAAACCAATAAAAAACAAAATATAAAATTTATTTCTTGGAAGCTCGCTTTGATTCAGTTGAAACGAGGCAAGAAATTTGAGTACCATTCAAGAAAAATGAAGTTCAAACCAAGAAAAAACAACCTATTAAATTTTTTTCTTAAAAGTTTACTTCGGATCAATTTAATTGAGAAAGAGAATTTGAGTATAATTTGAAGGAAATGAAGTATAAACCAAGAAAAGACAAAGTATAAAATTTATTTATTTGAAGTTCACTTAGGTTCAATTGAAATGAGGTAGAAACTTTTAGTACCAATCAAAGAAATGAAGTTCAAACCAAGAAAAAACAAAGTGTAAAATTTGTTTCATTGAAGTTCACTTCGATTCAATTGAATATAGGCGGGGAATTTGAGTACAATTTGAAGGAAATGAAGTACAAACCTTGGACTAACGAGGTATAAAATGTCTTTTGTTGAAGCACACCTTGATTCCAATAAAAATTTGAGTACAATTCGATGGAATTGAAGTTCAAATAAAAAAAAACAAAGTATAAAATTTCATTCTTTGTGGTTCACTTCGATTCAATGGAATGAGGCAAGGAATTTGGGTGCCATTCAAAGGAAAAGAAGTACAAATCAAGAAAAAACAAAGTATAAAATTTATTGTTTTGAATTTCACTTTGATTCTATTGAATCGAGGAAGGGAATTAGAGTACAATTCGATGGAAATAAAGTACAAACCCTAAACTACTGAGGTATAAAATGGTTTTCATTGAAGTACACATCGATTCCAATGACAATTTGAGTACGATTTTATGGAATTGAAGTTCCAATCAAGAAAAAATAAAGTATAAAATTTGTTTCTCTAAAGTACACTTCGATTCAATTGAAATGAGGCAAGGAATTTAAGCACCATCCAAAATAAATAAAGTACAAAAAAAAAATAATGTATAAAATTTGTTTCTTTGAAGTTCATTTTGATTCAATTGAATCGAGGCATGAAATTTAAGTATAATTCAATGGAAATGAAGTACAAACCAAGAAAAAACAAAGTAGAAAATTTGTTTCTTTGAAGTTCACTTCGATTCAATTGAAACGAGGCTGGAAATTTAAGTTTCATTCAATGGAAATAAAGTACAAACCAAGAAAAAATAAAGTATAAAATCTGTTTCTTTGAAGTTCACTTTGATTCAATTGAATCAAGGCAGGGAATTTGAGTACAATTCAAAAGAAATGAAGTATAAACCCTAAACTAACTAGGTATAAAATGTGTTTCGCTGAAATATACCTCAATTATAATGACAATTTGAGTACAATTTGATGAAATTGAAGTACAAACCAAGAGAAAACAAATTATAAAATCTGTTTTGTTGAAGTTCACTTCGATTCAATTGGAATGAGGTAGGGAATTAGAGAACCATTTAAAGGAAATTAAGTACAAACCAATAAAAAATAAAGTATAAAATTTGTTACTTGGAAGTTCGCTTCGATTCAATTGAAACGAGGCAGGGAATTTGAGTACCATTCAAGGAAAATGAAGTTCAAACCAAGAAAAAACAAAGTATAAAATTTGTTTCTTTGAAGTCCACTTCAATTCAATTGAATCGAGGAAGAGAATTTGAGTATAATTCAAAGGAAATAAATTACAAACCCAGAACTAACCAGACATAAAATGTGTTTCACTGAAGTGCACCTCGATTCCAATGAAAATTTGAGTACGAGTTGATGGAATTGAAGTACAAACCAAGAGAAAACAAAGTATAAAATTTGTTTTTTTGAAGTTCACTTCGATTCAAATGGAACAAGGTAGTGAATTTGAGTACCACTAAAGGGAATGAAGTAAAAACAAAGAAAAGACAAAGTATAAAATTTGTTTCTTTGAAGTTCACATCGATTCAAATGAAACGAGCTAGGAAATTTGAGTACCATTTACAGGAAATCAAGTACAAACCAAGAAAAAACAAAGTATTAAATTTTTTTATTTGAAGTTCACTTTGATTCAATTGAAATGAGGCAGGAAATTTGAGTATCGTTCAAAGAAAATAAAGTACAAATCAAGAAAAAACCAAGTATACAATTTATTTCTTTGAAGTTAATTTTGATTCAATTGAATCGAGAAAGTGAATTTGAGCACAATTTGAAGGAAATGAGGTGCAAACCCTTAACTGGTGAGGTATAAAATGGGTTTCATTGAAGTACACCTCGATTCCAACGACAATTTGAGTACAATTTTATGGAATTGAAATTCCAATCATGAAAAAATAAAGTATAAAATTTGTTTCTCTGAAGTTCACTTCAATTCAATGGAAACAAAGTAGGGAATTTGAGTACCATTCAAAGGAAATGAAGTACAATAAAAAAAAAGTATCAATTGAATCAAGGCAAGAAATTTGAGTACTATTCGAACAAAATGAAGTACAAACCAAGAAAAAATAAAGTTTAAAATTTGTTTCTTTGAAGTTCTCTTCAATTCCATTGGATTGAGGCAGGGAATTTGAGTATAATTCGAGGGAAATGAAGTACAGACCCAGAACTAATGAGGTATAAAATGTATTTTGCTGAAGTACACCTCAATTTCAATGACAATTTGAGTATGATTTGATAGAATTGAAGTTCAAACCAAGAAAAAACAAAGTATAAAATTTGTATTTTACAAGTTCACTTCGATTCAATTGAAACAGGGCTGGGAATTTGAGTTCCATTCAATGCAAATAAAGTACAAACCAAGAAAAAAATAAAGTATAAAATCTGTTTCTTTGAAGTTTGCTTTGTTTCAATTGAATCAAGCAGAGAATTTGAATATAATTCGAAGGAAATAGAGTATAAACCCTAAACTAACTAGGTACAAAATATATTTCATTGAAATACAACTCGATTTCAATGACAATTTGAGTATGATTTGATGGTATTGAAGTGCATACCAAGAGAAAACAAATTATAAAATTTTTTTCTTTGAAGTTTAGTTCGATTCAGTTGGAACATGGCAGGGAATTGGAGTACCATTCAAAAGAAATGAAGTACAAACCAATAGAAAACAAAGTATAAAATTTGTTTCTTTGAAGTTCGCTTCTATTCAATTGAATTGAGGCAGGGAATTTGAGCACCATTCAAGAAAAATGAAGTTCAAACCAAGAAAAAATAAGTATAACATTTATTTCTTTGAAGCTCATTTCGATTAAGTTGAATCGAGGCTGTGAATTTGTGTACAATTCGAAGGACTTGAAGGACAAACCCTGAACTAACGAAGTAAAAATGTCTTTGAAGGAATTGAAGTTCAAATCAAGAAAAAACAAATTATAAAATTTATTCCTTTGAAGTTCACTACGCTTCAATTGAAACGAGACAAGGAATTTGAGTACCATTCAAAGGAAATAAAGTACAAATCAAGAAAAAACAAAGTACAAACTGAATCGAGGCCAAATATTTGAGTACAATTTGAAGAAAATAAAGTTCAAACCCTGAACTAGTGGAGTATAAAATAGGTTTCATTGAAGTACACCTCAGTACCAATGACAATTTGAGTACAATTTTATGGAATTGAAGTTCTAATCAAGAAAAAACAAAGTAAAAAATTTGTTTCTTTGAATTTCACTTCGATTAATTGAATCGAGGCAGAGAATTTGAGTATAATTCTAAGGAAATGAAGTACAAACAAAAAAAATAAAGTATAAAATTTGTTGCTTTGAAGTTCATTTCGATTCAATTGAATCGAGGCCAAAACTTTGAGTACAATTCGAAGGAAAAGAAGTACAAATCAATAAAAAACAAAGTATAAAATTTATTTCATTGAAGTTTGCTTTGATTCAATTGAAACGAGGTAGGGAATTTGTGTACCAATCAAAGGAAATAAAGTTCAAACTAGGAAAAAAAAAGTATAAAATTTCTTTCTTTCAAGTTGACTTCGATTCAATTGAATAGAGGCGAGAAATTTGAGTACAATTCGAAGGAAATAAAGTAAAAACCCTACACTAACGAGGTATAAAATGTGTTTAGCTAAAGTACACCTCGATTCCAATAACAATTTGAATACGATATGATGGAAATGAAGTTCAAACCATGACAAAATGAAGCATAGAATTTGTTTCCTTGAAGTTCAATTCAATTCAATTGAAACGTGGCAGGGAATTTGAGTACCATTCAAAGAAAATAAAGTACAAACCAAGAAAAAAAAGTATAAAATTAGCTTTTTCGAAGTTCACATTGATTCAAATAAAACGAGGCAGGAAATTTAAGTACCATTCAAGAAAAATAAAGTTCAAACCAAGAAAAAATAAAGTATAAAATTTGTGTCTTTGAAGTTTACTTCGATTCAATTGAATCGAGAAAGAGAATTTGAGCACAAATCAAAGAAAATGAAGTACAAACCCTAAACTAACCAAGTATAAATTGTGTTTCACTGAAGTACACCTCGATTCCAATAATAATTTGAGTAAAATTTGATGAAATTGAAGTACAAACCATGAGAAAACAAAGTATAAAGTTTGTTTCTTTGAAGTCCACTTCGATTTAATTGGAATGAGGCAGCGAATTTGAGTACCATCCAAAGGAAATGAAGTACAAACCAAGAAAGATAAAGTATAAAATTTATTTCTTTGAAGTTCAATTCGATTCAATTGAAATGATGCAAGGAATTTGAGTACCAATCAAACGAAATAAATTTCAAACCAGGAAAAAACAAAGTATAAAATTTGTTTTCTTGAAGTTCACTTTGATTCAATTGATTAGAGGCGGGGAATTTGAGTAAAATTCGAAGGAAATGAAGTACAAACCTTAAACTAAAGAGGTATCAAATGTGTTTTGCTGTAGTACACCTCGATTCCAATGACTGTTTGAGTACAATTTGATGGAATTGAAGTTCAAACAAGGAAAAAATAAAGTATAAAATTTGTTTCTTTGAAGTTCACATCAATTCAATTGAAACGAGACAGGGAATTTGAGTATCATTCAAAGAAAATGAAGTACAAATCAAGAAAAAACAAATTATAAAATTTGTTTCTTTGAAGTTCACATTGATTCAAATGAAATGAGGCAAGAAATTTGAGTACCATTCAAAGGAAATAAAGTACAAAGCGAGAAAAAACAAGGTATAAAATTTATTTTTTTGAAGTTTACTTCGATTCAATTGAATCAAGGCAGTAATTTGAGTATAATTCAAAGGAAATGAAGTACAAATCTTGAACTAACCGGGTATAAAATATGTTTCATTGAAGTAGACCTCGATTTCAATGAAAATTTAAGTATGATTTGATGGTATTGAAGTATAAACTAAGAGAAAACAAAGTATAAAATTTGTTTCTTTGAAGTTCACTTCGATTCAATTAGAACGAGGTAGGTAATTAGAGTACCATTCGAAAGAAATGAAGTAAAAACCAATAAAAAAATAAAGTACGAAATTTATTTTTTCAAAGTTCTCTTCGATTCAATTGAAACTAGGCAGGAAATTTGAGTACAATTCAAGAAAAATGATGTTCAAACCAAGAAAAAATAAGGTATAAAATTTATTTCTTTGATGTCATTTCGATTAAATTGAAATGAGACAAAGAATTTGAAAACCATTCAAAGAAAATATCGTACAAACCAAGAAAAAGCAAAGTATAAAATTTGTTTCTTTGAAGTTCACTTCGATTCAATTGAAATGAGACAGGGAATTTGAGTACAATTCGACAAAAATAAAGCACAAACCTTTAACTAATGAGGTATAAAATGTGTTTCGCTGAAGTACACCTTGATGCCAATGACAATTTGAATACGATTTGATGGTATTGAAGTTCAAATCAACAAAAAACAAAGTAAATTTTTTTTTCTTTGACGTTCACTTCGATTCAATTGAAACAAGGCAAGGAATTTGAGTACCAGTCAAAGGAAATAAAGTACAAACCTAGAAAAAATAAAGTGCAAAATTTATTTTTTTGAAGTTCTCTTCAATTTAATTGAATTGGATAAGAGAATTTGAGTACAATTTGAAGGAAGTAAAGTAAAAATCCTGACCTACTGAGGTATGAGATACATTTTGCAGAAGTACACCTCGATTTTAAATGCAATTTAAGTACGATTTGATGGAATTGAAGTTCAAACTAAGAAAAAATAAAGTAGAAAATTTGTTTATTCAAAGTTCACTTTGATTCAATAGAAATAAGGCTGGAAATTTGAGTTTCATTCAATGGAAATGAAGTACAAACCAAGAAAAAAATGTATAAAATCTATTTCTTTGACGTTCACTTCGATTCAATTGAATCGAGGAAGGAAATTTGAGTACAATTCAAAGGAAATGAAGTACAAACCCTGAACTAACTATGTATAAAATGAGTTTTGCTGAAGTACACCTTGATTCCAATGACAATTTGAGTACAATTTGATGGAATTGAAGTACAAACCATGAGAAAACAAATTATAAGGTCTGTTTTGTTGAAGTTCACTTCGATTCAATTGCAGCGAGGTAGCGAATCGAAGAACCATTCAAATGAAATTAAGTACAAACCAATAAAAAATAAAATATAAAATTTGTTACTTGGAAGTTCACTTTGATTCAGCTAAAACGAGGCAGGGAATTTGAGTACCATTTAAGAAAAATGAAGTTCAAACCAAGAGAAAACAAAGTATAAAATTTGTTTCTTTAAAGTCCAATTCGATTCAATTGAATCGAAGAAGAGAATTTGAATACAATTCGAACGAAATAAATTACAAACCTAGAACTAACCAGGCATAAAATGTGTTTCACTGAAGTACACCTTGATTCCAATGACAATTTGAGTACGATTTGATTGAATTGAAATACAAACCTAGAGAAAACAAAGTATAAAATTTATTTCTTTGAAGTTCACTTCGATTCAAATGGAACAAGGCAGGGAATTTGTGTACCACCAAAGGGAATGAAGTAAAAACAAAGAAAAGACAAAGTGTAAAATTTGTTTCTTTGAAGTTCATATCGATTCAAATGAAACGAGGTAAAGAATTTGAGTACCATTTATAGGAAATCAAGTACAAACCAAGAAAAAATAAAGTATAAAATTTATTTATTTAAAGTTCACTTTAATTTAATTGAAATGAGGCAGGAAATTTGAGTACCATTCAAAGAAAATAATGTACAAACCAAGAAAAAGCAAAGTATAAAATTTGTTTCTTTGAAGTTCACTTCGATTCAATTGAAATGAGACAGGGAATTTGAGTACAACTCGACAAAAATGAAGCACAAACCCTAAACTAACAAGTTATAAAATGTGTTTCGCTGAAGTGCACCTTGATGCCAATGACAATTTGAATACGATTTGATGGTATTGAAGTTCAAATCAACAAAACACAAAGTAAATTTTTTTTTCTTTGACGTTCACTTCGATTAAATTGAAACGAGGCAAGGAATTTGAGTACCAGTCAAAGGAAATAAAGTACAAACCTAGAAACAATAAAGTGTAAAATTTATTTTTTTGAAGTTCTCTTTGATTCAATTGAAACGGATAAGGGAATTTGAGTACAATTCGAAAGAAGTAAAGTATAAATCCTGAACTAATGAGGTATGAGATGCATTTTGCAGAAGTGAACTTTGAATAAACAAATTTTCTACTTTATTTTTTCTTAGTTTGAACTTCAATTCTATCAAATCATACTCAAATTACCTTTAGAAATTGAGTACTATTGATGGAAAATGAAGTTCAAACCAAGAAAAAATAAAGTATACAATTTATTTCTTTGAAGTTTATTTTGATTCAATTGAATCGAGGCATGAAATTTGAGTACAATTCGAAGGAAATCAAGTACAAACCAATGAAAAAATAAAGTTTGAATTTTGTATCTTTGAAGTTCACTTCGATTGAATTGAATTGAGACATCAAATTTGAGCACAATTCCAAGGAAATAAAGGACAAACCTTGAACTAACAACGTATAAAATGTGTTTTGATGAAGTACACCTTGATTCCAATGACAATTTAGGTACAATTTGATGAAATTGAAGTACAAATCAAGAGAAAACAAAATGTAAATTCTATTTTGTTGAAGTTCACATCGATTAAATTGGAATGAGGCAAGGAATTGGAGAACCATTCAAAGGAAATAAAGTACAAACCAATAAAAAATAAAGTATAAAATTTGTTTCTTTGAAGTTTGCTTCGATTCAATTGAAACGAGGCAGGAAATTTAAGTACCATTCAATAAAAATGAAGTTCAAACCAAGAAAAAACAACGTAGAAAATTTGTTTCTTTGAAGTTTACTTTGATTCAATTAAATCGAGAAAGAGAATTTGTGTATAATTTGAAGGAAATGAAGTACAAACCAAGAAAAGACAAAGCATAAAATTTATTTCTTTGAAATTCACTTAGATTCAATTGAAATGAGGCAGGAAATTTTAGTACCAATCAAAGTAAATGAAGTTCAAACCAAGAAAAAACAAAGTGTTAAATTTTGTTTCATTGAAGTTCACTTTGATTCAATTGAATATAGGCAAGGAATTTGAGTACAATTTGAAGGAATTGAAGAAGAAACCCTGGAGTAACGAGGTATAAAATGTCTTTTGCTGAAGTACACCTTGATTCCAATAAAAATTTGAGTACAATTTATTGGAATTGAAGTTCAAATAAAAAAAACAAAGTATAAAATTTCATTCTTTGGGGTTTACTTCGATTCAATGGAAATGAGGCAGGGAATTTAAGTGTCATTCAAAGGAAATAAAGTACAAATCAAGAAAAAACAAAGTGTAAAATTTATTTTTTTGAAGTTCACTTTGATTCAATTGAATCGAGGAAGGGAATTAGAGCACAATTCAAAGGAAATGAAATACAAACCCTAAACTAGTGAGGTATAAAATGTGTTTCATTGAAGTACACCTCGATTCCAATGACAATTTGAGTATGATTTTATGGAATTGAAGTTCCAATCAAGAAAAAATAAAGTATAAAATTTGTTACTTGGAAGTTCTCTTTGATTTAATTGAAACAAGGTAGGGAATTTGAGTACCATTCAA
>JACGDI010003378.1:383610-400056 GCA_014898725.1 Jacaranda copaia | reverse complement strand
ATTATAAATCAGGCCAACACCACCACGCTCAAGGTATTGCAAATTTACTGTTTAATATATACTCTCCATACACTCTCCATCCCATCAGAAACCTAACTTGAGCGTCGGAGTGCCTTAGCCGGGGCAACTTCGGCTAGTTCACGTTTGTTCTTGTTGCAAATCTCAGGCCCAAATCATCTCAATCCACCGGACTTCTGGACCATCAAGCTCTTTGCAGCATCACTATCCTATTAGGTGTTCTTAATAATTTTAATTATGAGCATGATATCAGCACGGCCCATATCTTTCATATTGAAATTGCGACTTAGCAATTTCTTTATCTCTTTAATTATGTTACTGTTGTTTTTCATGATTAACATATCATCTGTGTATAAATATACAATGACATATTAAGTTCATGTACTTTTAATATACACACACTTTTCACACTCATTAATCTTGAAGCCTTTAGCTATCATCACATGATCAAATTTAAGATACCATTGTTTAGGGACTTATTTTAAATTGTATAATAATTTAATTAATTTACACACCTTTTTCTCTTGGCCTGGAACCACAAACTCTTCAGGTTGTTCCATATAAATTTCCTCATCGAGGGCACCATTTAAAAATGCCATATTTACATCCATTTGATGTATCTCGAGATTATTAATAGTAGTAAAGGCAATTAATAATCAAATAAAAGTTATTCTAGTAACCGATGAGTATGTATCAAGATAGTCAAGACCTTTTTTTTGTCAGTATCCTTTGACTACTAGCCTTACCTTGTACTTGTTTATCATACCATCAACTTTCAATTTTCTCTTGAAAATTCATTTACACCCTAATGGTTTGTTTCCATGAGGTAAATCTACTAATTCCTAAATACAGTTATGCATGATGGACTCTATTTCACTATTTACTGCTTTCTTCCATATCGAAGCTTCTGGGGTGGTCATTGCTTCAATAAATGTCACCGGTTCACTTTCTAATATATAAGTGAAGAAGTTGAGTACAAAGGATTTAGTTGTTTTAGCTCTTTTGCTACATCTTAGCTCCAAGTCCTCTTTGCTCGACTTTTGAACTTTTTGAGGTCTTTTAAATATTACTCGTCCTTCTTCATTTTCCCATAGGAAAATTTCTTCAAAGAAGCTTGTGTTCCTTGACGCAATTATTGCATTCACTTCAATGTCGTCAATATCATATTTATTTATAAGGAATCAATAGGCAACATTATGTTGTGCACAACCAATTAATATTTTGTCAATAGTTTTTGGCCCTATTTTGGCCATTTTAGGAGGTGGTACTTCTACTTTGGTTAGACACCCCCACACTTGAAGATATTGATAAGATGGTGGGTGTTCTTCCATGCCTCATATAGTACTTTTGTAATTTCTTGTGGGGTATCTTATTAAGTAAATGATTTGTAGTCAACAATGCCTCTTTCCACATGTTTTTAGGTACCCTGCATTAATTAATAACACATTCATCATTTCCTTTAAAGTTCAATTTTTGCGTTCAACAATACCATTTGATTGTGGTGCATAAGGTGTTGTTACTTCATGAATTATTCCATGTTTAGCACAAAATTCTTCAAATGGGTGAACATATTCACCACCTCAATCACTTCTTAGTATTTTTATTTTCTTTCTAAGTTGATTATCAACCTCATTCTTGTAATGTTTAAATACTTCAATAGCTTCATCTTTGCTAGTAAGTAGATAAACATGACAATATCTTGTGCAATAATCTATAAAGATTATAAAATATCTTTTGCCTCCTCTTGATTGTGCCATTTTGAAGTTACATATGTTTGTGTGAATTAAACTTAATGGTTCAATACTTCTTTCAATTGCCTTAAAAGGAATTTTTGTCATTTTTTTCTCGACACAAACTTCACACTTAGTTTTTGTGTCAAAATTCAACTTAGAAAAATTTCACTTTTAGCTAGTTTTCTTAAAGTACCAAAATTTACATGCCCTAGTCTATGATTCCATAAATCTAGAAACTCTAATAAGTAAGCCAAACTCACTTTATTTCCATTAGTAACATCTTTTGGTACATTCTTGGGTGTGATTGTTATTCCATTCATTTTAAAAAGCCCATCACGCAAATGGCCTTTTCCGACATACACATCATTTTTAGTAAGTACAAATTTGTTAGATTCAAAAACTAGTCTAAAACCATTTTTATTTAGCATAGGACCTGACATTAAATTTTTCCTTATGTCTAGCACATGAAGCACATTGTTGAGAGTCAACTTCTTTCCAGAAGTCATTTTTAGCACCAGTTTTCCAACTCCATACACTTTGGAAGTTGAAGCATTCCCCATGAATAAATTTTCATCTTTAGCTTTCTCACATATAGAAAAGAGGCTTCTGTCTGAGCACACATGCCGAGTGGCTCCAATGTCCACCTACCACTACTTAGGATTTTCTATTAGATTTACCTTAGAGATCACGGTTGATAGGTTCAAGTTACTAACACCATCTGACAGATTATCCATTTCTATAACATTAGCATGGGTGGTCTTTCTCTTCTCTGAAGGTATGCCCTTTTTAGGAGTTCCTCGTTGTTTCGACAATCTTTAGCCTTATGCTCTGGTTTACCACAAACATAGCAGTTGGCTTCAAACTTCTTTTTCTTTTTCTCACCTTGTTAGCTAGGTAAGCCTCCTTTTTGTTTATTTGATGGTCTTTACTCCATCACATTCGCTTTGCTCTCACAAGCATTGCTGCCGCCTCTTTTTTTAGAAAGGCCATTATCTTTCTCTATCTTAAGCCTTCAAATCAAGTCCTCAAGGTTCATTTCCTTGTGCTTGTGCTTGAGGTAATTTTTGAAGTCCTTCCATCCCTAGGGTAATTTCTCAATTAGGATTGCCACTTGGAACACCTCTCCAAGTGCTATTCCTTCGGCAGTCAACTCATTTAGTATCATCTAATACTCATTTACTTGTGACATCACAGACTTGGAATCAATCACAATAAATTCAAGGAACTTATCGATGATAAATTTTTTCGTGATGGCATCCTCTGTCTTGTGTTTTCTCTCAAGTGATTTCCAAACTTCTTTGGTCATAGCAATAGGACTATAAACATTATACAATGTATTAGCTAACTCATTAAGTACATAGTTTTTGCATAAGAAATCTCCATGATTCTATGCATCAATGGAAGCTACGGTCTGCATATCTAGATTTCCCCCCGATGTAAGACGTTTTTCCACAAGAACCTCGCAAGGTTCAAAGTGGTGAGGTAGAACAACATCTTTTGCTGCCATCTCTTAATACCTTTCCCATTGAACTTCTTTAGTTTCTTTGCTTGTCCAACTGTAATAGGAATAGAAGTAGTAGTTGCTAGAGGTGGTGTAATAGGAGCATTTGGCACTGCACTACCAACATTGGTCATGTTAGCTCACTAGGAGCATTCGACATATTGTTGTTTGTGGCCATAGTTAATTTCTACAAAATAGTAAAAGGAACAATTATACCATTTAGTTTGAGCAGAAGTATTACATAAAAAATGATAAAATCTTGTAAAACAACAAATTATATCTCAAAGGGAAAAGTTGACAGAATGCCTGGCAAAACATAATAGATGACTATCAAGAAATCAGACTATTAAATAAAATACAGAATTTGTCCATACCTAAGCATGTAGATTTAGAATTTAATGTACAGATTGTAATAATAATAAAAAAATGACCACGACTGTAGCAATTTCGTAGGACAAGGAAGACAAAAACATAATGATTTACTTCTTAAGACATAATCTGCGGGTCCACACATAAGTTTGTTGAGAAATACAAAGCAGAGGGTAATGCATCTTCCATTTACAAAATTCTAACATGTAATAAAAGCTTGAAATTTATAGGTAAGGCCAATTAATCAAAAATTCCTCACAAGATGATGCAAATATTTTACTATAGTATATAAGTAACACGTAATTTTTCCAAAATTTAAGAACTAGACAAAGGCATAAAATTTAGGCTTTTGTAACAAATATGAAATTAAGTATGAATTTGTTAACAAGGAAAAAGAGAACTAATTCAAGGACAAGTATACCAAATTTTTCACAAAAGGGCACAATAGTTTATCCAACCAATTATCAAAACTTATTTCCATTTACATAAGAAATAGAAGCTAAACAGATATAGTATCATTTCTTCAAATTTTATGAATTAAAATAAACTTTAACTAAATGACAGAAATTATTTACTAAGTACTAATAGAATAGAGACACAAAAACAATGAAATCCAAGATTCTACAACTTCTAATATGGGCCAAAATTTGGCAGATTGTATCTTTTATTATGACAAGAGATAAATCTTAGAATTAAAAATACAAAAAGATTAATGTTCACATATATGGAAATGTTTACAATGATTACAGAATTATGTATATAGATAGAGAAGACTAAAATCTTAAGTTTGTTATAATACTATGTGTTAGCATTAGATGTCTTATGCATATATATATATATATATATATATTCAATAGCAAAAATAGAGGGTAAACATATAATGGTCAAACAAATAAGAGAAGTATCATTACAATTATATATGCCAAAGAACTATAACATACTAGAGGAAATGAAGTACACACTTAGTATATAGTAAACAAGCCAGAGCAATTAAAAGAAGAGTAATTTGTGGTAAGTCAAGGCCTGCATGAGCATAGTTTTCTAAAGGTTTTATCCATCTCCCACTGATGCCCAAGGATTGCTGACAGACAACTTTCCAAGATATAATGACTTTAAACAGCCAAAGGCGATACTCCTCTCGACTGGAACTCCAAACCAAACTAACTTGAACATCTGTACTTAATGAAAATGTGTGTGTATGTATATATGTGATAATGAATGCCTAGAACGCTAGAGTGCTATAATGCTTGTATGATTTTTTCTATTAAAATGGGCACTAGACATCACCTATACTTATTCCTATAAGATATGTTTCTAACTCTGTCAAACTAAATAAAAGTTGTGATCTTTATTTTGAATTTCAAAAGACATGGGTTGCAACTTTTTAGAAATTAGACATGACTGTTAGAAGAATTAATTTCGGTCTCAAAACCCAAAATTTAAAATAATCCTAATAATAATTATATAGAATAATTATTATTATTTTTGGATTATTATTATACACTATCCACTCACTCCCATATCTTAATATAATTTTAGCTCATAACTTACTTTTTAACTCAATTTGCTCATTCTATACTTTATTAATTTTGGCACTAAAATATCTCCTCAATGAGATAAATTAATTTATTTATGTGCTAAAATTCTAATATGAACAAGCCAGGATGATCAAGGCAAGAGTAATAAATTCTAACATTAGACCTAATCCAACGAAGAGGCGAGGCAGAGGAAGATTTCAATGCCAAAAAGAAGAAGGGTGTGTGGTTGTTGGGACTCCATTAAGCTCTTTACTAAGTGAGATCTATTATTTTTTATGAGATCTATTATTTTTTTTGTTGATTCAATAAAGTGATAATGATAAACTTTAATGCTCAATTTCTCAATTATTTGAGATTAAATTAGGACTTTTTTATGAAATTAATTGGGGGTTCTTTTTGGGGGTTTTTATGAAAGATTTCTTATATTGTGGCAAAGAGAAACCATTCACTGAAGGGATTGAGTAACAATAACATAAGAGATGTATAAGTGTAGAGTTTACTATCCACACCAAATGGAGCAGAGCATAAACAAGTTGTTATTGATTGAAAAGGATTATTATCTGTTCGATTGGCTTCTATAATTTAGAAAATGATATTTTAGAATTTTCTGCGATGGTAGATCTAAGATGAGAATGACCGTGGGGATTAAAGTGGCCATGTTTGTTTGTTTGCTTCTCTATTTTTGGTTTTTAGTTTTTAGTGCTTTTTTGCTTTTTCTTTAGCGACATAGAGATAGGATATTCATTTATTGAAGCTCTATCATCAATAATTACTGTGTCTTGTAAAACATTAGTTTCCTCTATTACAATATTGATGTTTTTTGAATACAAACTTTAATGAAAGTGATTTAGTTTATGTACTGAGAAAAAGCACATGAGTTGACTTGATGCATTTTATTAGTTTAGGGTACCTAGACCTAGTGGTGTATACTATAAATTCCACCACTTGGCAAGCTGATTAGTTGCTTTTTTTTCACCCAGAAACTCAATCTCCAATTGACTAGGTGCTAAGTTGTGAAATTACCCAATATGTCTATTGTGAAATTCATGAATTCTAGTAGGTTGAAGCGTTAAAGTGTTGAAAACATTAATTAGACAAGCTTCTGTAGATTGATGCATCTAATGAAGTTACTCTTGCCCATAGATTAACAACTTGGATTAGCTTATTTGTTTAACATTTATATACAAGTTGTTTGTAGAAAGTGTGATTATTGCATCTAAGAGTAAATGTATTGTCATAGGTTGCTCTTCTAACTTAAAAAATGTTATTTTTTTTTAATGATGAACTATAGTTTTCAATCAAATTTTCATATAGTTAAATAATGATGAACTATCATTGTTTGTTTTTTGGTTGTTTTTTTCCTTTTTGTTAAAATGTTGGAGATAATTTTTTTATTTTTTTTATTGAATTTTTTTCCTTATTAGGAATCAAGTAATGATAAATTATTGTTATTTATTTTTGGTTATAATGTTGAAGATATTTTTGATAGGATTGGTGAGCTATCAAGAGTAGTTGAAGAGATATGTGCTATGTGTCACGCCCTAGCCAACAATACATAAGGAAACAAGATGGAAGAGATTAACATTGATCCAGAAAGCTTTAGAACCTAGTACATAGTCGAAGGAATTTTGTAGAACTTGTACAGAAATTTCTAGAGTAGGGTTTTAGAAAGCTCTAGAGTAGTTTTTAGAATATTCTAGTCTTAGGAAAGTTTTGAATTTATAATCTACATCGTAGGATTAAGTCGATCTCCACCATTGATTTGGGAAAAGGGTTATATAAATAGGTTAGGGGTTCATTTACATTGTAATCAAATAAAAAGAAGCAGAAGGTAGGAACCAAGTAGAGAAAGTAGAAATAGAGAACAACTTGTAAGCAAAGCACAAATTAAGTAATTCAAAGCTTCTTTAAGTTTTTCTCAAGTCTCTCTTATACTTAACGCTTAACTAACTTACTTAGCACACATAACACTTGAGCATTTGCAAACAGGGTGAGGTTGACTTAGCTAGTGTCGCAAGGAGCAAATGAAGAGCTAAGTGACGCATGACAGCTTGTAAGGGACAACTTTGTAACAAGTGGTATAAGAGCCTGGTTTGGCATATTGTTATGAAAAAGTTGAGATGGCCAACGACAATGTTTTAGCTATGATTAAGGAGAGGGACAGAAAGAATGCGCCAATGCACAACAAGAGGAAGTAGCGGGAGTAGAGTAAGACTCGTGAGAAAACTACTTAGGAAAGTGCTATTGGTGAGTTAAGTGAGAGGGTGGAATAAGTTGAGCACACCATCGAGACGTTAGAGGAACAGGTCCTTGGACAGCTTGACATATTCAAGGGTGACCTTCAAACTTGCCTTGATACTGGCACACTAATAAAGGAATAGGTAGCTAGAATCAAGGTTGTGATAGATGAACGTTTGGCCCATATAAATGAGGAGATCCAGGGCATCATTCAAGCAGTCTATGCAAGCATCAAAGGTATGCATGAGGAAATCACATTATGTTTATGGGCTGTAGCTAGCGAAACTACCACTTCAAGGGTTGTTACTATGAGAGTGGACCACCACCCAAAGCCCAAGACAATTGATGGGAAGAGGGATGCACAAGAGGTTGAGAACTTCTTGTGGCAAATAAAAACCTACTTTGAAGGTTTTAGCTTTAACAATGGACTGACTAAAGTACAGATGGCTTCTCTTTATCTCACCAATGTTGCTATACTATGGTGGTGAAGAAAACAAGCCAACGTGGAAAGAAGGGTGAGTCAAGTTGATACTTGGGAAG
This sequence comes from Jacaranda copaia, assembly GCA_014898725.1. Classification (NCBI taxonomy): domain Eukaryota; kingdom Viridiplantae; phylum Streptophyta; class Magnoliopsida; order Lamiales; family Bignoniaceae; genus Jacaranda; species Jacaranda copaia. Next base: position 392,119 of record JACGDI010003378.1, on the reverse strand, counting down.
ATTTCAAATGAGAGGTGAAAAAGCACTTCTACTCGAAAGAAATTGCATGAGCTGAAGCAATAGATGACTATTCTGGAGTATAAAGGAGTTCATTACACTTATGCTTCAAGTACCCAACATGGCAGAGGAAGACTTGATGTTCTACTTCATTAATGGTCTCCAAAGTTGGGCAAGGCAAGAACTGCAATGGAGGAATGAGACAACACTAGACAAGGCCATTATTGCAGTTGAGTCACTTACTGAATATTAAAGAAATGTTAACCCCAACAAATTAAAGAATGAAAGGAGTAACTTGGCCAAAGGTAGGGGAGAGAAGAAGGACCACAGGGGTAGCCATGACAAGTCCTCATCTGGATAGAAGGACTATGAAGATAAGAAAAAGGTATTTGTGCCTAAAGGTGATTGCTATGTGTGCAAGGGGCCACATATAATGAAGGACTAGCTTAAGCTTGGTACCTTATTAACTATCATCGCAGAGCATGTAATAGTGATGAGTAGCTAAAAATAAGGTGTAAACCACATTGGGTTACTACAATTGCTAAATACCGTCAATGCTAAAGTGGTACCCATGATGTTGAGCAAGGAGCTGTTATAAGATAAAAAGTCAACATCAATGGCAAGCCCGCTAAGACAATGGTGGACACAGAGGTAATACATAACTTAATGGATAAACAAGAGGTAAAATGATTTGGCCTACGCATAATTAAAGGGGATGATTGGCACAAAATAGTAAATGTGAATGCTAAGCAACTAAACGACATAGCTAAGAGTGTGGACATGAGGTTAGGCACTTAGAAAGGCCAAGTAGACTTCTTAGTAGCACTGATGGATGACAATAAGGTCATGCTAGGGATGAACTTTCTACCTAAGGTAATTACTATCCCTATGCCTTACTTCAACTTGGTATGCATACTGAACAAAGAGGCAACATGCATGGTACTCGCCATAAGTGCACTTAGAAGGAATGACAAGATGCCACAATTGTCGGTGCCACAATTGGCCAAGAGGGTTGACAAGGGTGAGCCAATGTGCTTGGCAACTATGGAGGAGTCAGAACCATCAAACAAGGCACAAGGGGATAATGCACCACCTAAGATAGAGAAGTGCAAGCTAGGTAAAGCAAACGAAGTAGCCAATGCCCCAAGCCAAAAGGTGGAACTTGCAATTATGAGCTTAGCTAAAGGGACCATGTTGAACATAATCTTGAAGAATAACCTTGTAGTTGGGGAGCTAAGAAAGTTAATTAAGAAAGGGAAGACATAGTAGTTCTAGGTAAAGGACGATCTACTCTACACTAAAGGATGATGCTTGTACTTGCTTAAGTGGAACAACTTAAGGCAGGACCATATTTAGGAATACTACAACACTAAGTGGGCAGGACACCTAGGCCAAAAGAGGACTTTGCCGCTGCTTGAGATGGCATTTGTTTGGCCCCAAATTAGGGATGAGGTTGAGGTGTACGTGCAAACGTGCCTTATGTGTCGCAAGATAAAGGCGAGAATAAGCAATTCGCAAAATTACTCAAGCATTATCGATTCCCGAGCATTTGTGGGAATCCATCTCTATGGATTTCATAAGCACTTTGCCAAAGTTTGAAGGGTTTGGTTCGATCATGGCCATGGTGGACAGGTTTTCTAAGTATAGGACATTCATACTATGTTCGAGGGACTACATAGTAGAAGAGGTGGCACAACATTTTGGTGAAATATTAGGGGTTACCAAGGAGTATCATAAATGATCAAGACCCCCGTTTCATAGGCAAGCTATGGATGAAGCTTTTCAAGTTGCTTAAGATGGAGTTATGTTTCTTTACAAGCTTTCACCCACAAACTGAAGAGCAAACTGAATTGGTGAATGCATTGTTGGAATGTTACTTGAGGCATTTTGTGAGGGCCAGCAAAGGGACTGGGCTAAGCTCATAGACTTGTCGCAGTTTTCTTATAACTTGTAATAGAGCGAGGCCACAAGATAAAGTTTGTTCGAGCTAGCAATGGGACAACAACCAAACACACCACACACGTTGGCAACATTACTTAAGGGAAAGAGTTCTGGAGTAATAAAAATGGCCAAGTCGTGGAAAGAGCAGGCTGACTTAGCACATTCGAGTTTTGAGAAGACCTTTAAAAAGATGAAAAAGTGGGCTGATGAAAAAGAGCTCAAATGAGCTCAAGATTGACAACTAAGTTATGGTGAAACTGTGGTCTCAATATTTAAGGCATTACGAGGGATGCATAAAGGCTTGGTGCGCAAGTATAAGGGATCATTTAAAATCACCACACGGGTAGGCAAGGTCTTTTACTGACTAGACCTATCGAATACATTGAAGATCCACCCAGTCTTTCATGTAAGTATGCTTAAGCTATACCAAAGGACGAAGAAGACCTAAGTTGGGGGGAATCACATCAAGTGCCTCCTGTTATGACCAAGTTTTAGGACAAAGACGTGGAAGAAGCCTTCACTTCCCAAGTAGTGAGACGGCGAGGCATCCCACCAAGTATGAAGTACTTAATTAAGTTAAAGGGAATACCCAAGTCTGAGGCAACCTAGGAGACTAAGAAGGACTTGTGATAGTTCCAAGATTAGCTTCAAGATTTTGATACGATGAGGGCATCACTAACATAGGTAGGGAGGATGGCACACCTTGGCCAACGATGCGCAATGAAGCAAGACAGAAGAGGTTAACGTTGATCCAGAAAGCTTTTGATCCTTGTACATAGTTGAAAGAATTTTGTAAAACTTGAATAGATATTTCTAAAGTAGGTTTCTAGAAAGCTTTAAAGTAGTTCTGGAATATTCTAGTCTTAGGAAAGTTCAAGATTTATAATCTAGATCATAGGATTGAGTCAATCTCCACCATTGATTCGAGAAGAGGGTTGTATAAATGGGCTAGGTGTTCATTTGCATTGTAACCAAGTAGAAAGAAGCAAAAGGTAAGAACCAAGTAGAGAACAACTTGTAAGTAAATTATAAACTAAGTAACACAAAGCACCTTTAAGTTTCTCTCAAGTCTCTCTTATGCTTAATGCTCGGCTAACTTACTTAGCACACACAGTATTTGAGCATTTGCAAACAGGGTGAGGTTGACTAAATTAGTGTCGCAAGGGGTGAACGAGGAGCTAAGTGCCGAACGGCTTCTTGTAAGGGACAAGTCCGAGACATATTACTATAAAGATGCAAAAGATGCTAAGATGAGGGAAGAAACGGCCAAAAAAAAGAGGAAGAAGAAAGCAAGAGAAGGGAAAAAGAGCGACTGAGGCTAGAATTTGTTCTTGAAGAGTGTAGGAAAAGAGAAGAGATTTTGCAAGGGATATTAAGTAAAATGATTCAAGAGTAGAGTACACAAACCACCACTTTCCTCCTGGGTTTGGAATATGGGACCAACACTTTTATAGAGAGTAATTGACAAATCTTTATCGCCTTTGGCTTATAATGGTTTGTAACTGCTTTATTGGAATTGTTAATGAATGCGTACCTAGGTTTTGTGGAAGATTTATTTTGTAAAATGAGATACTAATGATTTTATTTGTGTTAGTTTATTGGCTAATTAAATGTGATGTATTTGGATGATAAATAGGTGTATATTATTTTTGTAGCATTAGTTTTGAAAAACTAATGATTTGTCTATACATTATATGAAAATAACCATTAAGTACAATGATTAGAGACAAATTTTAACCAGAATTAAAGATGGTTTTTATATAGATCAAACGAGGTTATAGGAATTTAAAGACAAAATTGAAGACAATTCTGACATAGATTATGGATGGTTTAAATGCCAAGTTATTATTCTCAGAGACAAATTTGAGATAAACTAAAGACAAATTTTGAGACTAATTTACCAATGGAATTCTCACAAAAACACTGACAAAATTTATGACAATTTGAGACAGAATTAAAGATAGTTATATTTTTCAAATTGACTATGATTAGTCATTATTTAAAATGAAAATTGAGATAAAAAAAAAATCTGCCTTAGAACTTATGATGGATTTTTTTTTGCCTTGTAAATTACCCATGGTGGCATCAGCAACATATTTTGAGATGGAAATTTTCTTCTCAAAGTTCAGTCTAAGACGAATTCAATCTGAGATGGAAAAGTGGAATATAAGGAAGGGTTTTTCCATCTCTGGAGCCTTGTTCTCTTGTAGATTAAATTAATACTAGTATATATAATATTAATAAAGATTTTAAAATAAAATCTATACATTATATTAACATATTATCTATTTTAACGTCTATATTATGCTATTAATATTGAGTCTTTAACCTCAAAAGCAAGAGATATTGATAAAATATCAAATAGAATAATAGTTCAGTACCCATGTATTAATATATATATATATATATATATAATGTAAAGTAGGAGTTTAGTATTCAAATATTAACTTTTGACCTAATATATAATAAAATGTTGCTAAAAATTAAAATATGCCGCAAATTTACTTTATAAATAAAAGATTTTTATACAATCCAAATGGAGGAAAAAACAAGAAACAAAGAAAAAAATATTAGATTGGCTCAAATTTTTAAATTAAAATTCGGATATCCAACGAATTCAAATATGATATTGACTAACAAATATCTTATAAGATATCAGGACGGATTCGTTAAGACTTCGTCACTTATCTAATTACTTTGCGAGTGAAATTTAAATTAGCAATTGATAAGGTCCATTTTATCTTGAAAGCTTGATTGAACGAAAATTTGAAGGGTCAATGATTAAAATCTTAATAGATGGCTTTTAAAACATTAAGTTTAAGCTTATCTTTGCTTGCGAATGTTTACTGCCCCGTAAAATAAACCAGCTTTCTATAAAAGTAGACAATTATTTTTTATCTATGATGCATAATTAATGAATAGTGCTTCAAAAGTCGGGTTAAATAAGTTCGTTTCAGTAGGAAATTAATAAAAATTTATCAATGGTCTTTGGTCAGTGTTGTTAATGAATCCATATGCCACCACCACGACACATTACGGCTCCTAACCACTTTTTATAAACATGGGAGGCCGCGGCCACCATAGCAATATTATTATTAACTAAATTGTTGGTCTATTAAACCATCCCTTTAGTTTTCTTTTTCCCAAATATGCAACTTTTGGGAATGGAATAATGAGGAATGAAATTGATGCAGTGCCACGTTAAGTTTTTAGGTCTAAGATGAGGATAATCAAATTAAGATACAAATTCTACCTGTTTGGTTTTATTTTTGCGGGGTATTTTCATTTTTGTTTGAGAATGAAACACAAAAATTATTATTTTCTTATAATTTTTTTTCAAAAAAAGTATATATTTTCTCCTTATAATCCTTTCTAAACTTATCATATCATCCTATTACACATCAATCAAATTCAACTTTGATTTGACATAGAGTAACTACTATTATTTTTAAATTAATAAAATATGCATATATTTTAAAAAAATAAATTTTTTTAAATATAAAAAATTATAAATTAACCTACTTTTCAATCATCTAACCTATCTAATTGTTACTTTTCAATATTTCACCCAAATACATCTCAATTTTTATTTTCATTTTTATTTCATAACTAACTTTTCAACTTTTAAAAAAAATTAAAAATAAAAAAGTTGTTTGGAAATAAAACCAAATGGGCTAAGGACCTCAATCTCAATCGACAAGAGCAATGGCATTCACTATGAGAACACAAACTTTAGGTTTATCAACGTGACTTTAAAAAAATCTAATAAAATTTTATTTGAAAATAATCAAGTCAAATCACAATAATATTAAATACTAAAAGTTTATATGCAATTCACACCAGTTGCACAAAACTGTGAAGAAAATAATATTTGATACATGTTTTTATGAGGTGGTCGCTTAATGAATTTGGCATGGTAGATACGGGGCCCACATTCTCAACAACCATACATAAATTGAAATTGAAATTGAAATTTTGGACAGTTTGTGGGAAAGAAAGGGTGCACAGTTAGTATGGTCGGAAGCGAAACGTGTATAGTTTCATGAAAATAACTTGTTCTATCGCAAAAAAGTAAAGTAGGTTTCTTTTCCGCGACTCTATCACAAGATAGGACGGCGGGAATCATATCCACACATTTCACTTATCTTCCTTCCTAATAGCATACAAACATTTTTCATGCTTCTAACTCTGGGTAGCGACAGGACCACGCTCGACAAGACTGGAAATCAGGTCAGTTTTCTTTCCTCGGAAGCTTTCTAACTCCTTGAGAGCCAATTCCGCCAATTTTTCTATCCTTTCTTTGATTCCAGGGCTGTTTTTTCTCATCATCCCTTGTATCATGCCTGAATAAAGCCCAAAATTTCTCAATTTCTCAATTTCCTCTTCGGCGCCCCCTCCCAATATGGCACCACAAGCGCCTCCACAAGCATGCAGCTCACCTGCTTTTTTCTTGCAGACATATTCGATGATTTCGGAATCACTGTCTAATTGATCAAGACCCAATTCTTGGTAGTGCCCATCTATGGTTCCCTGTGAGCCCGTGGCCCTGGTGATTTCTATTATCACTCTGAGGATTTTGTCCTGATTGCTTTGGGCCAGGTCCATGGATCTAGCCAACAACTCCAGGCCGAATGGAATGATCCCATCTCCTGTTAGAAGCTCGATATTTGGGCTGTACTTGTGCTGAGTTGTCGGCTTGGGCCTCCGCCTGTCTGTCAATGGAAGGTGCTCATGGGTGTAGGCTGCGGCATGCATGAGATGTATTGCCGATGCTGCCGCCATGGCTTGGCCACGATCACCGCCGACGAGCTCACAGGCTGCCACGCACAGAGCCGGCGCGGTGGTCCGTGGGACAGCAAAGGTTAGGTGGTGCATGGGCTGGAAAACCGACTCCGGCGCCCTAATTGGGATGGCCTTCTTCAAATAAGTTTGGATGTCGTCCTCAATTGAAGCCCAGTAAGATTGGTTTTGGGCCACAGCAACAGTGGTAGGCATGTAAAGCGCCGACGGACGGTTTAAGTTTGATTTCAGTTTAGTCGAGAAGCTAGTTTTGGCGTTGGGTTGGGAGAGGGTGGTGGTCATTTTGCTCAAGTTTGTGGTGTAGTGGTATTTTGCTATTTGTGTGTTGTAGCCTGCAGGAGAGGTGTTTGGATTGCTAATGTGAGAGCCAGCAATATTTATAAAGGAGAAAATGATAGCAGTCAATTTCGCTATGTTTATGTTCATACTTTAGATATTTAAGAGTCACAGAATTATTATTTATTAATTTGTTGCTGGTTTCCTCGAGTGTGGTGGAAGTTGCATCCTAGAACACTTACGGTTTTCATGTATGTGCATGTATATGTGGTCCATACGGTGTTCTTCATATATGTGCATGTATATGTGGTCCACAGCTACCGGAATGTCCCGAAAGTAATAGTGTCATGCCTAATTCATTAAAGAAAGAGGCTCGCGAGGCATGCGGGATATTCTCCGCTATTTGTCACTCGTTGTCTGATTTGTTTTTCATTTATATCTGCCTGTTCCAAATGACTTGAAGTTAGGTCGGATTAATCGGTAAATTGGATCTTACCTCCTATGAAATTTAAAAAAAAAAAGGCTAAAAAATTTAAAATTGGATCTGCAACCACAACACACGTTAAACTAGTCAAAGTGCCCCTAGCTAAGGCACTTCGACGCTCAAGTTAGTTACTGAAAGTGTATAAGACTTATGGCATATTGGGTATTACCTTGAGTGTAGTTGAGTATGAAGTATTTATAGCTTTCTCCAGGCGTGATTTGACCATGGTGCCCTTATCAGGTGTACTGACTTTTGTCTTTGTTAGGGGGTTGATGGTCATTCCGTATCCAGATCCTGATACTGTTTCAGGTGGTTGAATCTTTTGTTTTCCTGGATAAATAGTACCTCTAGAGGCGCCTCTCTACCAAAGGTGGTCGCAGGGTTGGCAGAGTTGATGGCAGTGATTGTATAGGTTGTCACACATCATTAATACGGAGATATGCTACCTGTCAGACTAATAAATACAATGGAGGTTTGAGGCAACGCCAGAGTAGTTCTTGAGGTCGATACATGTCGATCAGACTTGACTATTAGAAAATTTGGAGTGGTCTTGAGGTCGATGTGGGTCGACTGCGGACCTTGTCAAGTGAAGTTGATACAAGTCGACCAAACAAACTTGATATTGGACATCCTGGGCTATCTCACTTGATGTTGGGCCAGTTAGGCCTTCTGGGTTATCCCCTATCATAAGTTCGCCCAACTCACAATCCTGATTGAGCTTGTCGACAAGAAGAAGCAGGGAGTTCGCATTCAGTTATGGCTGTTATCATGCTTGACTAGGGTTTTTGAGTCCTCGACCCGAGTTTTTGAACTATCGGTCAAGATTTGAGGCAATTTCTCTTCATTTAATGCGCCTATTAGTGCGTAGAATACGAAGCATATTGGAGCAGGCTATCATCATAATAGTTACTCGGATTCCCGCGCGCGAACTCCTATAAATAGTAGGATAACTGACTTCATTTATACTTTTGCTGCCAATACTTCTAGTCGAATTGTTATCTTTGAAGCCCT
>JACGDI010003378.1:350686-383510 GCA_014898725.1 Jacaranda copaia | reverse complement strand
GCTCGGGACAATGAAGGTGATGTCCTACTACTGCAATGTGGTAAGTATGAGATCAATAGTCTTGACCACAAATTTTCTCTTATGCACACATTGGTTTGAAAATGACATTGTTGTATTTTAGATAGGTCAGCTAAGCTACAACATGTACCGACGATCCAAGATAGCATTGGCTACCAAGGAGGAGTTGGAGGTGGGAGGGGAGATGGAAATGCTGAAGGTGCAGCTCGAGTCCTCCCAGCTCCAAGTCAAGCAGTTGAACAAAAAGATTGCTAACCTCCAAGAGCAACTCAACTCAAAGGATCAATAATTGATCCAGGCCATCGAGGATTGGAGTCGAATAGACAATATTATAAAAAAGGCCCAGCTGGATCTGCAGGTGAGCTTTAGTTTTGGTTGAGCTTGAGGTCATGCGGAGGCAATCAGCCAAGCCAAATAGGCTTTCCTCCAACATCTGTCTATGGTGCGGCGCGAGGCTGTTGAGCAGTTCGTGGTAAGTACAGCCTTTCAGGATGCCAGCGCGGTTGCATTGCTTGATAATGCTCGTGAAGCATTTCACAGGGCCATCAAGTAGCTCGAGCACTTGGGCTATACTTTTTGAGCTGAGGATAGGAGCCAAATGAGCCTCATGCTGAATGAGAGACTAGAGCCTTATCCCGAGCCAGAAGAAGACAGCGCTGAGTAGGCCTTGAAGGACAAACCTACCACTGTGGCACCCGATGCTCCACTGATTGAGGCGCAAAAGAAAAAGGCTGAGGTCGATGCCAGGCTAGAGCAAATATCCACTGAATTTGTGTTTGCGAAAGACCTCATAGCCTAAATGAAGGATGAAGAGGTCAATTTGGTGCAATATATTTTGTGATAGACTAACTTTATGGGTGACCTCCTAGGACCTTTTGAACCTCCATAGGCAATCTTTGCTCGCCTGTACAGTGCTAGAATAAGACTTAGACTAGGTTGAAGATGGGCAAGAAGAGCTAAGCCAGAACTGAACCAGAACTAAACCAGTCTTTTTTTTTTCTTTTTTGTAACATGCCAGAGAATGATGAATAAATTCATATTTTCCCTTTCATTTCCATCCTGTTATGTCATACATAGCCTTTGATTTCTATTGTGCTAATGTGGAAAATATTTTGATTGCATGTATTGTAGTAATTTTGTTGCATGACTGTGTCGTTAATTACTTCATATTTCTGATCGACTATTTGTTCAACCCTTGGAGTTAATTGCCCATTAAAAGGAGTCGCATCTTTCACCAACTATGGGGTCAACAAAAATCAAATGGTTGCCTAGAAAAGCTCATTCATCAGCATGGAGGTCGACTAAAAACTTGGACAGCTAGGAGCCATTTAGGTGGTAGCAAGGAACTGCTTAGTCATCGACTACGGGGTCAACTAAAGATTTAGACGACTTCATTTAGGTGGCAGTAAAGGACTGTTTAGTCATCAACTATAGGATCGACTAAAGATTTGGACAGCTAGGAGTCATTTAGGTGGTAGTAAGAGGCTATTTAGTCATTGATTATGGGATCGACTAAAGACTTAGATGGCTAGGAGCCGTTTAGGTGGTAGCAAAGGGCTGCTTAGTCATCGATTAGAATTATTAAAGATAACAATCAAGCTAATAAAATTGTAATTTTATTCAAGCCAAAGGGCTGCAAAGATAAGTACTATACATTTTTAAATATAAAACTTCCTGAGATCGATGGCGTTCCACGGGTGGGGCAGTTCTTCTCCTTTCATGTTAGCCAGCCTATAGGCATTGTACTTTGCTACTTTGATAACGGAGTATGGCTCTTCCCACTTTGGTTCGAGCTTGCCCACATTCTTGGAGACCTCTACCTTCTTGAGGATAAGATCTCCAATGTTGAAATGAAACTCTCTGATCCTTTTATTATAATTCTGGGTCATCTTTAACATGTAGCCCTATATAGTATTGTAATCCTCTTATCGATGCTCATCGATAGTTTTGAGGTCCAGCTTTATTTCTAATATGTTTCTTAGTGTGTAGAAGTGGATAACCCGAGCAGTATGTTGGATCAATTTTGAAGGTATGACTACTTCCGACTTATAAACTAAGCTATAAGGGGTATAATCAGTGGTTGTTTGGGGAGTTATCTTGTAAGCCCATAGCACGTCGGGCAAGTCGTTTGCCTAATTCGCATCAATATCCTGAATTCTGGCCTTCAATTAGTTGAGGACAGTCCAATTGGTCACCTCAGTCTGACCGTTTGATTGAGGGTTGCCCACCGACGTAAAATATTGTGCAATCCCCAAGGCCTCGCACCAATCTCTTGTACTCTTACTCTTAAACTGAGTGTCGTTATCTGAAATAAGGACCTTGGGTAGGCTAAAATAGCAAATGATATTTTTTCATATAAAACGTTTTATGGCTGCGTTTATTATCTTAGGGATAGCCTCAACTTCAACCCACTTGATGAAATATTCAACCGCTACAATTATAAACTTTTGCTACCCCTATTGATTTTGGCAAAGAGCCCACTATATTGATTCCCCACTGATCAAACGGCTAGAAAATCTGGACATTAACCATCAAGGCGGCCGGCTGGTGCGATAGATTGGAATGGACTTGGCATGATGCACATTTGCGTGCGAAATCCACTGAGTCTTTCAATAATGTTAGCCAAAAATGCCCATATATGATTATTTTGTGGGCAAGGGACGTCCCTCCAAAATGGTTGCCGCACATGCCTGCATGAACATCGTGTAATACTTCTAACGCCTCATCCTGATCTAGGCATCTCAAGGGGGGTTGGCGAAGGATCTCTTGTGTAACTGACTGTGCTCGTCGAGGGTGAATTTGAACGCTTGACCTCAAAGATGCCAAGCCTCGTTCCTATCATCGAGGATAATGCCTTGGCTGAGATATAGCTTTATTGGGGTCTACCAAGAAATGATTGTCTTCTCAATGATTGTTACCAGGTTCTCATCAGAGAGTGCAATTGACAGCCTCTTCAAGATAAAAAATGTGATTTTCTTATCTCTTATTCCTCTAATGGAGCTGGCAAACTTGGAGAGAGCATCTACCCGTTCATTTTCAGATCAGGGGACATGGCTGAGAGTTAATCTTTTGAATGATTACTGCAACCTCTTTACCTTGGCCAAGTATTAGGTCATCGATTATTCTTTGGCTTTAAAAGTTTCCTCAACTTGCTCCGCTACTAACTAGGAGTCCGTAATCACAACCAAGTGTTTAACCCCTTGCTCAAGCGCCATTCTCATTCCTATCAGTAGGGCCTCATACTCAGCCTCATTATTTGTGAGTATATAATCCAGTTTAATTGCAAAATCATACTCCTCAACATTTGAGGAGCGAAGAGCGATCCCTATTCTACCTCCAGATGTGGTTGATGACCCATCGACGTACAAGGTCCAAACAAGAGAAGCTGGGATACTCTTCTCGGGTAAGTCGACTCGCTCTGCAATGAAGTTGGCAAGTACCTACGCTTTGATGGTTATTCAAGGCTAAAAATTGATATCAAACTCCCTTAGCTCAATCATCCACTTAGTCAATCTGCCTGATGTATCGAGCTTTGCCAACACTTCAACAGTTAGTTGGTTGGCACTATAATAGAGTGAGACTGGAAGAATAGTCTCAGCTTCTGAGTAGCGGTTACTAAGGCTAACGTAAATTTCTCAGTTTTCAAATAATTATGTTCTAGCCCTTGGAGTGATTTACTATAATAGTAAACTGGTCGATAGTTGCCATCCTGGGTCGATACTAACACTAAGCTAATCGATGCTTTCGAGACTGCTAAATATATCTAAAGTATTTCTCCCAGCTCGAGTTTTGCCAACATCGAGGGTAAGGCCAAATATTGCTTCAACTTGATCAGCACTCGATCACACTACTTTGTCCATAAAAAATTCATCCTTCTGGCATTTTTGAGAATTTTGAAAAAGGGGAGGCTTTTGTCGACCAATCTTGCAATGAACCTTTCCAAAGCCACGATTCTCCCTACCAGCCTCTGAACGTCCCAAACCGTTCTCAACGGGGTGACATCTAAGACTACTTGAATTTTTTGTGGATTTACCTCAATGCCTCTTTGGCTGACCATATAGCACTAATATTTTTCTCCTCGAACCCTAAATGTGCATTTGTTTGGGTTCAGCTTCAATCCAAATGCCCTTAATATCCCAAAAGTATGACTGAGGTTGAGCAAGTGGTCTTAGGCTTTTTCTGTCTTGACTATCATGTCATCGACGTAAACTTCTATCAATTTTCCAATCTCATCTTTGAACATGAAGTTGACTAACCACTGATAAATTGCCCTGACATTTTTCAAACTGAACAGCATGACAAGAAAGCAATATAACCCATTAGGAACAACAAATGTTTTATCCCTATACTCGAGTGCCATGAAAATTTGATGATAGCCTTGAAATACATCCATCATACTTAACAATTTACACCCAACAATTGAATCAACTAGTAAATCTATCCGAGGTAAGAGGTAAAGATCCTTAGGGCATGCTTTATTCAAATCAGTAAAATCATTACACATCCACCACTGTCCCTCAATTTTTGGGACTAGGACAATATTACAAAATCAGAAGGGATACCGAATTTTTGTAATATATCTTGCATTTAAGAGTTTTCTAACCTTCTCCTCAATAATTTTCATCCTCTCGGAGTTGAACGTCCTTGTCTTTTATCTAACTGGCTTGTATGAGGGGTTAGTGTTGAGGCGGTGGACAATGATATTAGGGTCGATCCTTTGTAGGTCGGATGCCTTCCAAGCAAAGACGTCGATATTTTTTCTCAAAAAATTGACCATGAGACACTTCAAGTAGGGGCCCAAGTCTATTCTAATATGGGTTATCTTCTTGGGGTTATCCTGTTCGAGCTTAATGGTCTTAAACTCCCTGACGGGCTCCACTCTAGTGTCCTCCAGCTTTCGTTTTTGCTGACTTAGGTCTCTTCGGGTTTTGCTACAGAGGCGTCCTCCAAAGTCTTTAGCTGCGGTCGCATTTTCTACTCGATTAGCTTGATCGAGATATTGTAACATCTCCATGCTTTCTTCAAGTTGCACAAAAGCTCACCTGTGCCCGCTGGGGTTGAAAACTTGACGTTCAAATGATAAGTGAACACGATGGTATGAAAGTCATTTAAGGCAAGTTGGTTAATGATGACATTATAGGCAAATGAGCCATCGACCACAAGGTAATTCAGCATTAATGTTCTCCTCCAAGGAGCCTCTCCAAAAGATGTGGACAAGTTGATCGACCCCTATCCGATATGATCTTCGACCCCCGAATTCAACTAGTGACATGCGCACAGGCTTGAACTTCAATTTATCCTTGTTCATCCTCTTTAGGGTAGATAAGAAAATAACATTATCTGAGTTGCCATTATCGATCAGAACTTTGCACACCTTAAAGTTGCAATTTCCACGAAAATGACCATCGAACAATCTATCTTGTGATCAATATTTCTGCCCTCGAGGTGGGCCAAGTCGGCATCGATAAATGAAATGGGTTATGTGCTTATTGTGAGGTGAAAGTTATCCCAATAGGCAAAGCTTTATTGGACTTGAGCCTCCTCTGTATTTGCCTTTGAGTGAACTTAGAGTCTTTCCATAGTAGGACCTCCTGCAATCATGCAATCACCCCTCTAATGGGTGGACGATCCTCCTAGACGAGCTTTTTTCCTTGATCTTCTCTGTTGAGGCTAACCAATCTTTTCTATGGGGAGTTTGATCGATTTTGCCCCTTCAGTCTGAGTGCCCACAGCTATATATTTTTTGAGGTGGCCCTACCTGATCAACTTCTCGATCTTATCTTAGAGATTGAAGCACTCATCTGTGTCGTGCCCCTTCTGTTTGTGGAAGTGGCAATATTTCTTTGATTTCTTCATAGCTTTAGTCTCTGTTAGCTTTCTGGGCTTTTTAAGGGGGTTATCTTGCTGGATGGCATAAAGGACCTTCTTCCTCAGGATGTTTAATAGCGTATAGTCATGGAAATATTTGATCGGAGATCGACCTCGCTGCTTATGCTTCTAGTCGTCTCTCTCCTTTTTTTTCTTCTCAAATTTGAAGGATCTGAACTTGAGCCTGTTCATTTCCTCCTATGTCATTTACCTTTCTACCAGGTTGAGCAGCTCATCCATCGACCCAAGCCTTTCTCGCACCAATGCATGGGCGCATTCTTTGTGTCAGAGCCCCAGAAACAACACGTTAATCAAGAACTCAATCCTGGGGTTATCTATTTTTAGGACCTCCATGTTAAATCTAGTAAAGAAATTACGAGGGGACTTTCCCGTGCCTTGCTTGATGGTGTGGAGGTGGGTATGGGGGAGTTTCGCCTTCCTTCTGTTGGCAAACTGGTGCAAGAACTTATCATACAACTAGTCATAGAAATAAATTGATAATGGTTCAAGCTTCATGAACTAGTCCAGTGTGATGCCTTGGAAGATAGTCACCAACATCTTGGCATGGATGTATTCATTGTGTCCGTACAACTGTATCATGTGTTCAAACTGCATGAGATGCTCATTGGGGTCGGTAAGCCATCATACCTCAGCAAACCTATTGGGACTTTGGCATCAATGGTAATGTGCTCATCAATGATATCCTGAATAAATGGGGCCCCTCTCTCCCGATGAGATCTTTGAGGTGCATCCAAGTTTGGTGCTCTATCGGTATTTCTCCTTGAAATCTCGTTGAAGCGCCTATTTAGCTGCTGGACTTGATGGGATACTTCTTTTCATTTATCCCGATCCACCTAGTTGGCATTTCGATCAAGAACCGATCTAATACGCTTGGCCCTATCGCATTGCAGGGCTTGAATGGGCCAAGGCGAAAAGTCTATAGACTCTCCTCTTTCTTTGCAATAGTCAGCCTAGAACATTTAACCTTATCGCGTTGCATGGCTCAATTAGGTCTGATGTGATCTACTGAGTCCGCTATAACTTCCCATATTTTTGGCCGTCTTCTTTCTTTCTGCGGGCGTTCTGGACTGATCTTGCGCCTGGCGGGCAATGGCTTGGATTCGCGGTGGCCGCAGCTGTTCTTAGGAGACCTATTTTCTGGCGGGGATAGCTATGGAGTTGCACTGGTAGCGGGAGCGGGCACTGTAGTGTGTCTGTTCAAAGCGATAGATAGCTTCCCACAGACGGTGCCAAAACTAATGTAGCTGAAAGTCTTATACTAAAAAGGGTAGTGTTTGGGATGAATTTGACCAGGGAGGTCGAGTACTCAAAGCTGTATATTTCTTGAGGTCTAAGATCTACAACCACAACACACGTTAAACTAGCTAAGTTTTCCCCGGCTAAGGTACTCCGACGCTCAAGTTAGTTCTGATCGAGATATAGAGATCAAACAGAATACTGAAAGTGTATAATGCTTATGGTATATTAGACATTACCTTGAGCGTGGTTGAGTATGAAGTATTTATAGCCCTCTCCAGGCGTAATTTGACCATGGTGCTCTTCTCAGGTGTATTAACTTTTGTCTTTGCTAGGGGGTTGATGGTCATTTCATATCCAGATCCTGGTACTATTTCAGGTGGCTGAATCTCCTATTTTCCTGTATAAATAGTACCTCTAGAGGCGCTTCTCTGCCAAAGGTGGTCGCAGGGTTGGCAGAGTTGGTGGCAGCGACTGTACCAATTGTCACACATCATTAATGCGGAGGCATGCTACCTGTCAGACCAATAAATGCGGCGAAGGTCTGAGGCAATGCCAGAGTGGGTCTTGAGGTCGATACATGTCGACCAGACCTGACTATTAAAATATTTGGAGTGGTCCTGAGGTCGATGAGGGTCGACCGCGGACCTTGCCAAGTGAGGTCGATACAGGTTGACCAAACAGACTTGATATTGGGCTTCCTGGGCCTTCTCACTTGATGTTGGGCCTACTGGGCTATCCCATATCACACACCTTAATCTCAAATCAAATACCAAAAATATAAAAATTTCATGAATAATGTCTTGAACGTCATGGATCTCTTTAAATAAAAAATAATGCTAATTCAAAAACTTTGCTCCTTAATCTCTAATCAAATGCCAAAAATATATGAATTTTACGAAAAACATCTTAAACGTCATATCCCCTTGAATAAAAAATAACACAATTTGAGGGTTGTGCACCTTAATTTCAAATCAAACGCCAAAAATATATGAGTTCCTCAAAGAACAGCTTAAACGCCGTGGATCTCTTGGAATTTTCTTTAGAGAATTGCTGAACTTCTTCAAAGTTTCTCTTGCCTACTCAAATTTTTATTATGTCAAATGAGCTGAGATCACTCCTTTATATAGGTATTTGATGAAATACTTCTAGATTGACTTGAACTCTTTCAACAGTTATCTCTTTGATAAGATAATATCAAATATCAAGAGATAAAATCATATATATTTAGTTTGATAATATCAATATCAAATATTTTTGATTTGATTAGTCCATAAATACATACACTCTATCTTTGACACTTGTGAATATTTAATTTGAGTATAAAATAAATATTAAATTAATTAAAACTAATTATTTATCTTTAGAAATTAAATTTAATAAATCCCAAACTATAAATAGATAAATTTTAAATTAATATCTAGTATTTATTTTATAAGTGTCACTTCTCAATTGGTCAAAAATTTAATATATTTTCAAATATCCTCATTTTAAGGCTTGACAAAAAGGTGCAAATTAATTCCAAAAAAACAAGACTTAAAGTATACGAAAACAAATATATATATATATATATATATTTAACGATATATGTGGGCCAAATAAAAGTCCATATAAAAAAAAATTCCACATAAAAGCCCATAACCATTTTGTTTTTAAAAAAAAAAATTGAAAGGCCAATCCTCCAATCTATCCTTTCCTTTTAATTGAGAGTGGCCCACATTAAACATCAACTCTTTTTCATTTTCAATCAAAGTTGAGAATGCATTCGCCAGGAATGCAATCTAAATCAAAACCTTGTATATCCGAGTCCAAATCATCCTTTCCAATTGAATTCCAATCCAAGTCAACCTCTCAAGTCTGAATCAAAGCAGGATTCCGCAATTTTTGGCCACAACACAACTGATTTCATCTGCAAACAGTTTCGGGCTTTCGGCGAAGCTTAAATTCTTTTCATCACATTTTTCTTTTTTATATATGATGAATCTATTTCTTGTAAAACTCAATTCTCAATAGGATTGAAATATGAATAAATCAAGAGTATGAGTCATATGCAAATACCATGTTTACAATAAATATCTATAAATTAATTAGATCATGAGCTCAAAATCACACAACAAATACATCAAGAATTCATTCTGTAAATTGTTAGAATTTACTTTGTTAAGTTGATGGGAATTTGCACTTGATTGTTGGATGCAAAAAAATTTCTTTTTCTCTCATTCATTCATTACTTTATTCATGTCAACTTCATGTTTAATAAAATGCCCCTTTGAACATACACCATTGTTTTAGCATTGTTATAAACTTGATTCTTTTTATTCACATTAGCATTAATCATGACTACAGCTATTTACTTTTCTTTCGTTCTTAACATCAATCTTCTTAAGATGCCAGTTTCTTTTTCTTTCTCAACAACCTGATTAACTTTTTCTCATATCTTACAGATTGCACCATGATTTATTTTAAAAATATTTCATTCACCATCAAAGTGCAACACATGATTATCCTTGATGAAGAGAAACAATGTACAGAGAAAGGCACATTTTTGACTACTTATAATCTTCTTATTGGTAGCTATGCAGCAAAGTAGCCACAGTTAACTAATTTACTTCATACCAAGGAGTGGTCCCGGGAGATCAAGACTTCTAAAGTGTAGGCTTTAAGGGCAACTCACTACTATCCTCCAAATGAACTAATTTGTCGTCAACAATCAAATTAACTAATTTTTGTGCCAACATTAGGTTGCAACATTATTGAGGGCAAAGCCAAGTGGGGAGAAATTTTTCAATTTGATGGCAAATTCTATTACATCAAAGGATATTGGGAATGGATTGAAGATGTTCTTAGTTGATGCAAGCAAAAGCTGATTGCCATACAAGTATATGATCCAGTTTACGTTTCATTATTCACAGAAGATAAAAATTCTGAGATTTTCAAAGCATTTTGCGAGACATGGTGTCTTCTTACAAATACTCTTTTAAATTCCTTTAGAGAATTGTCTATATTGCTATGGGATTTGCACAATCTTGCAGGCCTCTTTATGACAGGAATTCTTTATGATAAAGTGATTTCTAGTGCTAAGGAGCTTATTAGCGTTGATGAGAAAACAAGAGGTAAATTTATCCCCAATTCTTATAAATATTTATTTCAAGCTTATTATTTTCTTCGAAGAAATGCCAATAGAGGTCAACTTTCTCAAAAATGGGTGAAGTATTTGTTCAAGAAAGCCATAAAATACCATCAAGTATCACCACGCAAGGAGAAAAATGTGGTCTAGCCCAAATCAACTCACAATCCTCTCGGTGATTTTGGTGTTCATGGAGAATGGTCCACTATAGAGGATACATTATTTTTAAAATTTGGAATTCTTGGGAACTTGAGAGAAAAGAGCTATTTGGCGGCATATTTGGCATATTGGCTTTGCTCACTCATTCTTTTTACCAATGATGATTCAGTATGCCTTAGTGCCTTCAAGATAGCATACATCATGACCACTGGTAGGAAGGTAAGCCTTGCTATTTCAGTTTTAGCCATCATCTACAATAGTTTAAATAAAATTTCAATTTCCCCAAGGCCAAGTTGTGTCCATTCTTCTTTTCCCATCTACTTCGTCTATGCTTGGTTAGTGCACTACTTCAAAACTTATTATCAAGTTTGGCAAAAAAATATGTGGTCCAAAAATGATGATTTATTCTGGCAAAGGAGGTGCCAGATACTATGATCCAAAGAAGGCCCGCAAAAGAATTCACAAAGGGGATTTTGTCTCCTTGACTTGCACCATGATTACTAAAGACAAAGGACTTTCATATATTGATGGTGGCAAGGTTAGAGAATTAGAGCAAACATACTTCATTGCTATTTGCTCAAATTATCTCCCTTTGCAGCTAGGCGATTACTTTATTATTGAACATTATAGTTCTCATTGCTTCAGTCATTAACTTGGATATCATCAAGAAGTTCCTGGGTTCTTGCTCATGACTCTCACACAGCCTATTTGAATAAAGGACTTCGCTATTGGCACTTATACACTTTGCATAATTCTACATCTACAGCATGATTTTCTTATGTGCTCCCAAATGCAAAAAAATTCTCTACGAATGCTTACAAGAAATGGTGGACTAAAATTCATGAAGATTACTTTGAGAAAAATATTGCAAGATTGATTAACTTGAAGCCAATTAATATTTTCCTTAACGACAAGGTGATGATAAAAAGGATAGACCACTTGTTGAAGATATTCAAAATCCTTCCAATCTAAAAGACATCAAAACTCCAAAAGAAAAGATAAGGAATCCTTATCCTTTAGAAATGAATAGCGGTAGTAATGTAGATTGTCATTAGAAAGGCTTAAAAGGGGTTGCAAATCTCCAAAGCTAGATAGTCTTTGCCAAAAAGGTTATTTTCTTTTCTTCATCTTCCTTTTCTTCTTTAAATAAGTCTCCTTTTGGTCATTTGCTAGCTCAAATCGTATAACAATTTAGCTAAAAAGTAAAATTATTAATGTTGATGAAGATTAGACATCCTAAGATAGCCAAAGATCAATCATGGAACCTAACTTGTTGGCCATGGGTGCTTCAATTGATGCAATACTACAAAATGAGGCACTCCATAGTATGAAAGCTAAACAACCATTTTCTTGTGCTCCAGTTTTAGTATTTGAAGATGAGAAATTTGTACTTAGTTATCAAAAAGAGCTTCTTCAAATGTTGTGGGGTGGCCTTCGCAAGAGAATAGCAAATACTCCACTTGATTCTATCTTATCTATCAAAGATCGTGTTCAATTTGTGCTTGAATCAATGAGGAGGTTCAGAAATTTGACATCTCCAATGTGAAAAAATTATTGCAAGGATTATTTGACAAGGCCATCACTTGTGATGAAACAAAGTTAGCGTCTTTTGAGAAAGCGTTCAATGAAATTTTTGCACAACAACTAGATGAGGCCAAAAATTGTCTCCATATTTCTAAAACTAGAGAAAGTAAAAAAATAAACCAAATTTAATCCACACAAAAAGAGCTTGAATGTGTTGGGAAGGAGTTTGAAAATTCGAAGGAACGCAAAAAGAATTTAACTTCATCATTAAAATGCCAACAACAACTTCTTCAAAATACTCAAGTTGAAATTCATGAGATTGAAGAGGAAATTGTTGCTATCAAGAGTACTCCTTTGTTAACTAATAAACTGGTTGAGAATTTGCAAACCTCAATGAAACACTTGGAGACTGTCAAAGAAGAATTGAAGAACTTGAATTCTTTTACTTGAAAACTATTTAGAACTTTTGGCTCTTTTTTTTCTTAATAAACTATGCTGCATTTATTTATTTATTTATTTATTTATTTTGAGATAACATAATAGAATATTTCTTTCTTTTCTATCTTGTAATCTGTTATTTTTATGAAGTTTTTTAGCCAAAAATATTCAAACAAATACAAACAACTAAAACTACTTTTTTTTTTAACAACTAGACTATTTTTTTTGACTTAACAAACTAATTAACTTAAACTAATAAAAAAAACTAAACTATTTTTTTAAACTTAAAAAAAACTCAAACTTAATAAAAATAACTAAACTATATTTTTTTTACGAATTGACAAACTAGTTAACTTAAACTAATAAAAACAACTAAACTATTTTTTAACTTAAAAAAAAAAAAAGAAAAAAAAAACTCAAACTGAATAAAAACAACTAAACAACTTTTTTTTTCTTTTTATTTATCTTTTTCTAACTCAACAAACTAATAAAAACAACTAAACTATTTTTTTTAACTTAATAAAAACAACTAAACTACTTTTTTTAAACTTGACAAACTAATTAACTTAAACTAATAAAAACAACTAAAATATTTTTTTTTATGAAACAAAGCAAAAATATAATTTAAAATAAACACATGACTGAACTTAGAGAATATCTAAGCTGCCTATGTACCAACAAAGGGATTAAGTCATAATGTACTTCAAAGAAGTATCATTTTAGGGGGGTGCCGTTTACAGTTCATGCTCATGCGAACTAGAAGTATCCATTGCTTAAACACCTTGGACAAGGTGGGGTATTTGATATTTTAACCACATAAAATATGTTTAGTGGGGTAAGCTAACAGTTTAACCACATGCACTGCCTTTGGTGGAATGAGTTAGCAATTTAACCATATGCATTACTTTTTGTGGGTACCATTTATAATTTATACTTATGCAAGTCATAAGAAACATGCAATTTAGGCTTATGCGTCAAAGAGCATTCTCCTAACTTATGCATAGTAGCGCTTCAAGAACTTTCCATATATATAGCCAACTCTTAATCTATCTTCAGCAACCAACTTATATGCATCATTTGTATAGACTTCTTTAACAACATAAAGACCATTCTATTTTGATGTGAATTTATTCTCAGTCCAATGAGTTGTGATGATGGGCCATCTCACAGCGAGCACCAAATCCCCAACTTGGAAAGATCATGATCGCACCTTCCTGTTAAATACTTTAAAGAGCCGAGCTTGACAACACTCAGGTCTTTGTTGTGCTTCCTACCTTTTCTCATCAAGGGCCTTCAATTCTTCAAGACGTAAGCATGCATTTTCTTCCTCAGTCAATCCTTCTTGTATGGTTATCCTTAATGATGGAATTTGCTACTCATGAGGTAAAATAGCTTCAATGCCATAAACCAATGAATATGAAGTACCTTGTATAGGTGTTCTATGAGTAGTTTGATATGCTCATAAAGCTTCTCCGATTCTTTTGTACCAATCCCTCTTTGACTTTGAGACTACTTTCTTCAACAAATTACATAGAGTTCTATTGAATGCCTCATAAAGACCATCAGCTATAGCACCATACATGGAAGACTTCCTCTACTTAAAATTAAACTATTGACAAAGTTTATCTATCAAACTATTATTAAAGGGCTTTCTATTATCAGTGATTATGTATCAAGGAACCCCATAGCAATATATAATGTTGACATAGATAAAGTTAACAATATTTTCCTTCTTTACTTCTTTGAGGGGTACTACTTCAGCCTACTTAGAGAAATAGTTTGTTGCAGTCAATATAAACAAGTGTCCAACAGAAGACTTTATCAAGGATCCAACCACATCTAATCCCCAAGCATCAAATGCCCATGAAGCAACAATTGGATGTAATGGCTCGGGTGGTTGGTGAATGAAATTTGCATAAAATTGGTAAGCTTGACAACTTTGAGCATAATCCATGTAATCTTTTACCATTGTTGAAGCCTATTCTTTTTATTCAAAAATGTAATTTTAAACCCAACTGACGAGCACCACAAACTCCAAAATAAGCTTTCTTCATGGCTTGGATAGCTTCATCATAACTTAAACATCACTAGAAGACTCTATCAAATGACCGCCTATAAAGCACACTTTTATAATAGATGAAGTGAGCTATGCAGCTTCGGATATTGACTTCTTAACATGGATCATTGGGTAACTTCTCATACTTCAAGTAGTCTACAATTAACTAGTGTTAATCTTCCTTTTATATTTCTAATACTTGAACAACATGGCTTTCATCTTCTTCACAATCCGGATCCTAAACATTTGGCAGCACAACCCAACTTTTACATATTAGAATACACACTTCATTTTCAGTTATGGCAAATGAAGAAGCCAATTTAGCTAATGCATTAGCTTGCTTATTTTTCTTCTTTGGAACATGTTCAATTTCTACATCCTTAAGCTATCCAATAAATCTTTTTGTGTAATTAAAGTATAGGAGTAATTCATTCTTCTTAATTTCATATGATCCCAGCAAGTGGTTGACCACCAACTTAGAATCTCCATAGACTTTAAGGTGTAACTATTTTATTTCAACCATCATCTCCAACCCAATAATAAGAGCTTGATATTTAGCAACATTATTGGAGTAATTTTCAGTTAAAGTGAAGGAATATGATAATACTTCATCATCAAATGTGATGAATACAACCCCTACACCAACTCTTTCTCTATGGGATGTTGCATCAAAGTACATCTTCCAAGGAGGTGTAATTTCAACTATCATGACATCTTCATTAGGTAAATCATCAGATAATTCCCATTCAGTAGGGATAGGGTGATTAGCTAAGAAGCCAACCAAAACTTATCCTTTTATGGCCTTTTATGGAATATAGACAATCTCAAATTGTTGCAACTAAAGGTACCACCTTACTAATCTATCAGACAGGATGGGCTTTGACATGACATATTTTAAAGAATTTGCTTTTGAGACAAGACAGACAGTATAAGCCTAAAAATGATGTTTCAGCTTTTAAATTGCAAAAATTAGAGCTAAACATATTTTCTCAATCAGCGAATATTTTGACTCATTTAACATCATCATTTTGCTCAAGTGGTGTAAGGCATTTTCCTTTCCTTTATCATTCTCCACTACCAATAAAGCTCCAACAAAATGTTCTTAAGCAGTAATATAGAAAATCAATGGACATCTAAGTACTGGTGCAACCAACACAGGAGGTTTCATCAAATAAACTTTTATGCTTTTAAACGCATTACTTCATGCTTCATCCCACTTAAATGGAATGCCTTTCTTCATGAGACAGCTGAACGATTGACATCTACTAGCTAAATTTGTTATGAATCTTTGTAAATAAGCTAACTTCCCTTGCAAACCTTTGAGTGCATCAATATCTCAAGGTTCAGGCATTTTCAAAAATACATCAATCTTTGCTTGATTGATTTCTATACCTTGATGAAGAACAATGAATCTTAGAAACTTCCTAGATGTAACCCCAAATGCACACTTTAATGGGTTCATTTTGAGTTGATATTTTCTTAGGTGCTCAAAAACTTGTCTCAAATCTTGGAGATGATCTTCTCACTTTTTAGACCACATCATTAACGAAACATTCAATGTTCTTGTTAAGCATATTGTCAAATATCTTCTGCATAGCTCTTTAATATGTGGCACCAGCATTTTTCAATGCAAACAACATTACTTTATAGTAGTAGATTCCCTTAGGGGTATGAAATGTCGTCAACTCCTCATCTTTTGGTGACATGCATATTTGATTATACCCAAATGATTTATCCATAAATGATAGTGCTTCATGCCCTATGGTAGCATCAATCATGAGTTTTGCAATAGGCAATAAAAAATTATCCTTAGGACATGCACCATTCAAGTCTCTAAAGTTAACATAAACTTAAATCTAGCGATTTTTCTTTCTTCCTGGGACAATACTGGAGATCCACATTGGATACTTAACTTCTCCAATGAACCCAACCTCAATGAGCTTATTTACTTTAATCAAAGGAACCACTTCAAGGCGAAATGGATGTTGAACTTAGTTTGATTAGACAAGTTTTTTTTGTGTATTGGTAAATGATAGATAGCTATCTTTGGATCTAACCCAGGTATCTCTTTGTACGACCATGCAAACATGTCTTTGAATTTATGTAATAACTCAACATATACTTCTTATTCCTCAGCAATCAACAAAGCACTAATGTAGATAAGCGCCGAGGGTTATTGGTATCACATAAATTAATCTCTTTCAATTCATCTGCAGTAGCCTTAACACATTCTTCAAACTTAAGAAAAGTAGTTTCAGCATCTTCTTCTTCAATCAAAAATTTAATATGGTATGCTGGCGCAATATCCTCTTCCACGGGCTCAATCTTCTTAAACTTTATACATGCCCTTATTTGGCAATCCCTTCTTTTTATATGGACCATTTGCATGATGCCATCTTTCTCACCTATGTAATCATTGTTAATAAGTTTAGAGATTCGCTTGGAAAGATGATATGTAGTACTTTGATGAGTTGATCTACTATTACTAACAACAATATGATATGAAGAAGCTATGTTTTCTTTTTCATTTTCTTTGTCTATTTGAGTTTGTGTGAAGATAATTATTTGTAGTTTAACCTTTAAGGTTTTACCCAAAGATATATTCAAAATATAGCACCACTTCATACGTGAAGGAATTGAACTTCTAAACTTTTTCAACTCACTAACCCACTTCAAGTACTTTGGCATTTTAGATTAATTCAATCTCCAATTACAAGTTCTTTTATGCTACCATTTTCCAAGTCTATCAAAAACTAAGATTCACATGACTTTTTTCCCATTTTCATTGAAACTATCATTTGTTGACGAAATTTCTCTCCAACTATATGATTACTATTGGCTCTCCTAATTGCAATGCGAATAGAATTCTGAGAAACAAATCCAAGTCCCACTTGAGAGCTTTGAACATCATGACCTTTTTCCTTCAACATCTTTTGGGTAGTGTCAAGTCTATGCGTTTGCTTGCCAGAAGCCTTAGGGGGAAGTTTTCCTAAGATGGAAAGTTCTTGTGGATTATATTTGGCTTTGACAAAAAGTTTATCAACTTTTGGATCAAAATAATTCACATTTTGAAGCTGCAAAGATTCTCTATACTTTTTGATTCCTTAGGTTGCATGAACAAACCTTTTCAATGGCTGAGGGGATGGCTTCTTCACATCAAACTTGGTTAGAGAAAATGTCAATTCTTTTAATGATCCAAATCCTACCAAAGGTGATTCACTCTTCAGGTGATCTTTACTGTTACATGCTAAAGTCACATTTTTAACCTTGTTTCCTCTATCAAGATCATCTTGTTGTTTGGATTCCTCTTGTTCTTTGACCTTGATAGTTTTCATACTTCTGATGTAGTATTTGGCATCGACTAAGTGCGGTTTGGCTTCAAGGAAAGATTTGCTATCTCCAAGCACTTTTTTTACCACACTTTCTTGATAATACTTGAAATACTAGTGCCAAGTAAAGGGAACCACACTATTTTCATGTAACCAAGGTTGGCCTAGAAGTATATTGTATGATGTCTTGGTGTTTATGACATGAAATAATGTCATTAACAACATATCATCCATCAATAGCTTTATCCCTATTATTTCAAGAGCCCTTTGCCTCCCTTAATTGAATCCTTGGATCATCATATGACTATTTGTCAATCATCAATGGAGATTCCTAAATCTATCATCACACACAATGGCAAGATAATGACTGAAAAGCCTCTATCAATCAAAATTCTATTTATCTTCCGCTCACGGGTATAGTTGTTACAAAGAGTAACCTATTGTGAGGCTTGAGCTAAGCAATAAGTCTTCATCGATGAAAGTCATTGCCAACATATACTCCTCAATTGCATCATGGTTCTCTATATCAAATAAACATGTTTTGCTAAAGGGAGTCTTTTCTACACTTATCATACTGCATGTAATGTTATTATCATGATCACCACATATGTCCTTTTCAATCTCGATGATAGCATGATTTGAGGCTGCATTATCCTCATCGAGTGAGATTTTCCCTTGCTAAGCTAATTGCATCACTTTATCTTTAAATACAAAGAAATCATGAATTGGGTCATCTATCAATCGATGGTACTTGCAATACTTTAGGTTATCAATTTTTTCAGCTTTTTTCAGGTTGATTCATTTCAAATAATTCAATGAGACTTGCATTTATCAAATCACCAAATATTCCAGAGCTAATAGAATCGAGGAATATGTATGTTTTAGCTTCTATCTCCTTTAAAGTTAATTTTCTGTGTCCTTTCTCTTGAGAGACATCCTTTTTTTCATCCTTTGTGCTTTCTGCCTTTGTACAAAACTTGATGGGTGTTGAATGCACTATTATAGCTTCTTTACTTTGTGCCTTGGCAAAAGGTTTGCCCACTTTCTTAAATTCTTGCTTTTCCTTAGATTTATGAGGCTCTTGAATTGATGGCCCTTCTACTCTACTAGCAAACATGCTTAACTCCATATCACAGGCTCGAGTAGCTAACTCTTCAAATGTTTTGGGCTAAATTCCTTGCAAAATATATCAAAGTTTCCAATGCCTCCCTTAAATGCACATCTTAATGGCTAAAGCATCAGATAATCAATTTTTGCAATTAAAGCTTAAGTTTCTCTAGCGATTAATGTAATCAATAACTGGCTCTTCTTTCCACTGGTAGGAGTTGGTGAGTTCAATCATACTAATTGTCATTTGGGTACTGTAGAAGCAATTAACAAATTCATGCTCCAATTGCCTCCAACTATCAATTGAACCTGCTTCTAAGTTAGTATACCAATCAAAAGCATTGCCCTTCAAAGATCAAACAAACTACTTAACTAGGTGATCTCCATACGTCCCAGCATTATTACAAGTTTTGATTAAATGAGCCATATGCTATTTTAGATTGCCTTTGTCATCAAATTGCAGAAACTTTAGTGGCCGATAACCAATTGGCATCTTTAAGTTGTTAATCCTTTCAGTGTATGGCTTGGAATAAGTTATAAATAACTTAGAGCTTTATTCAAACTTGTCTTTGATAGTTCCCATGATAAACTCGCTCAATTGATCAACAAGATTTAGTCCATCAATGAAAACTTGAAGTTCCTTCACTGTAGGCTTTTCATTTTCAACTAGCTATCTTTTGTGGATGTTTCGCCTTTATCTTGAGCTTTTATTTGTTTCTCCATTACATGACTAGTCTCAACATTATCCATCTTGTTTGTCAATTTGGAGATCTAAAAGTCTTGCTCTTGGACATGCTTTGCAAGTCCTTCAATAATCTTTGTCAAATTAGTAATTTGCTTATCCAAAGTTATGGCACTTGTCACCATCATTGACGCCATATTTGAGGAACTTGATGTCGAGTGAGGAATGGATGCTGTTGATTCTTCCTTTAAGTCTCCACCACCTTTATTAGTATCAATAGCATGCAGTAATGCTTTTTCTACAACTGCAAGTAAAAGAGCTATCTCCAAAGATGATTGCAACATTTTGGGCATACTTCTTGTGGTGACACCAACACTTCTTATTTTAGTATTTGAGGAATTTAAAATAGTAATTTTTAATGCAGTAGTCTTGTTGGTGGCCATAATACTTCAATCTTGATAAAGAAAAGAGATGAGAGATAGAAATTATCCCACTAGGCATGCCAAAATTTGTAACAACAAATTTCTTATATGCAAAAATTAAAATTGTACAAATAAAATCAAACTTAAAATCAACCAATCAACTATGGATTCAATCTCTAATCTAATCCTCTGATTCTTTCCTTCTAAATATAATCTTGAATTTAATAAGCTCTGCGAAAAATGCCTTACACGTCGTGGACCTCATTGAATAAAAATAACACCAATTTGAGAACTTCACACCTTAATCTCGAATCAAATACCAAAAATATATAAATTTTCCAAAGAATGCCTTGAACATCATGGATCTCATTGAATAAAAATAACATCAATTCGAGAGTTTCATACCTTAATCTCAAATCAAACGTAAAAAATTTATGAATTCTGCGATGAATGCCTTGAACGTCGTGGATCTCTTTGAATAAAAAATAACGCCAGTTCAAAAGCTTCACACCTTAATCTTGAATCAAATGAAGAAATTGTATGAGTATTGTAAAGAACGCTTTAATCATTGTGAATCTCCTGGAATTTACTTGAGAGAATTGCCAGACTCCTTTAAAGTTTCTCTTGTTTGCTCAAATTTTTGTTGTGTCACATGAGCTGGGATCACCCCCTTTAAATAGGTATTTGATGGAAGATTTCTAAATTGACTTGAACTCCTTCAATAGTTATTTATTTAATAAGACAATATCAAATATTAAGAGATAATGTCAGATATATTTGATTTGATGATATCAAATATCAAAAGATAATATCAATATCAAATATTTTTGATTTGATTGATCCACAATTATAGACACTCCATTTTTTATATTTGTTAATATTTGATTTGAGTATAAAATAAATACTAAATTATCAATTAAAATTAACTATTTATCTTTAGAAATTAAATTTCATAAATCCCTAAATATAAATAGAAAAATTTTAAATTAATATCTAGCATTTATTTTACATGTGTCACTTCTCAACTGATCACAAATTCAATATGTTTACACCATCTTTTAACAATTTTGTGCAAACACACAAGGCATGTGTGGACCCAAAACATAAATTTACACAAGATGAATAACATAAGAGGAAAAAAGTCCAAACACAATCTTAACAGAAAGGCATCCTCATAAGTCATACCAGTTGTAGCAGTAATAGAAGGAAGGTCTCAACTAAATAAGAGTAACATATCGGCTACTTACTTAATGGACAATCTTTTTCATATCTGGCCCCAAAAGTATAAGAATCCAATATCTATAACGATTCTTGAGTTGGCATATGCAAAAAGAAACAAGATGGAGCATAGACAATATGGTAATGTAAGTGAAATAAACTTACACGCACATTTGCACCTTTATAGTACACAAAATCCCTAACTAATTTATGGTAAGATGTTGGGATAATTGCTGCTTGTCATTTTGCAACTTATTACAAAAAGATTGAAAATTTTCAACCCATAAAAAAAAATGTAGAAATTAAAGACAGATTTTAATACTATTACTGCCAAGCCTAAATAAAGAATCCGTGATAGTATGCTAAGTCTGTAAAGGTACTTGGATGTATCCTTAAAAAACCTAAGCATTTTAGTACAAAAATGATGGGCTTTCTGCTACCTTAGGCTAAAACCTCAAGCATCAAAATAAGTTGGCATACTTCAAGCAATACCTAACCATACTACCACAAGAGAACAAGTTAGCATACTTCACTCTGCCATTGCTGTTGGTCATTCAAGCAGATCTTTTCCAAATTTTATATATTTTCTTATTCCTCAAGTATCAAATTAAGCTAGCATACTTTAAGCAACACCTATAAAAGGATGCATTTTAGTACACATCAATTTCTGCCAAGCCATTTTGCTGCTGCGAAACCCATCCAAAAGGTTTCTACTCAATCCACTCTAATAGGTTCAAAAGAATCCCATTATTATATATTTAAAGACTTATAATGATTCATTTTTTCCATGAAAATATGTCTTTCATGGAAAATATATGGTGTTCACCCCTGCAAATCTTTCATGCAAAATAAAAGGAAAGAGATAAAAATATATGCCCAGCTATACCAAATAACACCAAATCTCCAACACTTAACCAATGCTTTCCTACTACAAACTAAATGAATCCAACATAAGCATCAATTTCACATTTTTTTAGCATTAAAAAGCCAACAAACTTGCAAAAATTCAGTAATCAAAAGATCTATAATAGAGGCATAATAGAACAGCAAGTAACAACAAACCAAAAAAGGATTTCCTTAGTTCAATGTTGCATAATCCAACTTCAATCCACCAAAAACCCCTAATCCAAGCCAATACATAGAAATATATATCCAAATGAACAAATATCTTATTTAGGCCCCCCAAAATGATAAAATCCCCAAATAACTTTAATACAGAAATCCCAACTCTCCAACAACATAAATCAAGAAATGTACAATGGTCCCAAATCATATTATTGAATCCCAAGTTCAGACCTACCCAATAATACAAAATGACAAAACCCTAAACTAACATACCTATGCATTTCAACATAAAGAAAACCCTAAATAACTAGTGATAAGGGAAGTTGTGTTTTACTGTATTAGGCCTGAATTTAGGATAGGTCGACCTGTTTAATCAGATGGTCAAACTCCAAAAATACTTAGGTTGAGATCTGCAATCACGAACAACTATCAAGCTAGTCGAGATGCCCTCAGCTAAAGCCGTATCTGATCGACTGAAAAATTGAGCAATAGAGTGAGGGTCTTTTATGAAGAATAGCCTCTCTATGAGAGGCTGGCAATAGGGTATTTATAGCCTTCCATGAACAATTGATATGTCTAAGATGCCCTTCGCATTCAAAAAAGGCTCTTGTCTCTATGTAGGGGGCATTAGGTCTCTCACATTTGAGTACTATTCCAAGTGGCTTCATTTTCAACTTTCATAGGTAGGATAGTACACAAAGATGGTGCTCCTCCTGCCTAGCATGGCAGGATAGGCATTACTAAGGTGGCATACACCGTTAAATATGGTAGATAAGGGATTCTACAGCAAGTCGACCTACTAGGTTGACGTCCAAATCAGAACACGAATTGTTTATATCTCTGTGGGGCTAGTTGACCTCATATGTTCGACTTGTGCCCTCGTCAAGTGGAACCAATGCTATTGAGGGCACAAGCATGGACAAAATCTAGGAGGTCAAATGAGGTCGACACCAAGCTTAGGCCTTAATCATGAGATGGGCTTCCCTTGTCATGCATGAGTCGATAGCTGTTGGGTTAGGCTTATTGGGCCCTTCCATATCAACTAGTATTCTAAAAAATAGTATGAAATTTGAAGAAAATACCTACCTTATCAAACCCTGGTCAAACGTTTGATCCTCCAAACCAATCGCATGATGTCTCCTCAAAGTATATAATCTTTTTTTCCTTATTCCACAACAATTTCCACCAAACTTTTCCCCACTATTTCTTCAAATATCTGAAAAAACTCATGCGTCAAGCATTTTTTCATGCACCACAGTCTTTGAATTTTCCCAACCCTAATTTTGGTTCTTGTAACAATGTTTAACCAAGGTAAAACAAGGTTAATAGGTCATGTTTATAAAAGGGCAATATAGTCCTTACAATGGAAAAATATAACCAAATGAATGAAAAGAGGCAATAAACTGTATTTTTAAAAGCATGAGGGGTTCGTTACCTATTTAATTATGTGTTTTATTTTTTACCTCATTTATGCAATAAAGGGGGCGTAAATGCAATTCACCCTTGAATTAATTATTTAATTATGTGTTTTATTTTTTTATCTCATTTATGCAATAATATGTCAAATTAAAATATTAAGGGCATAAAAATAAAATTTGATAAGAGATCAAATTAATTAAATAAAAAGGCCCAAATCACATTTGTTTTAAAACTAAGAAAAACTACAATAAACAGGCTAGAAATAGTTGATAAGACAACCAAAACTATAATTAAAGGTAATTTATTCTAAGATAAATCAGCCGGAATAGTAAGGTAGTCCGATAAATTGAACTGTTGCGGTATTATCATAATAGACCACAACTGAAACGAAGAAAATTGGCAACAAAAGCTTTGGGTTGTGGCAATGGATGCAGAGTTTGGGTTCCAATGCTTGAAAGTGGTACGGTGGGGTAGGTTGAGCGGGGAAAAAGAAGACTTCTTTTTTCTCTATTGTTTTTTCTTTTCTTTTTATCTTTATGTTTTTCATTAGTAATTTATTACTTTAATATTCTTTCTCCATTTAAAAAATTGCATTTAGATTAGATGTATATGTCTAGGTTCAAGATATGAAATTTATTAAGAATTAGATATTTATTTGAATTTATTATAGATAATTTAAATATTATTATTACATTAGATTAAAACATATTTAATTTGTATTTTTCATGTAATAATTTTTAAACATTATATCTTTAATTATATGTAAATTTTAGTTATAAATTTGTAAAAGAGAAGGAAAATATATAAAGAATTAATTAATACATTTTATTTTTGTTTGAATTTAAAAAATCTATTAGAAATAATATAAAATTGTATAATTAAATTATACACTAATTATATATAATGAATAGAAAAG
This sequence comes from Jacaranda copaia, assembly GCA_014898725.1. Lineage (NCBI taxonomy): Eukaryota > Viridiplantae > Streptophyta > Magnoliopsida > Lamiales > Bignoniaceae > Jacaranda > Jacaranda copaia. The sequence continues at coordinate 358,905 of JACGDI010003378.1, read as the reverse complement.
CTTTTACCAATATTACATCCCAAGAAATCACAAATCACTACAATTAGTTGTTAGGATATTTTATCTCCATATATTATGTCAACAATACACTAATGGCATTATTGTTATGCAGAAACTAAGTGGGAATGGAATGGGTATTCCCAAATTCATTCTCAAACACTTGATTTGCATAATTTAAGGATGGGAGTCCTCATTCCCAAAGGATGCTTATTCCCAAATGTATGGGATTATTCATTCCCTTGGGTTTAACTATTCCCCAATCTATTGGGAATACATATATATTTTTGTTTGATAAAATTATCCTCTAATTAAAACAAAATTATAAATCTTAAAAAATCCCTATATACCATGTCTTTCAATTATATTTTGATACTCTCTTATATCCTCCATCATCCTCGTATATATTCACTAAGAACTTCATTCTCTCTCAGATCACTCTCGTTGTTCCAATATTTTTCAATTTCTTTGTCTAAACATGTTGATCAAATAATTATGGTGAGATAATGGATGCTCCATCAAATAACTACTAGAACCTTTTTTTCTGATATTGTTTCACTAATTGTTTGAATGTATAAAATAATTTCCAAAATAGCAATTGTGAAAACAAGAGTGTATTTTAAGTGAAATAATATATCTAATTTTGACTAGAATATTTAATATGGTACATTAAACAATTTTTGTGAACAAATAATTTTATTTTAATAAATTTTCAAAAAGGAATAATTTGGTCATACAAAATAATTTTATTCCATTCCTATTAATCATTCCTAATTACCAATCACGGGATTAGAATCAAGCAAAGAATTAGAATTTTATTCCTTTCTCATTCCACGTGTATACAAATCATAATGATGACGGAATCAACTTTTTGATGGTATACTGGGTTGTGATCCAGTCCAGTCAACCAAATAGGAGGTCAAAAAGGTGTTTGATGGTATAGCTAGGTCGAGTCCTACAATTAATAGCACACGTCAAACTAGCTAAGGGCATTAGCTAAGGTACTCCAACACTCAAGTCAGTATTTAATCGACTAGAAAGTAGTGCAACAAAGTGAGAGCTTTGAGTGATAATGAGCATACCTTGTTAAAAGGTGGCAATAGGGTATTTATAACCTTCCTAGAATGTTTGATATGTCAATGATGTCCTTGTATATTTAGAGAGGGCTTTTGTCTTCACTTGAGGACCTATAAGTCTTCTATATTTTGTGTACTATTCTAGGTGGCGCCTCCTCCAGCCTTACAGGACATGGTGGTGCAAAGGAGGCACGCACTACACTGATGCAGAAAGGTGGTATTGGAGGGGACATGCATCATTAATGTGGAGTTGTGCCACCTATTAAAACATTTACTATAGTTAGAGAGGTGGTCGTAGAGATGTTCCCAATTGCTTCGATCAACATCTTAGGGTTGAGGTGCGTACTGGCCTGTGAGTCATCTGTGCATACTTTGGTCTAGGCAATGGAACTCTGTTGGATTCAAACATCTCCCTGGTTGAGTGCTAAATAAACATTCTTGTTCTGATTGACCGTACTTTGGTCAACTAGGCAAGGTATCGACACTCATGCTGGCGAAAAGGCCTAATGAGGTTGGGTTTGATCGATTACCTAGTTGATCAACAATGGGCTAGGCCTGATAGCCAATTAGGTTGTCCCACGTCATGTAATATTTTATTGTGTTGTAAAATAGTTGAATGGAATATATATGAAATATTATTGTTAGTGTTGTAAAAAAATTTATGTAATCTATTGTATTGATTTATAATACTCAAAATTATGTTAATTATCTAATATAAGTAATAATAGATATTTTAAATGCTTAAATATTTTTAGAATTTATTTTGAAATTTTTGAATATTTAGAAGGAAAAAAATGCAAAATTTGTCATGTAACTTGACCTTACTGGCATAATAGGACTTTAAATATTTGGGTCTTATAATTAGGCTTTTGAAATTTTACAATTTGAGGACAAATTAAGCCTGAATCCCATTTTCCTTCAGCCCAATCTTGCATGGCATCCTATGCAACTCCGCATGGCGCTATGTGGTGACTTGTTAGGAACCTCTCTCCTACATAGATTATGCATTTGACACCTAAAAAAATGGGGTGCCTTGTCGGCCAAATGAAAAAAAAATTGCCACATTAGAAAAGAACATTTATATTTCAAAAACAAATTATAACTCAAAAAAATTGAAAAAAACTCACATAAATAAAACCAAACTACACTAAATAAGACCCCCCCCTCCCTCGCCCAATGTAATGTATTGAGATGAAATCCGTCAACTCCAATAAATGGCCTACAACATGATTTAAAACCTTGTTTCAATATTTGAAGACAGTAATAAAATTTATTGAACCTATTCTGACCTTCAACCACTTCTGTACCCACTAAAACAGTAGACCCTGGATTTGTTTCTCTAATTTTGACAACCTAGTCCCACAACTTCTCATATTGCCATTCAGGAGCACCTTCAAGCTCTATAACCCTAATCTTTAAATACATTAACATTCATTTCTTTAATTATATCTTGCCAAAAATCCTCAACATTCCTCTTTGGGTCAAATTTCCCAAAGTGTAAGTACTTATCATACAACCATTTTGGTTTCAGTGCCTTAATATCAAATCTTTCACCACAAGTATGTATAGGATTATATTCTCTAATTTGGAAAGTGCTCTCATCTTTTAACTTTATGGCACTAATTCTCCAAGGGCATGTATTTTCTTTACCTTTCCCACACTTGCATAGGCTCTTGTTTTGTCATTTTTGGTTATATTCAAATCTGTTTTAATAGCTATTGCGTAGGACTAGAAAGCCTATCTAAACTCATCTTTATTAGAAAATGCCATCTCTAGTTTAAACCCCATCAAATCGGGGGTTCCACATGTTCTTAGGGTTGAATACAAGGTACTTAGATCCTACATTCTTATCATCTGAATGTAATCTCTCAGTCATCTCACAGTCATTACCCAACAAATTATCCTCACTGTACTTAATACCCTGACTACCCTCATTCTCATCATCCCCTGCATCCTTACTTTCTTTTTTCTCATTTTCAAAACTTAATTAGCTTAGTGAAACATCATCATTGATATTTTGTTCACTCATTACATACTTACTATCACTTTCATGCTCAGATAGAATAGTAGTATCAACATCAATTGTTGTATCAATTTTTAGACTAGCCTCATAAGGATAAAGATCTATACTAGCTAATATTTCCTCCAGTCCGGCATCTTGTTCATCCTACCCCACTCCCATATCTTGTTCATCCTATCCTTGAGCCTCTAAATTCACACTTTCTACTTTTACTTCTACACCCTCATTAACCCTCTCAAGATCTTCTTCAACATCTGCATTAGCTATCTGAATATTAATTTTAACTCCATCATAATGATCACTCTTAATCCCAAGTTGAACCCCCTTGTCACCCCTCTCCAACCCAAGCTGAACTCCCTCATCACCCTTCTCAAACCCAAGCTAAACTCCCTTATCACCTCTCTCAAACCTAAGCTGAACTCTATCAACATCATTTTGAAAACCCTCAGTACTTTTCTCACCTTCATTTTGAACACCCTTAGCACCCTTCCCAACATCATTTTGAACAACCCTATCGCCCGACACCAAAACCTCATCAGTTTTATCTAAAGCTAATCCTATAGCCCCTTCCTCAATCTGCTTCTCACCATCATCAACCTCAGCCTATTTATGTTCTACATTCGATTCAAGTAACACAACTTTATCACCAAGTACTTCTGCTACGACATAATATGTGGGCTCCCTTGTAGTTTTTAATGCTTTGGCAGCTAGTTTCAACAACTCTCCATTTATTTGTTTAAAACCATAGGATTGCTTTGCAAAAAACTAAAATTCCTAACTAACCGAACTGTTTCACGACATTTATTTAGAATACTACGACCACAATGAGCAGCAGGAATATAATCAAACTTACTTTATGTCCCTCCAAGGTCCCTAGGTATTGGCTTGTACTGAAACTTACCCCCGTGATATAATGTGACAATGATATATGAGCTTTCTATGTCTACTAAAAAAATAAATAAATAAAATAACTAAAAAATTATTTTCAATATAAAAAACAATAAAGTCAGATGTACAATACAGTACTGTTGGGTGGGGGACCATTTTTAAACATTTGGTTAACATTGGGGACCATGTATGGCCCCAAATGTATATTCAAAAATTCTTCACTAAATAATTTGTTTAAACTCATAAACTATTTCCCCCACTGTGGATCCATTTGCATCCCAAATACCTAACAAGAAAAGTGACTATAAACATTCAATAAGAAGAAGGAATTTACAATAGAATGGGGTCAAAAGATATAAGTTCCTCTGCTACCTAACAACCACCTTAACTAGGACTGTCAACAGGTCGAATTTGGATTGGATTTATTATACTCAAATACGAATCTAATTATCAAAATTCAAATCTGAATCCGACCCAAAATCCTATAGGATATTTGTTAGTTAGTATCGTATCCGAATCCGATAGATATCCAAAATTCAATAAAAAAATTCAACTCGATTTATTTTTTTTCTTTTTTCTTTTCTTTCTTTTGAATTTTACAAAAATATTGTATTTATAAAGTAAATTTATGTCATATTTGAATTTTTAACAACTTTTTGTTATATATTAATCTAAAAGTTAAATATTTGAATACTAAATTCCTATTTCACACTATATTAATCCATAAATGAACTACTATATGTTATTATATTTAGCATTTTATCATTATTCCTCTTGTTTTTTAGTTTAAAAACTCAATATTAATAGCATAATATAGACATTAATATATATTTTATTTTAAAATCTTTGTTAATATTATATATAAGAGTATTAATTTCATAAAAGATATTAAAGTTCGAATTCAAATCTTTAATGAATCGGATTGCTTAATTTCATATCTGATCCACTTATTTAAGATTACGAATATTTATAATCAAATTTGATTCATAAGATATTTTAATCGAATAAAAATTCTAAAATTCAAATAGGATTCAGATCGAATTTGGATTAAAATTCGATCTATTGACAACCCTCACCTTAACAAGCACCATTCTCGAAAAATCTTGCAATTTTGCTTCACATTATCCATGATTTTGCATGATTTCACTACGACTCTTAGATTATCAGTGAACTAGGGTTTTTTTGTTGGAAGAGTATTTTGACTTTCTTTTGATTGTTTCAAAATGAGAAAAGGGCAATGACTGTTGATAAAAGGGAAAAATGTTAATCAGAAAACACGTTTTATTTGTTTTTTTTTTACTTTTTTAAGTTATAATTTGTGTTTGACATGTAAATGTTCTCTATTGATGTGACAAAAAAAAATTTCTTTCATCTAACATGGCGCCCTTTTTTCTTGACATGTCAAATGTAGAATCCACATAGGAGAGACGTTCCTAACAAGTTGCCACACAACGCCAGGTGGCATTGCATAGGATGCCACACAAGATCTGGTTGAAGGAAAATGAGATTCAGGCTCAATTTATCCTCAAGTTGTCAAATTTAAAAAGCTGGTATAATTATTATAAAACCTAAATATTTAAAGTCTTATTTTGCTAGTACGATCAAATTACAGAACTAAATTTGTATTTTTTCCTATTTAAATAACAAAATATGTGGAACAACTGCAATTATTCCATAACATTATAATGGAATTGGAATGATAACCTCCATGCTACTAGCTCTCCATGACCTTTCTAGCAAACCATGGGCACACCATTAAGGCCAAACTCGTGGAAAGCAATAAGAAAATCAAGGAACAAACTGAAGCATTTGCATGACAACAACCATAAAATTCCCAATCAAGGGGCAGGTGACATCAGTGTCCACCTTAATACTAGTATGTATGCTAAGACAGCAACTTCCTAGTGTTGCTTAATTTAGAAACAGAGGGATTCATAACCTAAGTTAAACATCTTAGTGTACGTGTAGAATGACATTGCAAGAACAAAATAAGAAGTGAAATAACCAACATTGCTTGCAGGGAACCACCAGTCACGTATGGTTTTATGGATAAAATTGATAAAATTATAATGATACAGTAGGATTACATTGTTGAGGATAATATAATATTGTATTTGGTTATTAGAATTATACAGTTTGGATATAATGATTAAATAATAAATTTACTAAAATATCCATTGTAGGAAGATTAAAAATTGAATTTGCATGGGTATAATTGTCATATCACAAATTTTTCCCTCTCCTACTAATTTGAATTACACAATCATACTTCAAGTGGTGTGATAAACAATCAATTGGATTTTGAATTATCTACCAAGCTTTCAATAAATCCTGGACTTTTGTTATTGAAACCAAACACTTGACATGACTTGACAAAATTATCTATCAAGCCATGTCACATGCAAATTTAGGCATTGCGCTGGTCTTGTATGGTTTTGAAACAGAGGATACACAAATAAATAATCACCCGACCGCCAAATTAAGCAACTAGAATAGAATATCATATATATCTAAGATTGTCCTTTAATTTTTCTCAGATACTGCATGAGATCAGCCATAAAATCCAAGTCAATTAGATGAGAAAAATTTCCAATTCCATGCAAACATGGAGCAATTGGAGGGAATGGCAGCCTGCAGATGCACCTGCACTTGCATGCCTTGGGAATGAGTTATATAACAGTTACGGCTGATATTATGTACATGTTTAAATTAACAACATTTGAAGCCAGGCGTGACATGCCTGCACAATACGGAACAATGTTCGAAATACGTATGGCTGAAGGCCTCTGTCTGAGACTTGAGACTGAAACTGAGATTGCATATATCCTTCTTCGTTCTTGAGGATAATCTTAAGCAAATGAAGCAGCTAATTTGGATGAGGAATTGGGTTAATTTCTTGGGATTCTCTTAATTTCTTTTGGAAAACGATGCCGTTTCATGGGCAATCAATCATGGGGAAAATTAAAGTACAATTACGCCTTGTTTGGTTGCCGGAACAGTCAAAACTTTGGGCTTTTCAAATGTAATAAGCCCAATGAAATCCGGCACTGGCGAGCAGTCACACGGGAGCCCAGCTCTACGTTGGTGACTCATGACCGGATGTGCTATCAGACAAGCAATGACTGAATAATTATAATCCATTTTCTAATTAAGGATTCTACGTATGTTGATTCGATTTGTGTTTATATGATAAATTTGTGTTTTGCAGAGTAATCCTTCGCTAACAAAACTAAAGTCATCTAAGCTCACTAACCAAAAGTATGAATTAATTATTATACAGACCACATATTTACACATTTAAGTAATGCTGATACAGTCGATGTACCCACTTAAATATTTGATATATAAATATATTTCATTTTTAGATGGCTAGATATTTTATCAGTTATTTAATGTATTTGATTGAATTTACTATATGAAATAATATAATTGTAAAAATTAATTGATATAATTGAAGAAAAATAAAATATTACAAGCAGGAGATGAGAGATGCCAATTTTATTTAAATAAAATTAATTTAATAAATGTTTCTAAAAAATACATCAAGTAATTATTCGAGTACTCTCACAGTTTATAAACAATGTACGAGATTTAAGCTCTTACGATGAGCACATGAATTAGAGGGTGTTTGGGTGAGCTTGTAAATCCTTCAAAATATTTTATAAAATATTTGAGAACTTATAAAATATTAAAAAATGTTTGATAATTTTTTTTTAAAAAAAAGAACTTATAAGTTCCTAAAATAAGACGTTAGGAGCTTATAAGCTCTTTTAAGAAAGTAAAGAGTTTCTAACTTATTTTTAATATTTTAACTAGTTCACTTAATTTTAATTATATTAATTACAAAATTATCATTACTAATATCTTATAAATTATAATATCTTATTTTATTCAAACACTTTCTAAACTTATTTTTCAAAAAAGATTTGACATCTTATAAATTCTAAAAATATTTTTTAAAATATAGAAACTTATAAAAACTTTTAAATAAATTTAATCAAATACCCTCTTGCTTAATGCTAATTGTTCATTTATTGTGTTGGGTACGGAAAAGAATGATGGTAACTAAAGCCTTCCAAACACGAAGAGGAAAAACCATAGGACATCACTTTCAATAAAACTTAGGTAAACACTCCTTTCTATCATTTATAGGTTAACTTGCAGCCATAAATTGTGCGTGACTTTTGCCTCCTTTTGAAGTATTTTTATTAAATGATGACGATAAAAAAAAAAAAAAA
>JACGDI010003378.1:331221-350586 GCA_014898725.1 Jacaranda copaia | reverse complement strand
CTAATAATAATAATAATAATAATAATAATAATAATAATAATAATAATAATAAAGGTAATTAATAATAATAATAATAAAATTACTACAATAATACTAATACTAATTATTATTATTATAATAGTATTAATTATATTTATAACATAAGTAGCATTAACAATAAATAAAATGATAATAATACTAATACTAGTAATGGTAATTGTATTCGTAATTATAATAATAATAATAATAATAATAATAATAACCATAATAATAATGATGATGATGATGATGATGAGGTTGAAAGTTGTTTAGCTGGACTGGGTAAGTGTTTGGGCTAATTCAACTAGAGTGATCGAACGATCTAATAGTAAAATCTCTTTAGGTTGAGATCTGCAACCACTAGTAAACGTCAGACTAGCCAAGGGCACTCCAACACTTAAGTTAATACTAGTCGAATAGGGAAATCAAGTAGCAGAATAAAAGCGTATAGTGAAAATGGTATACCTTGAGAGTAGCGGGCAACGGAATATTTATAGCCTTCTCCAGATGAAAGATATGTCTAAACTGCCCCTTTCAAGTGTAAAGGGCTTTTGTCTTTGCATGGGGACTATAAATCATTTTCCATCCCTATACCATTTCAAGTGGCCCCACTTCTTACTTTCTTGGATAGAATAGTAGTCTGGAGGTACGCCTCCTGATAGAGGTGGTTGCAGAGGCGGTACTAGGGCGACATGCACTATTAACGTAGAGGCATACTATCTGTTAGAGCATTAAGTGTAGTAGAGATATGATTCAGCATCGAGGTGAGCCCTTTATTCAATGATGATCAACTAGAGAAAATGGTTGACCAGAGAAATAGTTGAAGAGAATAAGCAGCCTGACCTCTCGTCGAGTAGGAACGAGAACACTTTACTCAACCTGGAGGTTTTGGTCAAGTGGCTTGGCTCATGTTACTACCAAAGTGAAAAAGCGATGGTCCAACTAGGTCTAGAAGCAGAGATGGGCCTCAGATGCGGAGTAGGCCAAGAAGTGCACTCTGGAGTGGGTAGCTACTGGGCTGGGCTAGCTAGGTCATCCTATATCATGAGTCTCCCCCACTCGTAGTCCTGATCAAGCTTGTTGACAAGAAAAAGCAGAGAGTTGATACGTGGCTAATTGACGATTTTGAACATTCAACTAGGGTTTTTGAATTCTCGACTAAGGTTTTTGAATACTCAACCCAGATTTGATGCATTTAATGCATCTATTGCATTGAGCCATACGAAGTGCTAGAAGACGACTGTGTAATTATTATCACCGATTGAGTTCCAGTGCCCAAGTGCCTATGAATAAGCACAGTGAAAATACACATTTTATATTTTTACTACATTTGATCTGGTCGAGTTTTGAATTCACAAAGCCTTCTTTCCATTCCAAGGTTTTAGAGTTTCGTTGAGAGCCTGTAAGTTTTGTCTTCCTATTTCTACTTTTTCTTTAATTGTTTGTTAAGCATGTCAAGCACTTCGGGTAGTGAGACCACTAGATCCTAGGAGGCACCCTTTCATAGGGAAGGTGAGGGTGAGAGTATGTTTAGTAGTTCATCAAGTTCAAGCTCGACCTTTAGTAGCTCAAGTGGCGAGATGGCTACTTCGGGGGACAAAGCAGGCCCAAGTGAGGTGCCAGCATCGCGTAGTCGACTTTTCACCCCTAATCATTACAGTGAGATTATTTCAAAGATTACCCCAACCAATCTGATATGCATTATAGAGCTTTATCATATCCCTACCAAGTATGAACTATTAGCTTATAGCCCACGGGATAAAAGGCATCAACCTCCCAAGGGGTGTATTACCATTTTTGAGAAGGGGTCTATATGTGGGCTTTAGTTCTCTCTTGCGCCAGCTATAATCGACTTGTTAGGAGATCTAGAGGTCTACATAATGCAACTCCTACCAAATTACTTTTCAACCATATACAATTTTGCTGTGTTGATGCATCTATTCGACCAACCAATTTTTTTCGCCAACATCTCTAACCTTTTCCACATCCCCATGTCCTAGAAGTCAGGTAGCACTAAAGAATTTGGGTTCTATTACCTTAAGATACAGCCCGCCTAAAATTTTTAGTGACCCCATCCTCCTTCTATGGCCAGGAGTGGAAGAAGCATTTTATTTATGCTTGAGGGCCCGAGGGGTTTAATATACCAAGGGGGTGGTGGAGGGGGCATGTCGAGATGCCAGAACATTCAACCCTTAACTGGACAAATACTTTTATTCAAGATCTGGTTGAGTTTAGTAAAATAGAGACCTCGATTTTAATCAAGAAAAGGTATTTGGTATTGGTTGGCTTATTGCCGATCAAGTTGAACTTGCCAGCGAGTGATCGACTAAGTAGTTCTCTATCAATTGTTACAATTCTGTTTCATGCATTTTTCTGCTCGAGTTTAATTATTTTTCTTCTACATTGTATTGGCAGATTGAGAAGAGATAATGAGCAGAGCAAGACAAGAAGCGAAGGCCCACACTCAGAGGAATAAGGAGTGCCACCAAGCAACAACCTCAAAGACCACTCCAGCATCGTCAACTACCCCTCCCAAACCCCATGCTATGGAATCTACCCTAAGGGCGTCTCTTATTCGACTAGCAGCAACAACAGACAGTAGCCCCACCAATCAGGGTAAAAGGCTAATGGCCAAACAGGGAGGTCTAGCTCCCAAGAGATTGGCGGGCGACATGGGTAAAGAGAAAGCTCTCATTGGCTATAACCTATTTGGAAAGCGCAACGATAAGGTACTGTTTAACTACATTGACTGCCGACAACTGGGTCCAGGACAAAGCTGAACATGGCAATCCACAACTAGACTTCAATAATGGCATTTAGGTCGACTGAGGCCATAGCATTCAAATGCATGGTGGCCAAGCTCTTTATGTCTAACCAAAGGAAATTCATGGATCTAAGCTAAATTAGTGCGCTTAAAGCTCTAGCGTACCACTATAACACAAAAAGTGTATGGTTGATTTAATTTGCTCATTGAACGCTCTCTTTTTTTGGTCGATCATACTTTTCTAATGAATAACTTTTTCTTTTAGGTGAGCTAACTTGGGTATCACTTCTATTGGAGGTCAAAGCTGGCTCTAGTCAATTAGGAATAACTATAGAAGGGAGAAGATATAGAAATCCTAAAAGCGCAAGTTAAATCATCCCAAGTCAGGGTTGACTAGCTACGTAAAGAAGTCATGGATCTCTGCAAGTAGCTCAATATAAAAGATCAGCAGCTGGTTATGATCATCGAAAAGAAAAGCTGGATGGATGAACTACTACATAATGCTCGACTAGATGTGCAGCAGAGCTAGGACTCTGGTTGGACGATGGGACACAATGCTACATTGTAGAAGGCCTGAGCAAAATTCTTTAAGACGTTCCCATTAATGCAAAGGGAGACAGTGTAGTAGTTTATGCTTTGCTCTGCCTTTTAAGATGCAAGCTTAGTCTTCTCACTCGATGATGCAAGGATTGCATTTGATAAAGCTATCAAGCAGCTTGAGTATTTAGGCTATATCTTTAGGGCAGAGGATAAAGATCATATTAGCCTTATCCTTAATGAGTAGCTACAGCCCTATCATGAGCTCGAGGAGAGTACTGTTGAAGGGGGCGCTACAGGAAATATTTTGATCAAGTCCATGACTGCTACTCAACAGAGACATACGAAGGTGTCAAAGAGAAAGAGTTTGAGTTTACCAATGACTTTACCTTTGAGATCCAAGATAGCCTAATCGATGCGGGTGAATATATCTGTGCTCTAAGGATTTTCTAGTCGATGAGGTGGGGCCTTCACAACCTACACAAGTCGTTCTCCCCCTTGCATCAACAATGCCTGAGCCAGGGGTGGTGGTATCAATTTCATTAAGTAATGAGCTTAATGAAGCTATCGAAGAAGGCGCCTATGTGGCTCAGGAGGGTGTAAGGTTGAGCAACAATTGAAGTTCTTGCATTCGAAGATTGTGGTCACCTAGTATAAGCAACGTTGCACATTGTAATCTTCTCTTTTTTTAACATTTGTAATGAAAGACTTGATTTAATGAGATAGAACTGTTGTTTGAACAACCTTTGTGCTTTGCTTTGCACTTTACTCAGTATTAACCAAAATAAATCCCATAACAATCGTCAAGGTCAATTAAGGCTATTACCCTTGCAAAGAAGCGTGTGTTTTCATCGAAATAGATTATGTGGTCGAGATATGAATGATCATTGTTTGGTAAAATATTATACAACCTAGCTTAGTCTGGTCAATCATAATCGACTATGGGCACTAAAAGGTCTTTAATTATTGGGGTGAAGCCACTAATTCAGTCGACTGTAAACTTCAGGCTCTGGTGCCTTGATTTGGCAACTTGAAGCTACTTATTAGGTTAACTACAAGGTTGACTTACAAATTGGGATTCCGAAGCCTTGATTTGGCAACTTGAAGCTACTTCTTGGGTCGACTATAGGGTCAACTTGCTTGGAAACTTTGATTTAGCAGCTTGAAGCGGCTTCTTGGCTTGACTACAGGGTCAACTTAAAACCTAGGGTTACACAAGGCATGTAGGAGTGCTCACAATTGTAGCAATACAAGTAAATGATAGTAAAGTTGCTAAAGACTTTATTCATTTCAAACAATACAAGGACTATTATAAAGCTTTTATATATAGAATTTTTTTCAAGTTGATGGCATTTCATAGATGAGGAAGTTCGCCACCATCGATACTAGCTAGTCGATATACATTGTACTTTAACACCTTGATAACAGTACAAGGCCTCTCCCATTTTGAGTCCAGTTTGCCAACGTTCTTGGATACTTTCACCTTTTTAAGGACTAGGTCCCTGACCTTAAAACGGCACAGTCGAACCCCTTTATTATAGTTCTCTACCATCTTTGATCTATAGTGTTGCATGGTGTTATAGGCTTCTTGCCTGCGCTCATCTATTGTCTTCAAGTCAAGTTTTCTTTTAGATGTATTTCTGATAGGGTTGAAGTGGATCACTTGAGCCGTATATTGTATAAGTTCAGAAGGAATGACTGCTTCAAAACCATAAACTAAACTATAAGGGCTGTGACCCATGGCTATACGGAAAGTGGTCCTATATATCCACAACACCCTAGGGAGATCGTTTGTTCAACTTGACCCGATCCCTTATATTTTGGCTTTTAAATGATCGAGGAGTGTTTTGTTTGCTACCTCTATCTGGCCATTAGATTGAGGGTTCCTCACTAAGGTAAAGTGTTGGGTTGGGTGATCCCCGAGGCTTCACACTAACGTTAAGTATTCTTGCTTTGGAACTACATCTTATTGTCTGAAATGAGGATCTTAGAGAGACCAAAATAGTAAATAATATTTTTTTAGATGAAATTTTTGATGGCCACGTCAGTTATTTTTAGGACAGCTTCGGCCATGACCCATTTGGTGAAATACTCAACTGCCACAATTATGAACTTTCTTTGACCTGTCATTTTTGGCAAAGACCCAAGGATGTCAATCCTCCACTAGTTGAATGGCCAAACAACCTAAACAATGATCATCGGTGTAGTAGGTTAGTGCTGGATGTTAGATTAGATTTCGCTTGATGGATACTTTCAAGCAAAATCAACAGCATCTTTCAGTAGAGTAGGCTAAAAGTATCTATATCAGATGATCTTATGGGCAAAGTATCTTCCTCTTGAATGGTTTCTGCACATGCTTGCATGGACAGCCTATAATACCTCATGAGCCTAGTCGGGATCCAAGCACCTCAAGGGTGGTCCAGAGATCGACCTTTTATAGAGCTGGCCATGTTCATCAAGCACAAACTTGGCTACTTGTCCTCAAAATCTACATGCCTCATTTCTATCTTCAGGAATTATGCCATGACTCAAGTAGAGCTTTATTGGATCCTGTCACGAAATAAGTGTCTCCTCAATGCTCTCCACAAAATTTTCTTCAAGGATGCCTATTGAAAGTTTTTCAAGAACTAGAAAAGTTGTTCTATCTTTTGTATCTCTAGTCAAGCTAGAAAATTTAGATAAGGTATCCATTTGCTCATCCTCTGATCGAGATAACTAGCTAAGAGTTAACTTTTTGAATAATTGTTATAATCTCTTGACCTCTGCCAAAGACTAGCTCATTGTCGAGTCCTTACCTCAAAATTTCCTTCGACTTATTCCATCACCAACAGGGAGTCTGTTATTGCTGCCAGGTGCTCAACCCCTCGATCAAGTGCCATCCTCATTCCAACGATGAGGGCCTTGTACTCAGTCTCATTGTTGGTGACTACATAATCAAGCTTGATTATCAAGTCATATTCTTTTAGTGACGGGGAATAGAGAGCCATTCCTGCACCTCATCCTAATGTGGTTGATGAGTTGTCGATGTGCAAGGTCCAAACAAGAGGGGTTTTGCCACTTTTTACAAAGAGATCAACTTATTCGGCAATGAAGTTGACCAAAACCTAGGCTTTGATAGTTGTTCTAGGTTGAAAAGTGATGTCAAACTCTCCCAACTCAATAGCCCATTTTGTTAAACTCCTCGACGTGTCTGGCTTTAAAAGTACTTGCTTCAACTACTGGTTTGTCAGCACTATCATTGCATGGGACTGAAAGTATGGTCACAGCTTTCAAGCCGCGGTGACTAATGCTAGGGCAAACCTTTTGATCTCCAAGTAGCTATGTTCTGGCCCTTATAGTATCTTACTATTATAATAAACTGGTAGATGGTTTTCATCTCTAGTCAAAAATTAAATTGAGCTGATCGAGGGTTTGAAAATAACCAAACAAATATGCAGTACCTCTCTGAGTTTCGGCTTGACAAGCATAGAGGAAAGAACAAGTATTACTTCAATTCGACCAAAGCCTGATCACACTATTCGTTCCATTGAAAATCTAACTTTTTGGTGTTTTTGAAAATTTTGAAAAAAGGTAGGCTCTTGTTGGTTAAATGGGTGATGAATCTGCTACGGGCTATAATCCTCCCGACCAGGTACTATACATCTCTAATTTTTTGAGGTGGTGCAATGTCCAACATAACTTGAATTTTCTGTAGATTAGCCTCAATGCCCCTTTAACTAACCATATAATCTAAGAATTTACCTCGTCGAACTCCAAACATACACTTGTTTGGATTTAATTTCATGTTTGATGCTCACAATATGGAAAATGTCTGGTTGAGGTCAAGCAGATGGTCCTTGGCCTTTTCTATTTTGACAATCATATCATCGACGTAAACCTCCATGGACTTTTCAATCTCGTTCTTGAACATAAAGTTGACCAGTCTCTAGTAGGTTACTCTAGCATTTTTAAGCATGAAGGGTATGACCAAAAAGCAACAAACTCTAATGGGGACTACAAAAGAAGTCATGTTCCTATCCTCAATGCCATGAATATCTGGTGATACCCTTGGAAAGTATTCATCAAACTTAACAATTCATAACCAACCACAGAGAATCCACTAATAAATTTATACGAGGTAGGGGTAAGGATCTTTAGAGCAAGCTTTATTCAAATCAATAAAATCATTACACAAGCACCATTTTTCCTCATTCTTGGGGACAAAAACAACTTTACAAAGCCTATATAGCTATTAAATTTCTACAATATAGCCTATATCTAAAAGTTTGTTGATTTCCTCCTCGATGATCTAGCACCTCTCAGCATTGAACGTTCTCACTTTCTACTTGATACGCCTGTATGAGGGGTCCACATTGAGATGGTGGATGATTACACTGGGGTCAATTCCTTGGAGGTTAGATGCCTTCCAAGCGAAGACATCGATGTTACTCCATAGAAATCGACCATGAGACATTCCATGCAGTGGCCCATATCTATTCTAATCCTAATAGTCTTGTCGAGGTTTTTAGGCTCTTAGCTCAACCATTTTGAACTCCCTGACAAGCTCCACTCTAGTGTCTTCCAACTTTCTCTTCTTACTAGCTTAGCCCTCCTCAGGTTCCTCTACAAGGGCGTCCCCCGAGATCTTCAGTTGCGGTCAAGTATTTTACTTGCTCGACTCGACCAAAATTGTGTAACATTGTCAAGTTTCTTAATGTTGCACAGAAGCTCACCCGTGCCTGCCGAAGTTGGGAACTTGATTTTTATATGATAAGTTAAGATAATAGCCCAAAATTCATTGAAAGCTGGTCGACCAATTATGACATTATAAGCAAATGGGGCACCAATGACCAAATAGTTTATCATAAGTATTCTCCTGCAGGGTGCCTCCCTGAATGATGTAGAGAGATTGATGGAGCCTTCTGGTATGATTTTCAACCCCCTAAACCTGATCGAAAGTGTGGGCATGGGCTCAAATTTAAGTTGGCCTAGGTTTATCCTTTTTAGTGTTGAGAGAAAAATGATGTTGGCAAAGCTATCATTGTCAGCCAAAATCTTTCTTACTTCAAAGTTGGCAATCTCAATGGAGACCACTATAATACAGTCAACTTTATAGTCGATGCTTTTTCCTTTGGGATGGACCAAGTCATCATCGGTGAAAAAGATAGGCTTTGCACTGGTGGACAAATAGAATATTATTTCGACTATGGAGGCTTTGGTCGATTCTAGCCTCCTCTGCATCTGCCACTTTGCCGATTTTGAGTCCCCCTAATGGGACCTCTCGCAATCATGTCAATCACTCCTCAAATAGGCAGATAGTTATCCTAGGTAGGTTTTCTTCTTTTGTCCTCTCTCTTTGGGCTAACCAAATTTTCTCTGTAGGGAAGCTGGTCGATTTTGCCCCCTTCTATTCAAGTGTCCTCAATAAAATATTGCTTGAGGTGGCCTTGTTTGATCAACCGCTCAATTTTATCATGGAGATTGAAGCAATCCTCTATATCATGGCCCCTTTGCTCGTAAAAGTAGTAATACTTTTTTGATTTTTTCATTATCTTAGTCTCGATTAACTTCATCAATTTCTTGAGGAGGTCATCGTGTTGGATTGTGAATAGCACCTCCCTCCTCGGGAGGTTGAGAGAATTGTAATCATTAAAGAATTTGATTGGAGATCGACGACCCTCCTTCTGTTGTTGATCATCTTTCTCCTTGTTCTTCTTTTTCTCGACCTCAAGGTTATCGAATTTTAGTCTGTTCACCTCCACTTGGGTCATATACCTCTTTGTCGAGTTGAGCGGCTCCTCCATCAAGCATAGGTATTCTCGCACCAAAGCATTCGCACATTCCTTATGCTTGAGCCCTAAGAAAAAAAATTGATTAGGAACTCAATCCTAGGGTTGTCAATTTTCAACACCTTTGTGTTAAATCTGGTAAAGAAGCCATAGAGGGACTCCCCCTCATTCTACTTCACAGTATAGAGATAAATGTGGGGGAGCTTCATTTTTTGTCGACTGGTGAACTAGTGCAGGAACTTATCACACAACTAGTCATACGAGTGTATCGACACTGGTTGAAGTTTGATAAATCAATCAAGTAGGATGCCCTAAAATGTAATAACCAGCCTCTTCGTGTGTGTGTATTCATTATATCCATGCAGTTACATCATGTGCTCGAACTACATAAGGTTCTTATTGGGATTACTTGATTTGTCGTACAATGGATTTTGGTCGGAACCTTTGCATCAACAATAATGCATTTATCAATTATCTCCTGGATAAATGGTGGCCCTCTTTCACGACGAAACCTTTGGGGGCCATCAATGTTGGGAATCCTTTTCGTGTTTCTCCTCGATTTCTCATTAAAGCATCTATTTAGCTGCTGAACTTGATGAGAGACTTCTTCCTACTCCTCTCAATCCACCTGGGTCAGGTTCCAGTTGAACTAGGGCTGAGTGCTACAGGACTCAAACAAGCTAAATTACATGATCCACTGACTCGCTAATCTCTTCACATTGTTTCAATCTTAAATGTTTAACCTTATCACACTGTAGGGCTCAATTAGGTCGAATGTAATGGTCTATAGAATCAGCAACCTCTTCCCATAGCTCTGGTGGACCCCTTTCTCCATGGAAGTGCATAGGGTTGGCTTCTCATTTGGTTGGCGAGAACCAGGACTCTGGACAACCGCGACTCCCTAAATGACCTCTCTTCTAGTAGTGGTGGTTGTGGGGTCACGCTAGTAGTTGGGGCGGGCACAATTGTGTGCCGATTCAACACGGCAGAAAGCTAAGCAGAAATATGGGCAAAAATTTGCTCACTAATTAGTTGTATTAGTTGAGACATGGTCAAGGTTACAACTTGCTCTGGTGGGGCATTAGAACACGGGGCATGTGATTCTTATTGAAGTTAAGGGGAGGAGAAAATGTTATCCTTCTATTTTCTCCATCTTAGATGTGGCTCGCTTGGTGTTTATCATTTTTTCGATTGCAATCTCAAGATTTTCCACAAACGGTGCCAAAAATGATGAGGTTAAAAGTTGTTTTGCTGGATTGAGTAAGTGTTTAGGCTAATTCGACTTGAATGGTCGAATGATGCAACAGTGAAATCTCTTTGGGCTGAGATTTACAACCATTAGCAAACGTCAGACTAGCCGAGGTGCCATCGACTAAGGCACTCTGACGCTCAAGTTAGTGCTAGTCGAGTAGAAAAATTGAGTAGTAGAATAAGAGCGTATAGTGAAAATGGCATACCTTGAGAGTGGCTGGCAACAGGATATTTATTGCCTTCTCCAGGTGATGATATGTCTAAAACGCCCCTCTCAAGTGTATAGGATTTTTGTCCTTGCATGGAAGCTATAGGTCATTTTTCATTCTTGTACTATTCCAGGTGGCACCATCTCCTACTTTTCTGAATAGAATAGTACTGTAGAGGCATGCCTCTTGACAAAGGTAGTGGCAAAGGCAGTACTGGGGTAGCATATGCCATTAATATGGAGGCATGCTGTCTGTCAGAGCATTAAATGCAGCAAAAATATAATTTGGCGTTGGGGTGAGCCCTCTGTTCGATTGTGGTCAGCCAAAGAAATAGTTGAAGGGAATAGGCGACCTGACCTCCCATTAGGTAGGATCGAGAACACTTTACTCGATTTGGAAGTTTTGGTCGAGTGGCTCGGCCCATGTTACTGCCTAAGTGAAAAGGCGATGGTCCAACTGGACCTAGAAGCGAAGCTAGGCCTTAGATGCGAAGTGGGCCAAGAAGTACACTCTGGAATCGGTAGCTGCTAAACTAGGCTTGCTAGACTATCCTATATCAAATAATAATAATAATAATAATAATAATAATAATAATAATAATAATAATAATAATAATAATAATAATAATAATAATAATAATAATTGTAGTAATAATATTAATAATAATAGTTAGGATAAGTATACTACTACTACTACTACTACTACTAATAATAATAATAATAATAATTACAATTAAACAAATTTTCAACTAACAAACAAAATCCATAAAATATTATAATACAACTCACTTAATCATTACAAACTTACAACATAATCACATCTCTTCAATACATATACATGCATATATATACAATATTTTTAATTAATATTCTTACAATTCAAAAAATTCTTTGATATCAATTTTCACCTCCAAACACCAGCACAAAAGTAACGCTATGACATCTATAATAAAAAATGCTCTCTAAAAAACATATTCAAACATATTTTGCTCTCAAACCCCATTTTTTATTATTTTCAAAAACAATAATCAAACATCAATCACATTTTTCAATCTTTATTTCACATTCTCCCAAAACACATAACAAACACATAATAAAATTAAACAAAAAATATATCGGAACATTAGCTTACATTCTTCAGACAATGTCATAATCAGCATTAAAGATTGAGAATAATGAACAAACTACTTAGTTCCATTTATTAATAAGGCCATCATGCACGCAACGGTTTTTGTTGCTTCTTTATAGCCGAAAAGAACTTTAAACCAATTGATGCCACTATATTTTGTTCTCAATAATTGGATCAAAATGATATTAAGCCGAACTAATAATAATAATAATAATTGAGAGTTAGAAACAAGTTGCTATATAAATTTAATTTATTCAAACTTGCCAAGCTGATATGACTACCTATGCAATATATACTGAATTGGTCCATTCATTGGTATGTAACTTGAATTGATGTCTATCCAGGCTCAGTCACTTAAGGCCTCGTGTACTTTCAAATATGAGATATTGGATAATAGAATAAAATAGAAAATGAATAGTAGGATTAGGATAATTTTATATTTTTTATTGAATATTTACTTTATGTGATGATATGAATGATAAAATTGAATTGTTGTATTGAGAATATTTACATAAATATGCCCTAAAAAACCTAAATAAATTATAAAAGACTAAAATAACTTTAGTTAACATATTTTTCTATTTAACATAAAAAAAATTAATTTTTCTCCATGTAAATACAACATCCAAATATTTCTTCTTTTTTATATTTAGCATAAAGAAATTATTTTTTTCTATTTCAATACAACGTTTTTACACAAATTATATATATCGATCTTTCTTTTAATTATTTTAATAAATATATTTTTAATGTTAAATATTTTTAATTTTTTTAAAATTTTTTGATTGGCGTCGCAACAAAAAATTGTTTGAAATTGCAGCGTCAAATGTATGATAAAACTATCACACCTCAAAGGAGGGATGTGTCATCCCACCAATAATGGCTACAGTGGCTGGCCGACAGTTTTATCAAAGGCTCTCATCCCTCGAAGTAAACATGCCCTAAATCTCAAATCGAAAATATACATGTCAAATTCAATTACTTAAATATCAAAGGTCATGACTGAAGTTACATTTATTCAAAAAAAAGAAAGAAAGAAAGAAAAAGAGAAGCGCCAAAGCTAAAACAAAAACAAACAAACAACAGATTAATTAATTAATAACGCAGTTTCAATTTCTTACATATCCTACCCGTTTTCTATTTTATTGGAGTCAATAACCATGTGAGTGGCTTTTATCGCATGCAGTCATTATTATCAAAAATTCTTTCAATTTTTTTATGATGTTCCTATTCTTCATTACCTTACTCAAATTGGCATTGAGTTTTTTGTTGGAGAAACTCAGCACGTTTAACCTGTTTGTTGTAATTTCTTTCCTTTAAAATAAAATATTTTCATTCCAAATCATAATTTCATGAATATTAATACTGCAAAATAGTTTGATCGCCCATATGGATGACATGCGCATGTCCATTTCACATATAATCACGAGCTGTTTATGACTGCATTATTCTCCCTCATCGTGACTTATTAAGAAAAACAACAGGACAAAAAAGGAAAAAAGGAAAATTCCTTCTAATTTTGGTTGTGTTTGAGGGCATTTTGAGTAATGTGTTCGTTCTGTAGAAACAAAAATCAAATAAACAAAAAACAAATATTTCTTCTCCTAAATTTACTTTTTTTTCTTCCTAAAGTATTATTAAAAATTAAAATTAATCTAAATTCTTGCATTAATTAAAACCACATATATTTAATTATTATATTTTATTATTATATTACTATAAAAATAACATATTGATGCTGCAAAGAGCTTGTTGGTCCGGAACTCCGGTGGATTAGAATGATATTGGGTCTGAGATCTGCAACCAAGGACAAACGTAAACTAGCTGAGGTGCCCCGGCTAAGACACTCCGACGCTTAAGTCAGGTTTCCGGTAAGACAGAGAATATTTAGAGAGTGTATAGTAAATAGTGTATTTGCAATACCTTGAGCGTGATGGTGCTGGTAGAATTTATAATCTGATCATGGTGTGAATTTACTCAAGTGCCCTCATCAGGTGCACTTGGGCTTTCTTCATAACCGGGGTTGGATAGTCATTTTCTGTCTAGATCTCAAGGCAGTGCCACGTGGCGCGATCTCCTGTTTTTCTAGGTAGTCCCATCAGTGGGAGCGCGCCTCTGCCAGAGTTGTTGGCAAGGTTGTCAGGGTTGGTGGAAGCGGTTACATCCGTATGCAGCAGTCACATCTGCTGTCACGTGTAATCATTACTTAAAGGTTCAACTTGTCCCATTTGTAATCGGGGGTCGAGTCATGTCGATCAAACTTAGATGATGAATTCGGAAGTAGCCTCCAGGTCGATACGGGTCGACCGCGCGGCTTACCATATGGGGTCGATACTAGTCGACCAGTCTGACTTCGCCTCTGGGCTATCATCACAAGACTTTGAAAGATGCCCTCAGGTCGATACGGGTCGACCACGGGGTTTCTTATACGTGGTCGATATTGATCGACCAAAGTGACTTGCCTCAGGGCTTAGTGGGTTGAATCTTCTGAACATGTGCCTGTTGGGCCTACTGGATTATACCGTTTCACGTTGGGCCTCGTGGTCTGTCTCATTTGTAGAAGGGCCTATTGAGCCTGTTGGGCTATTCCATATCACATATAATAATATAATTTACTATAGCATTACTAATTTGATAAAAATTTACACGAACAGACATTTTTAGTAATACAAGAAAACAACCATTCACTAATAAAAAATTCATGATGAAGAAAGTTTCGTCATGTCCAAAGACAATTTTCATGGATTGTTGATAAATTACTAATAAATTTAAAAAATTGAGCAAAAATATATATTAGTTATAATACTTGCGACAAATATAAAGAATATATATATTGATATGAAGAATCCGTCACAAATTTCATAACTCTAAATACGACTCTTCAATTTCTAATGGAAATTCCATCATAAAATCAGTTTTGTGATGCATTTTATTTTAGTTACAAAACTAATCAGTAACAAAGCATATACTAACGGATTTAGAAAGAAATCCATTACAGAATAATAAATTTCATTAAATTTGTAATAGATTTATTTCACAAATCCATTGGTATATGCTTTGTCACCAATTAATTTTGTTACGAAAATAAAATGCATCATAGAGCTAATTTTATGATGGAATTTCTATTAGGGATCAAAAAATCGTATTTAGTTTATAAAATTTGTTATAGATTCTTCATATCAATATATACTTTTCATATCCATTACAAATGTCATAACTAATACACATTTTTACTCATTTTATTAAATTTATTAGTAATTCATCAAAAATTCATTATAATTGTCTTTAGGTTGTGCCAAAACCCTCTTCATTATAAATTTTCTATTAGTGAAGAAGTGTTTTTTTCTTAATGCTGTAAAAAAAAAAAAAATTCTTTCAAATGAAAGTAAATGAATTTATAACATGAACATGTCATCCAATTTCACTCCAAAAAGTCTTGTTTGTTCATGTTTCCCTAAAACAAATTTCAACTCCAAAAATATTTTTAAACAAATATATGCCTTTTTTAGACCACTACTAAAACAATATATTTTTCTCTCAATATACTCTTCCAAAATATGTTATAGTTATCAATATATAATAAATTAATTATTATATTTATATATGCATAACTAATTAATTGTTGCATTTGTAAACATAAAAAATTCATTTTCAGCCAACTAACCCAATAAAACTATATTGATGTGAGAGCAAATTTTGTTTTCCTTTAAAATATTTTCAAACAAATTATTTTCTCTTAAAATAATTTTCAACAATCCCAAAATAATAATAAACAAACATTGCATTCTTATTAATTACAGTATCAAAATACATTTTCGTAAAATATTTTTTCTTTAAACACCCACAATATATTCAAACAAACGCATGTTTCCCCAATATAAATATGTTCTTCTAAAAATCTCCGAGTATACAATCAAACGTCACCCAATTATTACAATCCATGAGCAGTAGGCTAAAATAGTGTTGTTGTACTGAGATGGGGCTTTAACTCTACAAATGCCGGAAGGTGAGAGTTGCACGGGAGCAGACAGGGGAGGGTCCAACACAATGCCAGAGCCGGGGGGGCTGGCAGGGCAGCCGCCCCTCTCAAGATATTAAAATGATATTAAAAATTTTAAAATATTATAATTTTACCTTTTTCAAAATATCAAAATTTTATTTTTATGTATTAAATTCTTTTAAAATATTACACTTTTGTCATCCTCGAATTATAAATTTATCCATTTTCTATTAAAAATATATCTTTTATCTCATTATATTTATTTATATATATGTAAAATAAAAAAAAAAATATTATATTTTTTATAATTTAAAATTTCTTCGCTCAAAATAAAATTTATGACTCCGTTCCTGACCCAACATAATGATGAAAACCTGAGGAAGTACTAGTGCTACAGATCAGACGCTTAATCATCACGTGTTTTTCAGATTGCCAAATTGAGAGGGGCCTATCAATTAATAGGCCATTAACGGATGCTCCTTTTTATGGTTGCCTGAGGGCTCACGGCCTCACTATCAATATTTATGAGTATGTAGAATGAGATTTTTATTGACAATATTTGCAACCAACCCAAGCAATATTCAATTTTCTCATCATAAATGGATTTAGTTGACCGATGCTGACACACATCAAGTTTCGCTGCTCTGCTTTTTCATTAATCTGCTGCCCGCCAAAATCACTTGTTTCCCCTCGTGGGCTCTTCCACTCTCTCTCGTGTACATTATTGGTTCATGTGAGAACGAAAGAGCTCCGATCATCATCACTTCAGTTTCTTTTCTTTTCCTTTTTCTTTTTTCTTTTTTTGGTTTGCTTATTTGCTTCGCCAAAAACAAGGTTAATGTTTGATTTTATTTTGAATTGTTTGGAACAAAATGTTGTGGAGAAAAGATTTTTGGAAGTGAATTGAGAGAATGTGATATATGTTCGGTTTGTTTTATAAATTTGTTAGAGATTGTTATGAATTACAATGATATATTTGGTTTTATTTTAAAAGAAAATAAATTATAATGTAAATGTCAATGCAATACCTTTTTTGTTTGGTTAACGGAGTGAAAATGTAATTTTATATTATTATTATTATTATTGTTTTATGTATATATAATTGTGATGTGATGTCTAATGTTGGTCTTCGAGAATGGTAGAAAAAGGATATTTTTAACTATTTTGAGTGTAAAAAGAAAATAAAAGAATTGTATTTATTTTTATTTTTAAAGAAAAATATTTGGAGAAATGAAAACAAACGTTGCCAAGGTTTCTTCACATTCCAATGAGCTAATAAAGGGTGCTAGATTGGCGTGACATACTTTGGAACATGTATTTTAGTTAATATTTTATTATATATTTTATAATCATAATATATATTAGATTTAACCATGAGTTATACATTTGTATAATGACACCACATGGAATTTATATATATGGAGTATGTTATTCAAATTTGAATAAATACCGAATGCATGTGTATGTATAAATAAAGAAAAATGATAGATACTAAATTACAAAAGTGTTAGATAATGGATTCAACCAAAAGATGTGTTTTAGTAATCAAAGCTATTAAGCCACTTTTATATTTTATTGAAAAGATCATCTTATTTCTGTAATTATTAAAAAGGTTATCAAAATTATCCTTACCTAATAAAATTTGAATAATTTGGAACATTTTATTAAACATATTCTATTATGACTAATTAATCAACTTAATTTTCAGATTTCCATCATATTTTTATTTATAATAAAAATAAAAGACGAAATGTTCATTAAAATGTAAGAGCTAAGTGTCGCGACAACATTTTCTAGTGGCACAGAGAGCGTCGTGCGTGAGCTGAATTATAGTGCGAACATGTCGTTCAGATTAATGTGAAAGTTAATAGAGTTCAGCCAGGAAATAAATTGAAGCGATGCAGCTTTGATAGTTTGTTCGGTTTTATTTTACCATCCAAGTAGTTCATTAATTCCACATGTTTTCGCTGAATAATATTTTACCTATTTTTTTATTGCTGAAATTCTTCCATTATACATATTATATGTACTATATTGTGAATGATATTTAGCAGTAGTCCACAAAATAAATATTTGTTAAGAAACGGACATTGAATTTAACTCAATCTCAAAAGTTAACTCAACATATGAGAATTATTCAAAATCATAGATAGAGATCATAATTTATGTATTTCACTGAATTAAAACACTAACAATATTCAAATTCCACATTACCATTAAAAAGAGTAAAAGAAACAGAAAAAAAATTATAAATGTGGGGAATAGTTCATTTGGTGATCAATAATCAATTCCTCTTTTCAGTTGATAGCTGTTAGGAAATCTCAAACGTCCCCCAGTCAATGCAGAGAGCTAACTGAAAATTTCTCTTTTCTTCGTTTTGGACCACAACATATGATTAAGCATCATTGCACGTGTAACATTTAATCTTGAGAGCAACACTCGTTACTCTAATTAATATTTTAATATAAATAAATAAATAATTCATGAAATAACAAAGAATTAATCTTCGAAAAAATAAAATTCAAATCGAGAATGAAATAAGTCACTCTTCCTAATGTTGAGTTGTCAAATATAAAATGAATTCAGAATGTACCTAATGGGGCAACCCTAAAACATCAAAAATATTTTTAATGAAAGCAAATTGTCTTTCTACGATAGGTTAATCCAAGGTAATGTTTGGATATTTTTTTATTTGATTTTATTATGTGTTTATTGTGTGTTTTGGAAGAATGAATATTGAAAGAATGTAAAATAAAAGTTGGAAAATGTGATTAATGTTTGTTTATATTTTGGGAAATAGTTAGAAAATGGATTTGATGACTTTTGATATATTTGGTTATGTTTTTGAGAAGACATTTTATATTGTAGATGTCAAATCAATGCCTTTGTGTTTGTGTTTAGGAATGAAATTTGATATTAATGAATTTTCCATTTGTAGGGAAAATAATAAAAAAATATTGTGTATATATGTATGTATATGTAGTAATGGATATAATTATATTGTAAGTTTGTAATGATTGATAAAATAATTAAGTATGTCGTATTATAATATTTTATGAATTTGTTTGTATGTGGAATTTCTTTTAATTAATAATAATATATTATTATTACGACGATAATTACTACTACTACTATCTTTATTATTATTATAATATTATATTATTATTACTACGATAATAATAATAATATATTCCTACTATTACTACTACTATTACTATTTATATTGTTATTGTTATTACTATTAATATTAACATTATTATTAATAATATTATTATTAAATTTTATATGGTGCATATGAGTGAGTTGGATTAAAAAGGAAGTCGTATTTGTACAATATAGGAAGCATGCTATATGTTGAAAAAAATAAATAAATAAAAACATAAGTCAGCTTGAGGAAGAAGGTTGAGGAAATTAAAAATTATGATGCCAAGAATATCAACAGTACCAAATAAATTAGTAAAATATAAAGTATAACAATAAGTTTATACAGATGAAGAAAGTATAGTTGGATTGACAAATAATGAATTTTTGGCCCAAACAATACAAAACACAAAGACATAAGAAAGTTTTTATCATACCATGCATTCATATCGTAAGTGAAATTAAAATATGGGAGTTTTTATCATTATTGTTTATGTCTGCTACTGATACATTACACATAAATGAAACATCATGACATCGGGGGGGGGG
>JACGDI010003378.1:269803-331188 GCA_014898725.1 Jacaranda copaia | reverse complement strand
AGGCGCTAGGTGCCAGTAGGGGGGTGCTGATATGTCTCCTGCCATTCCACCATTAGATAGATCAGCTGCATGTCTGTTGGTAAATATATACCATAGCAAGAGGTATAGGGGCTCTCCGAATACACGAAAATAGCTCTACCTGATAGTCTCCTGAACGATGTGCATTACAATTTTTAATGTGCGATGTGATTTGTGTATAGATGTATGGTGTATTATCTGAAATGGAAAAAACGATAAATTTAACTTACATTCCCAACATGCGCCCAGTACTATGTGTCAACATGCACTACCATGGTGTCAACATTGTACTACACCTCGAGTATAGTCATGTACTCCACAAATGTGAAGTAGCGGCTACGCAGCTACTGAATCTTCATCTTAACTTTATCAATTGACCTCACCTTCCCAAATGTCCTAGATAGGCAACGTGCAATATTGGAGTACTCATCTATAAGGACCTCCCTATTAGAGATATCACATGAGAGCATAACATTCATCAAGTAAGTGATAAGGGTAGCCTCCTCATAAGGCCTCCAATGGGGATCATGAAATATACCATAGGCAGGTACATAACGAGTTGGTCATGTCCTATTGGATAATTCTAGCATAGTTTATGGTCGTAATGTAAATATCACAATCTATGTAAATAGGACAACAAATAGATTTAACATTAAACATATTGTGTCCATTCATCACATGCAATACATAGTACTAACAACAATCAAAAGTCTATTGTACATACAGTCACTACAGGGTATAATCAATACGATACATAATAATATTACAAGGACAATACAATAAAATCAAGATAATGTAGGTGGTCGATCCGGTGTGCGACCCATACTATCTTGTGCCGATTTGTCAAACAATATTAGACCATAACGTGATAGGCCAACTCTCGAATCCCTATAGATGTCACCATATGAGCCAACAGACATGTCTACTCTAACTTGAGTCAAACGAGAATGTGGGATGTTGGGCCTAGATGATCCCTACAAGCACAAAGAACAACGTGATCCACTTGAACTTGACACCATACCAAAGCATTTTGATTGACACAATAACTGATCGTCACATCTCTAGGGCTGGTGTAGTTGAGGTACATTTCATTGTGATCTATCACGCGGCATAAAGATCTTAGATAGGAGCTCATATCTATTCCCTACATTCAATCAATAACGCTCAACAAGTCGAAACCTCTGCACACACATCAAGCACAAATCTTAATTATGAAACACATATAATTATATAACATCATAACTTATAACTAGTAGTGCACACTATTCTAATTGCTTGGAGCTTCGATTGCATATGAGTAGGCACAAAAGTATCACCAATTGATGGCTCGTAGAAGATGTCTGAATTTTCAATGATCGCTTTCATAGTGTCATGGCACTCCTTAACGTCATCAAATTTCTCCTTTGTAAATTCTGTCTTGTATGGATGCTAAAAGTGCCTACCAAGTTTGTTAGCTATGTTAGGTATGCATATTTGTATATACAACCCCTTCATCAGCGAGTCCATTATATTAGTGTCAAGAAGCAACATGAAGTGGTTCTTAACATCGAGGCCCAATATATTTATAATGTCATTACTAGCGCTGTCCATCGATGTACCCTGAGACGTGCTTGCATGGTCTGAGGACCGTATCAAGAAGAAATGAATATACAAAAATAACATATATATTACATTTGATTATGTTGCAGAACATTACGACAAGCTAATAATAAGTCCTATGTTCGTACATAAACCTAGCAGTTTCAACCTAGATGATGCTCATACATAAAATATTTTAATCAACATTACAACTAAGAGCATCAAAATAAGCAACAAAATACATATACAACAACTACATAAGAGCAATAGCAACATAGGGCCCATAGGACATGCTACACGTGGTAGTATGTGCTGATCAGTACGCACAAAGCTATGCTCATCGCATGGTAGGCCACCCATCAACACAACACCATAAGAACACCTATAGCTATAGAGGTGCTATAAGTACCATGCAATGAAGCATCACCAAATGGTCGACACTGCCTATGCATACCTGATGCCTCCCTAGGTTTGGTGTCTGCCCATATGAAACTGCGTGGGTGCTCAACTCTTACTGGGCATCTGAAAAAATAACATCCATAGCTCCTCTCTATCCTAGCCATAAGGACTTGCATGGGGCCAGCACTGCATGCACACATTGGAGGATCGAAGCTACTCATAATTCAGCAAAATCATAACAACCACTTCATTATGTAAATTACAGAATAATATTTTTTTTCATGTTATAATAAGGGTAGAAAGACAAAGTTAATGCATATTTGATACATGAAGATACATACAAATATTCAGACATCCGATATTAGCTTATGACAACAGTAATGTTCAGTACATATAGTTAGTAATGTAAAGAAGTTCTAAAAAAGGACATGTGTAGAAACACACATACAACATATTAAAGTGACATTTTGAAGTCAATATAAACTCATCAATGCCTCTCAGCTTACATTCATTGTGCTAAATCATCTTGAAATTCCAACTATGCTTGTATCTCTTGTTGGCTTGGGTGCCCATGATGGTAAAAGGTCTCCCAATCAGGGTCAAGTTTAGGGTTTGGTGTCCGAAAAATGTTGTCATCCTAACTAAACTTAAGGATGAAATTATGCACCACACAATATGTAATGACAATATCAGTCTGTCGGGCAACCATGTAGCTTGGCATACCCCAAGCTAGAATTGGGAATCGCTTCTTAAAAATCTTGAACATATGTTTATGGTAATCCTCAGTTGAGCGTGGCGGCAGTTGAATAGCTTTCTTGGCCTTCTATATATAGGGGCACCATCGAACTGTTGGAAGGGGTACCCAAACTACCTATATGGGGATAGGAAGCACATATAGTTTGTGAAGCCAGTATAGACAAGGTAATACTTCCCTAAATGAGAAATGATGCATTAGTGTAGTTTAACCCATAGTTGAAGCAAAACAAATTTTGTAGGACACATATATTAGGCCATGTACCATTATTACGATCGAACCGTGATACCTGGTGTGGGAAAGGAAAAGGCAGGGTCACTTTGGATTGCATTCAGCAAAACCCGTACATTATTGGCACTCCCCTCCCAACCCACATACACATAAGTAAATATTTGGTTAAAGTTAGTTATGGCAAGGATATTCTAGGAGACGTTCCCTTTCAATGAATGATGTGCATTCTGTCTGCGAATGGGCACCTAAACACACATCAATGTGCCGTCGATTGCCCCCACCGCACCTTATGGATCAAATATGAGCAGTTTAGGTACAAAAGATTATCCGATGGATAGCATACTAAGAGTTGATCCTTTATATATTCCATATCTGAAAATATGGGAAGAAGTCGAGATTCGAGTGAATTTGATAGGGCACCTCATTAAATTTTAGAGGAGTTATGAGCTCAGGCACTAACATATTAAACGTCCTAAGTATAATACGTGCATAGCAATTAACCATCTCCAAAGAGTGTTGACAACATTCCATGGTATTCCTCTATCTCTGATGCCCGCCAACTGTCTACATAAACATTGCAATCTCCTCAGTAGGTGATACTCGACACTATTGTATTTGAGGTAAAAGCCCATGACTCCTTAATTCATGTACCAATCTCATAAAGGTAGGCTTCATCATGCGCTGGTTATCATAGAATCGATCGGGATGGTCATCCATTATCTTGCCAACCCAATCCACCCCATGGAGTGTAGATGTGTTGTATGGTATTTTGTCAATATACAGATCAGGCAACTATACATCTACGATGAATAATAAATCATCAGCTCTATTGGATACATCACTACCAAGTGTGCCAAGTGATCCTTCGCCAAACTATAACTCATCATCATGTGGTGGTATCGAGCCCGATCCACTAGCCATCTATGTAAAGAAAACAAGCATCATACTCAATCTGGAATTTGAAGCGATATTAGTAGATAGACTATGTGGGTTTCATAAAAACTCTGTACAATAAGGGATTACAAGTTACTAAGTTACTCAAAAATAAGTTTGTACACACAAATGCATTATTGAAGTAAACTGACAAGTATTGAACACACAAACAAGCAACAAAATCATTAAACAAGCAAGCATCGAACATGGAGTAATGGACATGGAGGTGGGCCTAATTACCTAAGGATTCGGGCCAGATGCTTCTCTCTCTATCATCAAGTTGTAGGAAAAATATTTTCATCGTGGTACTCTGAAGACCATTAATGGGCCTTCCAAACAAATAATTTGGTAGACCCTCAATGCATCTCAATGCATCATCAACACACTTGGAAATTGAGTTTTGGGCTTTAGGCCCAATCCTCTTGGACTTGGTGTCCATCATGCCATCTCATTTTTTTAAGGCCTCCTCTAATTGATCTTGTCTATCCCTAGCATAGAACGTCCTCTCTTTGCCCCTCTTCTGTCATGATGAACCCTCCCCCTAAGTGTTGGCGGTGTCATCAAAGTCATCACACGATGAAGCAGAACATCTTGACCCACCAGTACTACTTTCAGTCATATTGTCATTCCCACTCCGAGCACTGTATGTGGTTAAATAGGGCATGGCCGAAGACCTAGCATTGTACCCCGATGCAACATTCTTCGAGAGCATTTTAGTACAATAATCGTAACATGGTAAGCCATGGTCCATCAATGAGGCATAGTTCGAGTCCTTTTACAACGCCAAAAAGAGCATTATTATACGAGTAATAAAAAAATATTACAAATATAAGAACATAGTTATATCGCAAGCCAGTAGGCGATGCAATCCTCACTAGCCGTGATTGTGTTTCGATTGTAATCCCAACCATAACCTATACCACTTGTTATAAGTGAATGAAACATTCGCCAAGATGCACGGAGTCTATTCTATTTTTGTTGAAGCTGTTTCATAGTGTACATATATGCAAGATGTAGCTCCACATTCATCTTGTGGCAAATCTTATTCCATGTGTACACTGAAAATGTGGTTGAAAGAAGTTGATCGGCAATTCGTCGTACACAAACTCAATTAACAATTTTTCATTCAGAAATGGTCATCACACATATGCCGACCTACTGGTGCCTTCCGATTGGGTACTATATGACCCACCATCTCCATATGATGGGTTCTGACTGTAAGGATCCATCTATGAATGAGTTTATTGATGACATCACCATAAAAATTACATTTATTTGAACATGAGAGCAATGTTATATCAAATATATGACAAATACAGTAAGAGAAAGAGGAACATACTATCATGGAAGCTAGTTTAGGTTCAAGAATAGGTAAAATCAGCCACATAAACTCCCCCCATATGCGTCATCTTATATATTTGCATATCATATAGTGGAATAAACAATATATTTATGGTATGTTGGAATTCAATGTAAGCATGATGAAATACCATATATATATGATGCAAAATAAACACATATAAAATTCTCATATATTCTCAATGTTAAGGGAAAAATAACTTAAAAGTCCTTCAAATAAATATTGTCCTTAATACCCCGTAATTTATTGGGCTCTTTAGATTAGCCGTAACCTATTTAAATTAACAAATAAAATTACATATATTTAATCAAATCTATTTGGACTTAAATCATGCATACCTTCTATCACATGTTATTATTACAATAAACTCTTAAACATTTGAGTCAACATATTTGTATATATATATATATATATATAAGTGATTTATTATTATATGTATATATAATTTATATAACTATAGTACATATATTACATGCTTACACAAACAATATATTAATTATTTATAAAATAGTAATATATATGTAGCTTATAGTTACCTCTGTTATTACTATCTTCATTATAGTTTTGTCACAGTTTGTACTACAATATTTTAATTTATTGTAATTGGTCATTTGGAATAATTGTTTTACCTCTAAATATAGTTCTTTCGCATATATATATATATATATAGATTATAAGCCAATATTTTATTGATGTGTTTAGTGTACACTATTATTTATAATATAAATATATGTAAATAATAAATTTATTTTATTGTGTACAAATAAAATAAGCATGTTTTATAATATATATTTTATACTATAGATTTGCTATTATTCATTTCATCCTGCTGTGCACGATTCCGTTTTTTTCCCCCACTTTGTCATATTTTTTTCGTATTATATTTAATTTCATAGATATTTATTTGTAATTTTTATTACAGTTGCATTTAAAATATTGTTTATGTTATTAAACAATATTGTATAATATCATTAAATAATATTTAATGGTAGTAGCCGAAATACATAAATGTAACATATTATGTTTATATTATATTTACCCTTTATATATTTGGTTATACTAGATAAATTTTATTACATAGTATGTACACTGTTGCCAATACTGTTTTATCTTATATTTTATTGTATTATTCGTACATTTCAATATTACAATTTTAAATACACATATATATTTTATATATGTCCTAGTATATAGTTTGGAAACACATATATTGTATATTAGCCGAAAACTTATATTAATATATAAATCATACAATTTTATTTTATTTAAACAGTAAATGGTATATAATGTATATTATATTGTTTTTCCTGATATGAATAATATATATTTCACACTATATAGGTATGATAATTTTTTTTAAAAATATATATATATTTTTATACAGTACATATATATCTCATAAGCAATCGAGATGGTGCAACATATGTAATAAGCAAATGGTAAAGGAAACATAAACATATGTAGCCCAAGAAACGAATACCATAATTTCATATTCCTCATAAGTGTTGCTCCAACTACAAATACTACAAAGTATATATATATATATATATATATATCCACCTCAATCATATTAAAGTAACCCTCGCCAGTGTAGCTAAAAAATAAAAAAATAAAAAACTAATTACATTCTATAACTATAAATTCCAAATTTTATACAAAAGAGTTTTTAAAGATATGTCCTACACTGGGGACCTACATATACATATTCTTTTGTTCTACTTACAAGTGGCTAACTGTCTTCCTCAATTAGCTAGTAAAGAAGAAATGGAAAAAATGTTGGATGGAAACGTTTAGAACACAACCTAATGTGATCTAACTCAAAGCACCATCCTTTTTTTTTTTTTTAATTTCCACAATCACTCCCATCCACCTCAGGTGAAATGAACCAACTGAGATGGCCCAAAATAGACAAAAATGCATGTTGAACCAACTGTGACCGGATGCACAAGAACCAACACTGATTAAACTGATAAGTGGGTGGTTAAAGTAGTTTAGCAAAAAATGAAGGACACGCATGGCACTATGGTTGTGCCACAAGAATAGCACTTGGACCACCCTATGCTTTGACAAAACTACATGTACAAATATGTTGACCAACCTAAACCGGCACACCTACAAATCTGATGTTAAAATGGGCTGGAAAAAGACCAAAAAATCTGCAGATTGCCCTACTCAACACTGCAATGCCAACAACAAAAGTGCTAACGTACAACCTAAGAATACATAATGCAAGGCGATGCCAACTGAATTAAGGGAGTGATTGTGGTTTGAAATAAGTGTTGACAGAAATGATAGACAAAACCATGCTGGACTAAAAGTGGAAATATGGACAGTTCATAACAGGCCATAAATCAAGATGCAGGGTGGCCAAAAAACTATGGTGGCCAACAACAATTTGCACGATGGCCAAAAACCAGTTTGTGCTAAGGTAAGCAACATCAGGCAATTGCAGAACATCACAATAACTACATTAAATATCCCAACAAGTAGGTAAAATATCAAATCCATTATCAAATCCTAAGTGGTATTTTGGGAACGGTCTCCTGACACGGGCTTATTTTGGGAGAACGTTCCCAAACAAAGCCCAAGTAACTCAATTCAACTTTTGGCCCTAGTCAATTTAGACTGCTAGAGTACCCAAATTCTATCAAGTCAAACACTCTATGGTTGATATAGACAATAAGCATATAAAAATATCTAAATCTACTCCACTTTGCACAATATGCTATAAAAGTCAGCTAAATACTCTCTAAAAATACTTACTTGCCCTGCCTTATTCATTCTTTTATCTAATTAACCTAGCCTGAGTCTTGACAATACTAACAATCTTTCGATGGTTTCGATTTAAAAAAAAATTATTGATTTACAATTTAACGGTCCAATCACTGGTCAAATCATAATTGAATATAATTAAATGATCACATTATAATTGTATAATATATTTATATTTTATATATTATTGAGAGACTAATGACATATAAAAATAAAATATAAAAAGCTAAATTTATTAATTTGAACTCTTGCAGTGCAAGTGAACAAGTAAAAATAATAATTCATCAGTTGAAATAAACATGAAACACGAAACAAAACAAAAAAAAAAAAAAAAAAAGTGTAGATTGTATTGTTCAAGTTCAAAAGTCACAGTAAGCCTTTTATGTGGGTATTTTGACATTTAAATTTTGTGGCTTGTATGTTGTTCTATAATATTGGATTTTAAGCATAGAAGTAAATTTTTATTTGTAACATGAATAAAAGAAGGGGGGAAAGAAAAAGAAAAAAGAAAAAGAAAAAGGTTGGTACGATTCAAACAAACCGCGATTAACAATTTAAGTGGTTTAATCATTTATTCAAATAATTTTCTCAAAATAGGATATTTTAAAATTTTTCAATTTTTACACAAAATAATATTAGAGAACAGGGGGATTGACGATCAAACTGGTCAGACTTTCCAGTCCAATTCCATTTTTGAATCAATGGTTTCAAATAGACCTTTTACAATATTCAAAGACTTAGTTGGCCGCAGTAAACCTCGATCCTAAAAGATCATTCCCAACATTTCATCAGTATATTAAACAAATAATTAAAGGAATCGAAAATTTTGTTGACTCTTCAAATTGTCAAATTAATCTTATAATTTTGGATAACTAGCCATTGTGTATACATAATTCCCACGCATATAAATTCTTTTTAAGTAATACATATTATTAGTATGTGCCCAATATGATGCAATGAAAATGTTTATTTGATTCAATAATTTATTTATATTTATTTTATTTCATGTAATAAAACATGAATTGTAATGTAAGAAATCTATGACTAGTTTAACAAAATAATATGAATATTTTAATTAAAAATATTTTGTTTGATGATAATTTAAACTTTAAAAAGTTAGAATATCTCACTCTAAGTTTATAAATTATGCCAAAAATTATAAAAATATAAATTTTAAAAAAATAAATAAAATAATTAAGGAAAGAAAAATAGCACAAAATGTTTTACTATATACATTTTTTTTAAATTAGATATATATTTATACATACATATTTAGATATGATAAATAGCCAAATAATTTTTTTTAATAATATAAAGCTTTTTGTATGATTTTTTAATAATGTGTACAATTTTCCCAACATTTGAGAATTAATGTTAAATATTTATTGTTAGATTAAATGTATAATATCTTTGTGCTTTATCTATGAAAATAGCTTACATTATGTTATTAATTATTTGATAACTAATTGATCATATAGTTTGTAACATACAATTTTTATAAGCTAAAATATCTCTTAATATTCCATATAACTCTAATAAGTAAAATTTATTTATTTTTATTTATATATGTAATTATTTTAATTATTATTTTTGAAATTATCAATTCATGTATATTATGTACATGAATAAAATAATAAGTTAATTTTCAATATTCAGTTTAAAATCAAAATATCAATCTCTCGTAATGTTTATATATATATATATATATATATATAATTAGAATATAAAAATTACAAATAATTAAATAGGTACTTATTTTGTTTTACGAAATATTATAAGCAAAAATATTAAAATAAATGTACGTGATATAATTATAAAATAGTATAATTAAATATATTAAAAAATAATAAAATTGACATCACTTGCTATTTAAGTGGTCATTTATCAAACTTTTGAAAATTTTCAACTATGTCAACTATATATATGTCCTATATAAAAGAATTTATTTTAAATAATTGAAAATAAGTCTCCATTATTATATTGTTAAAAAACTAAATGATTCTAATTAATAACATAAAAATAAAGTTTAGAATTTATAATTGTTGTAGGAAGTAACTGTTTATATTTGAAATAAATTTTTTAATAAAATTATTTGTTATATTCTATATATATAATTTTATGTAAAAATATTATTGTAAAAATAATTGAATTTTAAAGATTTTGATATATCAAAAATTTGCATATCAATTAATGTATAATTATTCATTTCTCACACTTCAAACTCTTTAATAAAGAAGTGAAAATTTGATACTTTACATAAATATTTATTTATCTCTTTCATAAGCAACAAATAAGTTATAAAAATATTTTAAGTAATATAAAAATTGAAATTTTAAGTTGGCCATAAGAACTTTAATTTTAAATAAATATTGAGAAAATAATAAAGTAATAATATTGATAAAATATTTAAATATATTATCAAAATATCTAATTAATTTAGAATGAAAACAAAACAAAAACAATGTAAAGATGTGTTTCAAAAAAACATTAAAACTTTTCTACGAAATGAACTTTAAATTAATTAAAAAGAAACAAGAAATAATATTATATCATACTAATTTGGAAAAAAAGTCCTACAAATAAAAATATAGAATTGTATTATGAATATTGTAGAAATAAAATGTAAAACAATAATTGTAGAATAATAAAAGTTATATATGAAACAAATGAAATAATTATCTATATATTAATCTTGTGATTAATTAAATTTAGAAGATAGAATTTTGTGATAAGAGTATTTAATATGATGCTTATAAAATATTTTTTAAAATTATAAACTTATTTAGTGAGATAAAAATACGATTATAGATATATTTTGAATTATCTAGTGAGATAGAATCTATATTGCAATTTTAGATAGACACAATATAATATTTTACTTATAATAAATAAATTAATCATACTAAAATGAAATATAAAAGTAATAAACACTAATGAAAAATTTTCAACCGAATTAAAAAATTCAAAATTATAAAAATTTAACATTTGGCTAAAATTGGACAATTAGAATTAAAAGTTGCAAAATTGTAGGCCCTACATCATTGTGCTATATATAAAATTATATATTTGTGCATATTATTACATTCATTTGTGAATTTAGTGCCCATTTGGTTTTGTTTTCTAATCCCCTTTTCATTTTCTTCTAAAAATAAAAACAGAAAATTATCAACTTCTCTTATATTTTGAAAGACATTTTTTTTAGTACATTTTCTCAAACACTCTCTCTCTCTCTCTCTCTCTCTCTCTCTCTCTCTCTCTCTCTCTCTCTCTCTTCACTTTTTATTTTCTCCTACTCACATTTACATGACTTTTAATACAAAAATACTATATTTTGCAAATATAACTCATTTTCAACTCTACATAATCATTATATTTTAAACAAAACCACCAAATAATATTTTATTTTCAAAAATACATTTATAACTAACTTTTCACTATTTCTTTTTATCAAAAAATAAAAATACCTATAGAAAACAATTTCAAATGGACCCTTACAACCCATTTGGTTTTATTTCCAAAGGCTATTTCTATTTTCAACCATTTTTAAAAGTTAGAAAGTTAGTTATGAAATGAAAATAGAAATTGAGATGTATTTTGATGAATTGTTTGAAAGTAATCATTAGATATTTTATAATATTAAAAAGTAGATTAATTTATATTATATTATATTTTTAAAAAGATTTATTTATTTAAAATATATGTGATATGTGTGGCATTTGTCCCACATTAGATTGAGAGGAAGATCTTGACCAGCATATAAGCAGCTGGACCCTCTCCTCCCCTCCCATCGAGGTGCCTTTTCAGGACAAAACCCCCTACTCGGCCTGGACGGCATGCACCAAATGGTCAATTAGGCGTAGGAGGGACAATACCTCGGGGGGAGGCTGCTATGTGGCGACGGATCCATACATCATCATTTGGTGGCCCATGCAGGTCTGGACGCCATGTAGCGAATGGCCTGTCAAGCCCTCCTCTGAGGGGCTGATGATATGTGTGGTATTTGTCCCACATTAGATTGTGAGGAAGATCTTGACCAGCATATAAGCAGCCGGACCCTCTCCTCCCATCGAAGTGCCTTTTCAGGACAAAACCCCCTGCTCGGTCCGGACGGCATGTACCAAATGGTCAACTGGGTGTAAGAGGGACAATACCTCGGGGAGAGGCTGCCATGTGGCAACGGATTCATGCATCATCAATATGTATATTTTATTAATTTAAAAATAATAGTGGTTATTTTATGTCAAATTAAAGTTAAATTTGATTGATGTGTAATATGATGATATGATAGATTTAGAAACGATTTTGAGAAGAAAATATGTACTTTTTTTAAAAAAAATTGTAGGAGAATATTTGTTTTCAACTTTTATTTTCAGATGAAAATAACAATGGACCTTGAAAATGAAAACAAGCATGTTGTTAGTATTTTTTAAAATTTGATAGTATAATTTTTACTTTAGAAACAAAAAATGTTTCTTTTTATAGTACTAGCGACTATATCGGTGGATAATGGAAATTATACCCTTCGGGGACATAATGGATAAGTTGAACCTGAAATGACAGGATTGGTTCGTACTATATTTATTGGGATGTGTTGTTTGAGTATTGTCAGTGTGTTGCATCAATAAGCCTCAGTTCATGTACTATCCGATCAGTTTTGTTTCGTTTCATTTTCTCTTTTAGTTTTTACTTAATAGAAATTACCAATAGAATTACTGTTTTGTCCTCACAACCAGAGCAGACCCATCAAAACTCTGAGTTGGAAATGCTCAAATCGTACCTAAAAGGGGAAATTCATGTTTTTAAATATACATCGTATTTAGTTCTGAATGGAGAATTTAGTGATACTGGAATTACATCTAGAAAGCATAAAAATACATCCATCATAAAATAATAATAATGGCGAAAGCAATATATTTATATGATTAATAGGTATGGTAAACATTATTAAATTTTAATTTAATTATTTTTCCCATTGAAATTCAAAAAGTTTCAGAGAGTAAAAATTGTAGTATTTAGATATGAAAACTGCGCAATACACTTTTATAATATGTTCTCTTATAAATACAGAGAGGGGTGGGGTGGGGTGGGGGGGATTGCATTTAATAATTGAAGTCTTCCTGCGCCAATGACCATATAGTTCATTTTCGCGAAGGCCGTTGCTCTATTTTCGAGCATATCATTTTGTCATAAACGAAGGATTAGCCAGTGGCGCGCAATTTTGATAGCCTCAACATAGGAAAAAACTTAAGAAGTTGAACAAGTCAAGGGAAAATAAAATTGTGGTGAAGAATGAAAAGAAAGAAAAGGAAGTAATCGGAGCTAAATCTCATCGCCTTTTCCCTGATAACATGAGTGTCGATAGTATATATTTTTCTTTAATATAATTAAGTATCATCAATGGGGGGAGAGAGAGAGAGAGAGAGAGAGAGAGAGAGAGACACTTATGCACCCAATTTAGTCAAAAACAAAACAATCATAATATTTTTCTCAATAAAATTTAGCATCTAATTGAGGATTTAACATCCGAACACAGCCTCAATAAATAGTTTATATAGTAGAATATGGCAATATTATATTTTAACGCATGATAAAACATAATCTCAATAAGTAAGTTAAAATTATTTTCTCAATCAAAATACTATATCTCAAAATATGACGTTACCAATTGTCATCTATATATTACTTATATACCCTACTGCAAGCCCGAGAAATCATTTATATAATTATAATCCAATAAGCTCTAGAGTTATATATTCAATATAAATAAAAAGTTGGATCAAGAGGCCTAAGAAGAACTACGTTAAAACACTGAATTTATCGGAATTACATTTTCCATCACAATCTCTTCTAAATAGCCAATGTTGTATTTATTTCATTCATTAAAATTAGAACAATAAAAACAACATATATCCTTTCTCTAAATTTCATATATGTGTTTAGGGCTGAGAAAAAAATCAAAAAATTGAATGGAACCATCCGACAGAATTGAATTT
Source organism: Jacaranda copaia (assembly GCA_014898725.1). NCBI lineage: Eukaryota > Viridiplantae > Streptophyta > Magnoliopsida > Lamiales > Bignoniaceae > Jacaranda > Jacaranda copaia. The sequence goes on along the minus strand of JACGDI010003378.1, from coordinate 317,150 downwards.
GACAAAAGAGAAAAAAAATCAAATCATCCAAACAAGTTACCCAACAAAAAATTATTGCCAAAATAGCGGATTATAAACAAAAATTTAAAGATATCTAAACAGTTTATAATCATAAAGGCAGTGTTTGTAAAACAAAGATATAAAATTTTCCCGAAAATAGCATGCAATTTATGTGTCAATTCAATTCAAATAATATAAACCAAAAGCAAAGAACCAGTGGAAATGACAAGAAAAAATCGAATTGAATTAGAGAGAATAGAGAAAACTTAGCTATGAATTCTATATTGTAACAGAGTTTAGTAATCCGACTGAATCACCAAATAGTGGTTAGCCATGAATAAATAATCGGCCCCCATCAGTGCAAAGGGCGCCATGGTGACTTCCTCTAGGATAAGACAGCCCAGAAGCTTTGTGCTACACTCCAGATTAGCTTCACCTCAAACACTACTTAGTCATTGGAATTCTGATATCAACACGACACTTCAAAAGTGTTAATACAAAAATATATTCTGTATAGCAGATAAGAGAGGAAGAATAGTGAAGACTAGCTTTTTCTTATGTTGTATCAATTCAGTCCATTGTAGCAGGTTTATATAGTTGAGCAAGGAGTCAGAATGTGTCCAAATGCATTCTAGAGCAGGTGCAAAAATGTGACCAGATTCATTTTGGACCAAATGTAATGCACTTGTAACTCCAAAACCATTTTTGGATAGTTTTTGTAACTGCAGAAATGTACAGAAATGGTTATACACCTTAAGTTTAGAATTTAAAATTCAAACTTTAACTTTTGAATTTAAAATTTGATTTTAAATTTTAATTCCAAATAAAAGTTGGAATTTGCAGCAAAAAGATTAATTTGAGATTCGAGATAATTTGTCCAAACGCTAAAGCCGAAGCCGAAGCCAAAGCCAAAGCTTGAGCAGGGCTAGGTAGGGCGGTGATGGTGCACACGTGGGCATAGCCTCATGAGTCTGTTAATTAATACTTTACCAAGCATCAATACTTGAACCACACATAAGGTGCATTTCAATTGGAAAAACTTTCATTGTCGGAAAAGTGATCTAGCATTAGGTTTTGGAGCCTTTTATACTTCCACTTATTTCCCCACACTTTGTCTCATATCCAATGTGGAATTCCCTCACATTCATAACCTTTTGCACTTTGTTTATCTCTTCTTATTTCCACAACAATTATAGATTCCCACTAAATTAGCATCTATCCACAAAGCTAAATCATTTCTTAAACATGTAATTAGTCACAAATCCCAATTAATTTAATGCCAATCATAACAATCCCCTACAAATCATAGTGTTGGACTATCAAGATTATTGTAACTTGGTTTCAGTAACGGTGCCTTCCGATTTGAATCACCACTTAAAGTATCCAACTTATGCCACCACACGGATAAAAGGAACAAAGCCTTGAATTTGGCCCTTGGATGTGGCAGCATCCATTGATAACAACTAGCTACATGGCTATGTAATGATCTTTAGGTTTGACATATTACGAGTAGGTGTCCTGATCCTATATTGTGAATATTTTCAAGGAATAGCCCTTTTCCTCTAGTTGCAGCCAAACAACTTTATTCACTTAGTTGGGCATCTCCAAGGATGCACTGTTTACATCTTGTCAATGTAACTTGCCCCTATTTAGAGTTTGAACTGTTACTTTACTAGCAGTAAATAGCACTTTCTAGGTATGTCAAGGGATAGACTTAGATACTCAAGTATCAGTTAAGTTTAGGTGCTTTTCGACGTACTCAATAGCTTATTTATACTACATTGGACTTTCCTTATGGAATCTCCACTTGGTACATTAGGTTGCCATTGCAAATGCATTATCGATGGGTTTTCAATCCTATCCCCATCTAGATTTTTAGACTAAGGATAACTCAAGTCCTTTGGTTAAAGGATTGGCCATGTTATCTTTAGATCCAACAAAATCAATTACCACAACCATATCAAACACAAGTTCTCTTATAGACTTTAGTCAAACTTAGATGTGTCTCTTGGTCTTTTGATTATTATTTGAATTTTTTATCTTTGCAATTGTGGTTTGACTATCACAATGCACTGAAATCACAAAAAGGGGCTTACTAACTAGGGGTAATTAGACCATCAGCCCATGTAGCCATTCAGCCTCCATTCCAATTGTGTTCAAAGCACATAACTCTGCTTCAAATGTAGACTGAGTTATCAAAGTCTGTTTAGTAGATTTTCAGGAGACAGTACCGTCACCTAAGGTAAATACATACCTTATACACTAATTACTACCAAAGTTTTTTAGCTATGTAGCTAGCATCATTATATCCCTCAAGTACTGCAAGGAATCTACCATAATGCGAAGCAAGTAATGCTGTGCCATTAAGATATCGAAGTACCCTATCCAAAGCCTCTCGATGGATTCTATTGGGACAACTTGTATACCTTGCCAGCTTTAAGACTGCAGATGAGATATCTAATTCGAGCCATTTGCAAGATATTGCAAACTCCCAGTGATCTGAGAATAGCTCAATTGAGACACATGAATACTACTTTCATTCTTGAAAAAAGTCACAGAAGGATCATATGGTGTCTTAGCAATTCTACAATCTTTATAGACAAATTTTGCAATAATTTTCTCAATATAATGAGATTGAGAAATAGTTATACCCTCAGTTGACCGAATCAACTTAAGTCAAAGAATAACATTAGATTCACCCATATCTTTTATTTCAAACTTACTTTTCAAGTGTAATTTTGTCCTATTAACAATCTCAATGGAAGAACCAATCAACAAAATATCATCCACGTATAAGCATAACACAATACAATCATCACCTTTAACCTTACAATAAATGTGCTTATCATTCTCATTTAGGCTAAAATCAAATGATAAAATAGTTTTTCAAATTTTCCATGTCATTGCTTAGGCATTTGTTTCAATCTATATAGGGATTTAACAAGTTTATAGACCTTTTGCTTATTACCAGGAGCTACAAATTCCTCATGTTGATTTATATAAATTTCTTGCTCGAGATCACCATATAGAAAGGCTATTTTCACATCCATCTGGTAAATTAGAAAATCATATATGGAAGCTAGTGCAATAAGCATCCGAATTGTAGTCAACCAAGCAACCAAGGAATAGGTATCAAAGAAATCTATTCTCTCTTTTTGTCTAAAGCCTTTTGTAGCTAATCTGGCCTTAAACTTATCTGTGGTTCCATCAAACTTAAGTTTTTTTTTTAAAGATCCATTTGTATCCAATCGTAGTACACCCTAGAGATAAATCGACTAATTTCCATGTATCATTAGAGATAATAGAATCCATCTCACTTTTGATAGCCATCTTCCAATGCTTAGCTTCATATAAGGCCATAACATCTTTGAAGATCCTTGATATTGTAAGTGATGAAGTCACTTCCAAAATCTTTGACGAACCTAGCTCTCTTACTCCTTTTAGGGTCATCGGGTTCTTCAACTCCAATGGATGCTAAACTAAAACTACTTGAATTAACCCCTATATATGACATCTTTTCCACATGTTTAGGAATAGAAGTTGATGTAAGAATTGAATCTAAAGAAACACTCTAAGGTATTCCCGTTTTCATAGGAAACATGTCCTCAAAAAATGTGGTATCATGAAATTCCGCTATTGTGTTAACTCTTTGCTTGGGATTCCAGACTTAATTATCAAAAACCTCAACGCATAGCTTGTTTCCACACAACTTAAAAAGATCACATCAAAAGTTTTAGAACCAGGCTTTTTTCTCTTATGTTAATGGGACAAGAACTTTTGCAAGACAGCCCCACACTCAAAAATATTTCAAGTTGAGTTTCCATAATTCAAATGGAGTGCATTCTTTATGTTTTAGAGGGACTCTGTTCAAAATATGGCAAGCCGTCTCTCCCCACATATATTTAGGCAGTCTAGAATTCAAAAGTAAACTATTAATCATGTCTTTAAAGGTTTTATTCTTTCGTTCTACTACCCCATTAGATCAAGGGGACTAAAGAGGGATCTCCTCATGAATAATACCAAAGTTTCAGTAATATTCATCAAAAGGATTCAACTTATACTCTCCACCTCTATCTGATCTTATCTTTTTAAGTTTCTTACCAGTTTGATTTTCAGCTTCATTTTTGAAAATGATAAGTTTTTTTAGTGCTTCATTCTTATGTTTTAACAAATAAACATAATAATATCTATTATAATCATCTATAAAAGTAATGAAGTATCTTTTATAATCTTTAGTTAAGATCCCATTGAACTCACAAATATTCGTGTGCACGAGCTCATGTAATTCAGAATTCCTTTCAACTGATTGGTAAGGTTTTCTTATTTGTTTAGCTTCAACACATATTTTCCATTTGTGACTATGCTCAATATCATATTTAAGTATTAAATTCAAGTTTATCATGCGTTTAATAGAACCAAAATTTAAATGTCCCAAACGACTATGCCATACATCAAAACTTTCAACAACATTCACTAAGGATTCAAAATACACATTTTTATTGTTTGAACAAGAACTAACATATTCGACTCTTAATTTGAACAAACCATTGAACAAATAGTCCTTTCCAATAAACAAACCAAAGTGCTAAATTACAAATTTATCAAATTTAAAAGTAAGCCCATAGCCTTCCCTAACTATTACAAAACCACTAATAATATTCCTCCAAATAGTTGGGATGTGATGCAACCCTTTGCAGAGATAGTATGAACCTCAAAGGAAACTTCAAGTCCACGTGTCCTCTTCTAAGCACCTTGGTAGCACTGGAGTTTCCTATCGTCATAAATTTTCTATCAACTGGTTGATAAGACATAAATAGCAATTTATCAACACAGGCGTGCACATTTGCCCTAGTGCCTATTAACCTATCAAAAGGTTCATAAATATTACAAACTTTTGGCTTTAAAGTTACATACCCATTAATAGTTGTCTCTATAGCTCTAGCATCACTCGTCTCCCTAACAACCATATTCACCACTGTAGGAGCTGCAGTGTTGGGTTTTCCTTTAGCTTTCTTTGAGGGATAATTCTTAGCCTGGCCACCTACCTACCCATAATTCCAACATGGTTTGTTTGCTTTTGGTCTCTTAGCTTTATCTTTGCCTTTATTTATAGTTTAGAGTTTGAGTTCACTTGGTTCATTTTATTGAACTTCTTCTTTCCTTTAATTACCATATTTGCCTTAGGTTTGTGCTCAGCTAGAACTCCATGAGTTTGATTTAGGTGTTCTTCCTTAATACTTATGGCAATCATAAGATCATCCACAGACAACTTCTCTTTTTTATGCTTAATTGTCATTCCAAAATTTATCCACTGTGGACATGACTAGAAACTTCTCAGGAAGTTTCATCTCAGCATCAGTAAGAGCCTGCTCAAGGTTGATGAGTTTATATGTCTATTTGGTTACAAACTTTCCCTCAACCATCTGAATTTCATGAACTTGGAAACAAAATACTTCTCGAGCCTTTGCTCTTCCGTATTATATTTTTAGTCCAACTCATTCCACAATAACTTAGCAATGTACAAGTCAAAACAATACACATCGAAGAAAATATTTAACAGTGATGATAAAATGATCCTCAACCTAATGGATCTTTCTTAGTCCACTTAGCTATTTTAGTTGTTTTGGGATTGGTATTAGTTGGTTCAGATCTAGTCACCTAAATCAACAAAACAAGACCCTTCATCATGAACTATATCTTCAATCGCTATTGCCAACGTTAGAAAAATGAGCCCCCAAAATTTTCTAGCAAGCCAGATAAGTCAACGTTGGAGGACAGTAAAGAACCAGCACCAAAACCACTCACAGAAGAAGATGTCATTTTCAAAAATATAAGTAATTTTAAACAAACACGAAGAAATTATTTCTTTAAGATTGTTGTAAAAACAAAATATTATAAACAATAATTTAAAGGTGTCTAAACAATTCATAATCACAATGGTAGTTTTTGTAAAACAAATATATAAAATTTTCCCAAACATAGCATGCAATTCATGTGTCAATTCAATTAAAACAGCATAAACCAAAAGCAAATGACCAGTGGAATATGACAACCAAAAATAGAATTGAATTAGAGAGAATGGAGAAAAGTTAGCTACAAATTCTATATTGTAATAGAATTTAGTAATCTGATTAAATCACCAGATAGTGGTTAGCCTTGAAGAAAAAATTGCCCCTTACTGGTGTAAATGGTGTTATGATGACTTCCTCTAGGATAAGATAGTCTAGAAGCTTTCTACTGCACTTCAGAACAGCTTCACATCGAATACGACTCAGTTGCTAGAATTTTGATATCAACACAACACTTCTAAAGTGTATACAGAAAAATATATTCTGTATTACAGATATGAGAGGAAGAGGAGTGAAGATTAGCTTTTTCTTATGTTGTATCAATCACTATAGCATGTTTATATAGTTGAGAGAAGAGTCAGAATGTGTCCAGTTGCATTCTGGAGTAGGTGCAAAAATGTGTTTAGATTCATTCTAAATTAGGTGCAATGCAATTTTAACTCCAGATAGTTTTTGCAACTGCAGAAACGATTATGCAATTTAAAATTTAAACTTTATCTTTTGAATTTAAAATCTAATTTTAAATTTTAATTCCAAATAAAAGTTGGAATTTGCAACAAAAAGATTCATTTGAGACCTGAGACAATTCGCCCAAACACCAGAGCCAAGCCGAGCGATGTGCACAGCGGCGACAACAACATGCCTGTGTGGGCACACATTCATGAGTCCTTTAATTGATGCTTTACCAAGCACCAATACTTGAACCACATATAAAGTGCATTTCCATTGGAAAAACTTTAATGTGGGATAAGTGATCTAGTAGTAGGTTTTGGAGCCTTTAATACTCCTACTTATCCCCTCACACTTTGTCTCCTCATACTTTGTCTCATATCTAATGTGGGATTCCCCCACATTCAAAACCTTTCGCACTTTGTTTTCCTCTTCTCATCTCCACAACAGCTATAGATTCCCACCAAATTGGCATCCATCCACAAAGCTAAACCACTTCTTAAACATGTAATTAGTCACAAATTTCAATTGATTTAATGCCAATTACAACAAAATTGATCCGATCAGTTGCATATTATGTATAATTTGATTAACTGCAATTAATTGAATTGAGCCATTTTAATTTAAAAAATATAATTAGTTTAATTTTTTATTTAGGGAATTTATATTTTTTTTTGAAGGAAGCATATATTTTTATGTTATTGTCATGGGATTTAAATTAGTGTTAGTTTGATTGGATGTAGTTTAAGTTGAATTTTCTTTATTTGTGTTTTCATCTTGATTGTTGACATGTTCTTAATTTTGAAGTCATATAGTTAGTTGTGAGTTGGTAAATGTGATATAAGATGGGGATGTTGCTTGCTTGATGTATTTTTAAGTTTAAAGAAATTTTGATTTAAGATTGGGATGTTACATACATATTATTAATTTTGAAATTATATTTGCTTGTTGTATTGTGGATTTTGTGATGAGAAATTATCAAGTGAATAGGCATTCACCATTGAGATGAAATTTTTTAAAATGATTTTGTTTAGCAAAATTGAACCAAATCAAACCAAATTAAAATTATTTCTTATTAAATTTTAATTATTTTACAAAAATAATTAATCTGTTAATTGAATAATGACAATCAAAATTTAAAAGTGCAGTTTTTTCTTCTTTAAATAGTTATAGTTCAACTTTATACCCTCAAAGCACATCAATTGAATTTTCAACTGATTCAATTTGAAATGTTTTTTCGAATCAAACCAAACTACGCCCACTCTTATGCATGTTGAAGGGGGAAACATTCTTAAATTAATTTCGAGATGATACGGATCATTACACTTTTAAAATGTAATAATGTAATAACGCACGCAATTACATCAATTACTTCTCTAAATAATAATATAGTGATGACATAATAAATCTTTAAGTTGTAATCCAAAACTTTTTCTATAATAAAACTAAATCCATAATTTTTTAAGACAGTGACATTGAATGCATATAAACCCATCGATAAAAGCATTGTATGACCAACCTATTTGCGAATAAATTTTTAATTTAACTAATATTTTAGTGAGATTATAATATGCCTGTGGTGATAAACTTGTCAACTAATCATATTTACGGCTCAAATTAAAAAATTCACAGCGTATAAAACTCTTAGTCACATTTAAGAGTTTGTTGGATTAATTCCTAATATTTTTACTTTCTACAGTCAAGGGGGAGAAAAACAGGAAAATGAGAGAGAGAGAGAGAGAGAGAGAGGCTAAGAGCCCGCTCGCTCTAAATATTGACAGTAACACTTAGAAGGTCATAAATGAAATTTTCACATTGGTTTCATCAGAAAGGGTAGGTGTGCTATTTTAAAAGCTCTATAATAAAAACAACCACTTATTATTAGCATCGAATTTATTATAAGTTAGGTAAGCATAATGAATAGGTCGAATAAATGCCATAATTAGCTTCCCGAAGGAACCCAAAAAGAAATATTACAATCTATTTATAAAGTTTGCGTGGATACTGTTTTCAATCATTTATTCTGAGCCAGGAGATGAGAAGAAGGGCTTGGGAAAAATATTTTCTCGCACAGTTGCATTTACGGCTGGTGCAGGATTTTATTTATGAGAATTAAATACATCAGGGTAAGGACTACTCCATTCTGACGCTCGAACCGCCTCGATATACATCCTCCTCCCATATTAATAGGTTTTCTTTATCCCTTGTTATCATAAAAATTCATCTTATCTTCACTTATGGCAACTTTTAAAATAAAGTTCGATCGTCATTTTCAACATTTTTCCATGATCACAAGTTAAAGAATTGGACAGATGGAAAATTTTATGGTGGAAACTATTATTGTTGTCTGCCTGCCTGCGTGTGGACTTATTTATATCATGCTATTAAATTGTTTCGTGATATGATTTAAGGTTTTAGATTCTATCTTCAAAGGTTATTTTTCCTTTGTCCTCCTCGGGGAAAAGGCCTCGTGCGTGTATCATATTTAATTTATGTGTACGATGAAATGTGATCTTATTTCAAATAATACAAAGATCTTTTTCTCTCTTCTTTCACTCTTCCAAGCACTTTTTGAAGATAAAATTCTCCATCAAATATGTATTAATGGAACAATATCTCAACTTGACTGGATTTTCGTATTTGTTAATACACTCGACCGAGAAACAAAAAGCATATGTGTTTTTACAAATCCCTTGTCTAGGGTATTATGATGATATCTAATTTTTCTCGCCATTCAAAACCCATTTTTGAAAAATTCATCACTAAATGCATGTTGACAGGACAATTAATGCGTTGACATAGTTGATCTTTCATATTTTATACGGACACCATTCAATTTAGTGATAAAGTTAAAGTTGGACGAAATATATTACTAATTTTTTATTCTAAACTTACATAAGTTTTCCCTAGTAGTTTGTACTTTCTTTTTACATCCCCCTGTCCCGTTTGTTTGTGAGTACCTCGATTTAAATTTTTGCATTAGTTTATATGCCTTTGTTCTTGATTTATATTTAAATCCAACAAATCCAAAGCTTGGAGTTAGTCCCATAGGCAGCAAAAGTCAAATTAACTGATGATTTTTACGAGGATGGAATAATTGTTAGCTAACAATTCGGGGTGTGTTTTTGTTCAAAATCGGCATCCGATTTTGCATTTTCGGATAGAACTTTCAATGGTTGAAACAGAAAATTGTATGTTTATATTCCGCACGAGATATGCAACTGGCAAACGTTTATCCCATGCGATTTAATTCTGATGAAGACTTATTTGTTTCTTTCTTCTGCACACTGTATTGAATCCGGCTCTATAATTCTTTTTTTTAAAAAAAAAAAATTGAGTTTAGTTCAAATAACTGAACCTGTACTTTGAAAAGTCAAGTAATTGAACTTCAACATATCAAAAATATATTTTTTTAAAAAAAGTTATTAGTCCAAACCAGGTTTAATAAAAATCCAACATAACTACACTTCCATCAATTATAAAAATATATATATATATATATATATAAATTCACTCATTTTATAATTAAATTAAGTATGATTAAATCGTATGGGATCAAATTCTCGCGTTAGTAAGGTTGGGATTTTGTTTTTTTCCCAGAGTCAGCTAAGTAGGTAACTCATGTTTTCACCTGCCCCGCTGACGGACATGAATTTGGAGTTCATGAATTAAGAAAATAGTCTACATAACTCAACCGGCTTAGGTGACCAAACTTTGTGATACAATTCAAGAAATATATGGATTGTGACAGTGAGAATAGGATCTGATTGCAATTGAATTTGACAACGAACACTTGGACCACAAAAAAAATACAGGAGAGATCATCCAATAAGTTGCAAGAATTAGAAAAATCCATTGATATTAATGAAACAGTGACTAAATAAAATCCATCATTTTAATGTGTCAAAAGTCAAGAATCAGATCATATCTTAGAATTAATTTGCCGACTTATAATGTGATGATCCGTCAAGGAACTGAAACCAAACATCAAGTAACGGGTCCAATTTGAGTCTTCGTGCAATTTAATAACCTGAGTACTATATTGAATGGAATAGAACAAAATTACTAGTTTCTCTCCAGAGCTGGGGGATCCATCTCCAAATCCAACAAGAAGCCACATTCAGACCAATAAACAAGAAAGCATTGGCTCCAATTAAAATTTTGCTGACAAGGTTGTATATTGAACTCTTCTAAGAAAGTAGGTGTGTATATTCAAAGATGGTAGGAGGAAATAATTCTCATTTATTATTTGTTAGGTGCATAAATGAAATACAATCTAGTGGGATGCCTTAACTTGCCTGTTGAATCCACCATGGAGCATTTACACTCCCCTTTGACAAAACCCTCGGTACAATCTTTCTCTCTTATAACTCATTTATGCCCATAGCAACATCCACCACAAAGCCTATGAGAGGTTATTCACCCTCAAATGCTCTGGCCATCAAGAAATAGCTTTGGTAAATAAGTTCACCTACATGATGGAAATCTATCTTCAACTACGTTGTTTATGTCACGCGTTTTCTTTTTTCTTTTCAATTGCACCCCTCATGAATTATGCAACTCATTGTCAAATTCAACTTAGGTGGTGAAGAGCTGAGATCAAAATGCCAAATCAAGGAATGACACTTGATTGGTTAGCTGAAACATATTTAACTGATGACACTCGATTCGCCAGTTAAACGCATATCGTCAATATCAATGTATCAATTCAATTGATTCCCCAATTGAACGCATTGGATTGATGGCATCCAACTGGTAGCTAAACGCATATGTTTGAACACGTTTAATTGATGGTGTCCGACTCGCCAATGGCATCCAACTCAAGTTGGCTCATCTAATCACATAAGAAGGATAATAATATAATGATGCCAAGCCAAATTGTTGGTCCGGCTAACACACCGACTCATTTGCGAACATATACACATCAACTCATACACTAAATACTAGAGACATTCAATCACTTGAAAAGTACAATAGCACAACACACCACTCGTCCGCCGAACACATCGAACCAACTTCTTTGCTAAATACATTCAATCACATGACAGATATAATAGCTTATATTAGGTAAGCATAATAGATCAAATGGTAAGCATAATAGATCAAATCAGATCATGTAAACTAATCCTCGACAGAGTATAAATCCATGTATGTATTAGAGTCGGGAACAATTCTTTTCCAAAATGAATGAATATTCTTCGATTCTATTTCTATCAACGCAAAAGAAGAAGATTCAATGATGAACTAACAGTACACGGCAAAAGCAAAATTGGATGAGAGAGAGGCTCAAAGGATGCATTCAACTTTATCTTAGCCATACTACTGCAAAGTAGAAACTAAACCTTTTAAACATTTATATACGATTCTTTTGCTTATAAAACCTATTATCTACCTTTACAAAAAATCAGAACCCATGATGGCTCTCTCCAGTATGTCAAATAGATATGTTCAGATCAATTCGAGGTTTCTTGGCAGCCACAGGGAACGGCACGTTACAATTGCATCGAGGGCACTTGGGGTTGCTCCTTGAGATCAGCACATACAGCAGGCAGCTGGGGCAGCCAGCAGCAAATGAGGCTGATGATTTCTCTTCTGGATCAAGATCACTGTCTTTTGTTGAGGACGAAGAGTTGGAGTGTGGAGAAGATGACTTAGACATTGATATGGAGCGCTTTCTCACAGTGCCTTTCTCGGCCCTCTCGAGTGCTGACTTCACCTTGTCTAGAGTGCACACGCTCTGGTAACAGGACGATGGAGGGGATATAGCGGATGATAAGGAAACTAACTTTAAGTCTAAGCTAGTATCATCGAAAAGATTTAACGTTTGCTTCAACGATACCGGAGGGAAGTTGAGGTCTTGAAACTTGGACATGGCCTTAATAGTTTCTGGCTTGTTTTCTGAAGTTGAGGAGGAAGAGTTTGAAGAATTGCATCTCTGGAGATAAACCTTTCCCGACTGCAATTAAAGATAACACGTTAACAACGCCAGAGTCCACTGTTACATACATATCAGTAAACTATTCTACCATCCAAGGAAACTGTAGACAATCAAAAATATATTTCAATTGTCCATGCAGCACAAGTACAATGTTGTTTGAGGCCAAGGACGGACTGATGATGTTCTGTTATAAGGTACTTTGTGAAATAAAAGCAACTCCAGAAAGCAAGAGGATTGGCTAAGTTATTGGCACCATTGACTTTCTCTAAACAAACAAAAAAATTAAATAAAGAAATCTGCACAAGAAAACACCTTCCTAGTTCCCACACCAGATAAAGGCTGCTGACCTCTATTTCTTAATACTCAAAAAGTAATTGCTTGGCTATGCATGAGATTAATTAAACTTATTTGCTTCGGAAGAGGAAGTAATTTATTAGACATGCAATTAATCCTATTTACTGCAATCACAGCAGAAAAATCTCCATTATCCCAACAAAATAAACACAGTTACAAAAAATACACACAAAGAAAATCATTTCACTAACATTTTAACATCTCAAATGGATGCCATAATGACAACTTCCCAATACTATAATGAATTTAATGAATGCTTATAATAATGTCCTCATAAATCATCATGAATATGCAATTGAAATTCTGATTATGCACAAGGTAAATGCAAACATAGAAACAGAAACAAACCATTCAAATCTTAATTATAACAACACCACTAACAATGCCAACCCAGACCACAGCCAGAATTGAAGGTACACCGAATTATTATCATAAAAAACATGACAACAGAATAGTATTACAACAGACACAGGTGATAATCATCAATCAAACAGAAAACCGAAAAACCCAGAAAAAATCATATAAAGAAGGAGAAGAAACAGACAAAAAGATTGTACCTTCAAGTCGAGACGTTTTTCCCAGCCACAAGGCACTTGCAAGTCGAGGTCCAACTCCTTGGAATCAAGGGTACAACACCCACCAAGCAGGTCCCTAGTGATCGGGGCCGTCAATTTCCCCGACTCATTTGTATCACCACCGTTGATTAATCTGATCAAAGAACTGACATCAGCAGCCATCCCACCAAAAAGTAATATATCTTTTGTCTTCTTGTTTTGCAGAACCAGAGAGAGAAAGCCAGAGTTCAGTTCGAAAGGAAAAGAAGAGAGAGAGAGAGAGAGAGAGAGAGAGAGAGAGGACTTGGAGTGTATGAATCAAATAGCCCGTTATATAAGAAGAAGATGATGCAGGAAATTACTATAATTGTTTAAATGGGCATTATGACAAATTTAATGTAATCTTGATTTTATGTGGGTACACATAAATATAAATAGGAAATTTCTTTTATATTTTTTCTTCTGGGATTTAAATGAAGTAATAATTTGGAGCAGTTGAGTTGAGACTGTAGGAGGGTTGGAGGGGCCGTCATTAAATGCAGTGAGAAGAGAAACACTAAAGGACAGCTGTGAATTAATGCCACGCACAATACAAAGACCTTTTGGCTTCCTTGGATAGCTCATTAATGCCGGTCATAACTGCTTCTGTTTTATTTTTATTTTATTTTCAGTTTTCGTATCCATATGTGTTTCTGGTTTTATTGATGCATTAATCCCCTTATTTTCATTTTTCTATATTAATGACCACCAGAGGCTTTAGTTGACAACTTTGTGCCCCTTATGGCTCCGGCCATTTCAGTTGATTTAGCATTGCCGGGGGTGGCTCTATTTTTAGCAAGGAAAGATAATCGTCCTAAGCCTCCAAATTTTGAAGGTCTCTTATATGTATTTTTTTTTTATATTTTTAGTCTTAAAAGTAAAAATATAAAGCCTCTTTTTTTATTTTACATTATAGGTCTAAAAAAATTAGGTTGTGCTTGTCTATGGAAATTGCTCCCATTTTTTAGTCTTTGAAACACATTTTTAGGTCAAATATATGCTTGGTTGAGGGATTCAAATTTAAATCCCTTGGGCAATGAATAGGGTTATCCAAGAGCCCTATTATTCAAGTCTTCTTTCCTATCCATCCAAATTAATTACAAAAAAATTATTTTGCCTAAAGGTATTGGTCTACTTTGTTATTACTTTTTTAAAAATTTATAAATTTAAAAAAGTTCAACTAAATTTTTACAAATTAAAATTTTAAAATATCAATAAATTTTGTCTATATTATAAATCCTAAACAAATCAAATTTTAGCAATGTATGTTTTAAATTTAAAAAAAATATATATTGATTTAGTGAATTTATAGAATATCTATAAAATCTTCTATATCATAAATCCCAAACAAACCCAAAATGCCAAAAATTGATTTATTAATACATGATAGTTTTTTTTTTAACGTTTAAAAATAATATTTTTAGTTTAACATATTTATAGATTTTTTTATTTTTTTAATATGTTTTTGCTACCAAACAAATAAAAAAAATAAAAATAGATTTATTCATATACAATATTTTGGTAAAAGTTAAAGGAAAAAATTGATTTATTAAAATTAAAAATTTAATGAAAATTATTAATGTATTTTAAATCACAACAAACCCAAAATATATATATATATATATATATATCATCCAATAATTTCATTATTTCAAATAAATTTCTTAAACACGCATCAAAAACTATCTTACAACCATTCACAATACCAAATCACATCAACGTATCACATTACTATAATTATTACACTTTATTTTACAATTATTCACAACCTCATCTCCCATTCTTATATCTCTTAAACACTAAAATATTTCCAAAATCTTTAAGACACAAAAATATCAAACCATTCTCATATGCCATCACAACCTTAAGTCTTTAGTTTAGAAGCCTCGTATATATATGTTTTCTTTTTCAAACAACTTAGACATAAAAAAAAATATAAGGCTTTCAATTTGGAGGCCTTAATAGTAAAATTTATAATAAAATTATTAATTAAATATAATTAATTAAAAGTATAAATTTAATTTTTATTACTTTTGCTCCTAAATCGCCAATCTCCTTTTAATTCTTATTCTTGTACTTATCAAAATCCTATCCCACTCATTCTTTTTCAATACTAATCATAAATAATATTACGGTTAATTCTCTTTTACAATAAATCAATGTTTTATTTCTTAATTTTATTTTTCTTCTTTCAAAATAAATTTTTCAAAATTGAAGTTAATAAAATTTGTCAATGTCTCAAGTAAGATAAAATGGGTTAGTTATGCCATCAATTGAAAAAAAAAATGTTAGATGAAATTAATTATACACATATAATAAATAACTTGGCATCTAAAAAAATTAGGGAATAAAATTAAAATAATAATATTTTATACGAGAAGTTTTTCTATAAAATACAAAAATAATTACTAAAAAAACCTGTGTATTAGAAAATTAATTTTTTATTATACAATAAAGGCCTAATTTTTGTGTTTCACCTTTAAATTTTTAATTTTATTAAGACGGCCCTAAGCATCACTTCTGTACGTATTTGAACTACTTTTTGGAGCCAACATTACCAATACTATATCTCAAAAATAGAAAGAAAAAACAAAGGCCCATCTCCCAATCCAATCAAATAGTTTGTTCAAGTGATAAAGAGCGAGATTTCGCAATCGAAATGTTTTCTATTTGAGTTCCACCGATATTAAATATTATTCTATTTATTTTAATAGTTTTTTCTGTAGTTTCTATTGTTAGTATTTGATGTTTTGAAGTTACAAATAATGTAATTATTTGCATTTAATAAGATGATGTGCACTCGATTATTTCCTGAAAAACAGAACAAACTACTTTTACATTCAAGATAAATGCCACTATTATAGTAATTCACTTCCCCTTTAAATCGTAAAAATCTCACACCTACTAAAACTTTATAGTAATTTGGTCGTGCTAATGCTTGAAAATGTAACAAAATATTATGACACTAAAACGCGACATATGATTAAAAAAACAACACTAATTCTCAAAAGAGTCCATCAAATAAGTTTTTAACAAATAGAGTCTTCAGGTATATTTTATTTAGCCGATTTTGGTAGTAACATTAATGTAAATATAATTTGTTTTGACTTGATAATAAGCAACATTGGTTGAACGTGCAATCAAGGCAAGATGGACTGGCATTCAATTTAGCGAGGTGGCCCTGGGAGATAATGTGTGAGTGCGCGCTAGTAGGAGTATTGGACTAGGAATAGAGCTTTTTATGGTCAATGACATTAAAATTTGGCTTGACAAATGGTAAAGGAAAGTGAAGCCCAAAACACCATTAATTACCAAAAAAGATACTTCCCTTTTGACTCTAAATGGCAAAGGGTACTTTCACCTTTCTGAATGCGCCGATTAGGGAAGAGATACTGGTAGCCACCAATTTTACCTCTACAATTCCTTTTTTCTTTTTCTTTTTCTTTCTTTTTTTTTTTTTTGGTGGGGGGTAGGGTTGTGTGGAGGGTGGGAGTTGTATTTTTGTTCAATTGATTTAAAAAACTTATGTTTTTAGTTAGCATCAAATTATTTTGATACCATAACTAGCTTGTAAATGTATTAAATATCTTATTAAAACACTTTATCTCATTCTTTTTCTTTACAGCAAGGGTAATAAGCGCAACGTATTTTTGCCCGTCTATTCATACTTTTTGATGAAATATCAACTTTCTTTATACATAATTTTGAGTGATATTCCTATAATACAGCATTATTATTTTAATTCTCATAATTATAGTTTATTTATGAAATAATTATCATTTACAAGTCACTATTATCACTTTATCCTTAATACTACCACCTTACCATAATTTTTCTTTTTATTTATATAAAAAAATCAAATAAATATATCAAAACTATTAACAAATCTAATATTATATAAAAAATAAATAATTATTCGCATTTATTTTATATAATAAAAATTTTAATGCATGGATAGGTTATGTCAAAACCACTAGTATTACATAGAAGCCCTTTCCATCTAATTTGCATTTGATAAACTTTGGGCACCTAAAGTGTAACATCCGGAATTTTAAAACCATAAAATATTACAAAATATGAAATTGATAAATTTAGCTTAATTAATTTTGGGTTGATTTAATTACAACTTAAAATTAAATATTTATAATCGAGGGTTTTAATTGCAAATAAAAGAAGGACTTGATTGCACGAAATTATAAAATTTAGGGGGTTAATGTGAAGAAGTTAAAAGTTGGGGGACTTGGAAATAATTAAATTAGGGCTTAGTTGACTGAAATAAAAGAGGACATGAGTTAATGTGTGAAAAATAAAACTTTAAGTGGCTAAATGGAAGATTGGGGACTGAACTGAAAACCAAATAAAAGCCTAGGAGCATAATTGAAGTCGGATAAGAAATTCTGGGGTCAATTTGTAAGAAGCTAAAATTTATTTCTATACATGCAACTAAGGACGAATTTTTATCTAATTCTCAAAATGGACCCAACCCCTACCTCCATGGTGAACCACCAGCAAACAACCACGAATCTCAAAACCAAGAACACCAAAATGTTCCTCTCCTCACAAGAAACCCAACCATACCAACCTTGATAAAAAAACAACCTGCGAAATCGTCAAAAAATGCAACCTAATGGCGGAGCTTGGTGGCTACTGTGGTTCCATCACTTTTGGCGGCAAAAACGGGACGATGTTTAGTGGGTTTTGGTCGCTAGCTCATGGGTAAGCTCGCGGTAGTATCAATTTTAGGTTTGAACATGCGGCGATGGCAGAATTAAGAGAGGTAGCTGGCGGCAACGAGGGTAGGGTTTCGCGATGGTTTTTATTGCAATTGAATGGCCAAACAGTAGTCGATTGAGTAATTGTTTGAGGGGTTTTGCTCGTCGTGGTGAGGCGCACCTGGTGGTGGTACCGTTTCACATCTCTGACGATGGCGCATGACGTCTAATGGTGACGCGTGGCGGTGGCTTTGGAATAGTATGTTCAATTTGGAATTTCGGACTCGTATGGGCTATTTTCGGCTTTAGATTTGATTTGAATTCAACCTTATTTGGGTAATTTTCAATAATCAAATTTTAATTTGATTAATTTGTTAAATGTAATTGAATTTTCAGGTCGAAGTCTAGTTATGACATGAATCAAGACTATTAAACTATAGTTTCACCTAAGTTATGAATTAATCTTATTAAATCAAAATTTTTAATTATAGTCGACTCAGGCCGATAATTTAATTTTATAAGTGTTGAGCTAAGCATTCATTGTAAGACCCAATGTTAGTAAGTTAAGAAAGATATATTTATATTGTATCCTTGGACCTAATAACAAGACCTGTTATAAACTTAGTAGGATCATGTCTAAATTAGAATTTTAAGTTATGTGAATGTTGGAATGAAAATAAATTATCAGATTGTTGTTGAGACCTTTTGTAAGATTTTAGTAACCAGTTTACCGACATGTGGAGTTAAGGAATATGATAGGTAATTGTCTTGCATTTCTGTGTGACATGAAATTTGAGAATTATGACTGAACAGTTAGAGTAATTGAGGAACTTGAGGAGAATATTTAAGTGTATTAAGAATTGTGATTTAGATATCGTAATCAGTGTTGGGTTTAGATTATTTACTTTGAACTTTAAAGCAATTGGGAAACAAAATCATGGACTGTTAAGCATCAAAGAATTATTGGGACTATGTCGAAATATCTTTAAGCTTGATAAGGATATTCGTTATGCTTATAGTTAAGATTTAGAGGATTAATAGAATGATAACTCAAATTATCTTATGAAAATTTTCGGGCTAACTAGGAAGCCATGACTTGAGTGACCACGAGTAGGAATTCCTCTGCATTTATTAGGTGAGTTTATACTCAATAATACAAGATTCTTTGCTGGGAAAAGAATATAGATTCTTGTTACTATATCTTGTTCATTTGCTTTCTTTCGATCTTTGTGTTAAAAATAGTATTCCACATTGCTCTTCCATATTGAGCACTTTTGTTGTCTTTAATTGATATCGCTTTATCTTAAATTGGTGTTTGTGTTAAAGAAGTTGAAAATGATTTCGAAATATATATTGTATTACCATGTCTCCTTGGAAACCAACATGGTGCTGGATTTAATTGAAATGATGTCAACATGGCGTTTTGATTTGTGTTGTGAATTGTTGTTGGATACATTCTGTGTTATCAGTGAATATGACTAATACCCTTAGGGGTGGGCCTTGGGATCGGTACCGAAAGATGATCGAGTGGTACGGACTGATGGTGGTAGGTCTTCGGCCAATTACCTATTCTGGTTATCATGTCTCGTAGCTGATTGGAGGTAATTGTCTACGAGCATGATAATGCATGTAGCTAGCCATGCCATCCGTGTGTGATTATCCGAGCCGATCACTGAGGCTGGAGGAATAAGGGTTTCTATGTTTTTGAAAGTGGAGAGACAAGATAGGAGAACTACCAACAATGTGTTTTATAAAGGTATTATGGATTGCATCTTCAGTGTTATTTAATCTTGTCTTATGTTTTGAAACCTCAATGAGAGATAGTGATTTGGTGAAGTCATATCATTGGTATGGGACGGTAATGGGATGGATCATCCTTAAATTTTGAATAAAACCTTTTCTAACAAATTCTAAGATTATTTATACTTCTACTTACCTATACTATTTGGAAAATTGTTACCTTGTCGTTATGGCTAAATTATCTCACTAAATCATTCGAACTTATGTTGTTTTGTTGTTTCTTTCATTCTTTACCCTAGATAAAATAACACAATGAAGATAGACTGACCCAGGCAACACATGAGGTAAGGAAGATAATAGAAATGCTAAGTGTCATTTAGGGTATTTCGATTCAGAATTCGTCACTCAATAAATATAGTTGTAGAAGTTAATTACTTTGAAAATTTTAAAGAGTGTACTTTCTATTATGGTAAGAGTGGTGGTATAAGGTAGGTAGCACTTCAGTTGGAAGCAAGCACCTCGTGGTCGGGGCGTTACATAAAATATAAATGAACTTCCTTTCCTTTTTTTTTTTTTTTTAATCTGTTTTAGCGGGTGAATTTTATTTTCATCCTCTAAGTTTTCACTCAAATGGCGAAATAGGTTCTATTTTTCATTTTTTTTCAAATTTATGATGTGGCAATTTCCAACAAAAAGACAACTTTACCCTAATACCCTAGTAACTAACTTCTATCTATTCGCAAAAATAAAGAACATTCTGAACGTTTGAAACCAGTATCTCACTTTTAAGAATCTTATGTACCTCATACTTGAGTTACTGTGTTCGTTTATCGCTTATGAAAATAACAATCATTTTACGTATATAATATATATTTATTCAACTTTTTTAATTGATTTATCTTTATTTTATTTTATTTTCAATTTATTGAATTCATACACTTTAATTTACTTTATTGTTTTATATTTTTTTTCAATATTTCATTTTATCTTACTGGATTCATCTGTTTTATTTTTATTTTTATTTTTATTTTTATCCAGTGAATTGTATCCCATCTTAGCACTTTACTTTGCAGAAGTAATTTAAAAGACTTTTTCTTCTTCGATTTATATTTATTATTTTTACCTCCTTAGTTCATATTTACTGCGGCACCTCGCTTCCTAAATCCTAATGGAATTTGTATGCTGATTTTTTGTCGAAAAGCTTTTCATAAACATCAGTCATCTTTTGCCTTAATTTCTACTCAAAAATAATTCTTAAAAAGCTTCATAAATTTTCTTTTTATCACTGTCAGTGGGGAAGGCTCTATTAACTGCAATACTTTTGTTGTAAATAGCATTATGATATATAATAAATTAACGCAACCAATCGCACACCTGTGTTAAATTACTTTTGATATTGTCGCCAAGCTTAGTTTTTGCGCTGCGACTAATTTAAAATTTAATAAATGTGACCATTCGAAAGATGAAAATATGCACCATAAAATACAATTATTTCCCCCTGAGAAACTGAGTTGGTGGCTCCCAATATGTCCCTCTTTACTCTTTTTTAAAAAATAAAAAAATAAAAGTCAGTAAATATCATTCGGGGAGAAAAGAAAAGAAAAGAAAAAAAAAAAGAACAAGTATATGAGTATTGAAGAGTATCATTAATTGTTTTTGAATTTGCATTAAATAAAGAAGGAATTAGGTATTTTTCAAAGATTTATTTTGCAGGTCAGTGAATTGAAGATGAAACTGCCTGCCCTCCAGCACTTGTCATAAAACTTTGAATGCGATATTTTCTTGTGCCCACGAAGCCAATTTTATTTATATATATATTTTTTATTTTATTTCTTAATGCCCCCAAAATTACGTGTGAAATTACTATGGCCAGTGTTATTGTTGTTGTTGTTATTAATAATAATAACTTATTATTAATTGAAGAAAGATGGGTTGAAGTGATTATTGGTCGAGTTTAAAAAGTCAAAGCGCATGTGCACATGTAATATTTTTACCCAGTAAGATGATTATTTTAATTTTTTAAAAAATAAGTCGATGTACTGTAGATGATATATTTTTCGGTGGTGTCTATATTTTTATAGAATTACGTCGACTCGCCAACAACGATCGTGAGAGCGGAATATTAGGGTACGATTGCTTGTCAATTTTTTTTTTTTCCATTTCTCTTGTCTATGAAAGATGGGTTTAGGGTTTAGGGTTTAGGGTTTAGGCAGAGGCGTGACTGGTCGTATAGTTTTCCTCATTTCTGAGTCCATTTTTCTCCCTTCAATTCTCACGTTTCAAAATCAATTAAAAACAGCTTCATCTCATTTTTCCTTTAGCACCGCTGTTCAAAATTGTAGGTGGCGGCTACTTCTTGGCACTAATTTTCAGTTTGGCCTTGGGAGTAGTGTTGGGTTTTCAATGCTTTTCATTTTTGGAGATAAGAAAAAATTGGATTGTTGGAATGTTTAAAAGTCATAATTTTTTTATTTGTTGTTAAATAATGGATTTCATTTTCATGCTTCATTTCATGTTCACTTATTTTATATTTATTGCAAAAAAAAATGAATTTTATTTTCATGTTGCACAAAAGTGAAGTGAGGTTGTTAGAGGCATTCACACCGTACGCTTGCCGGGTGCATGAGAAATCAACAATATTTATCATGTAAGATTTATTTTTTAAATTTTCTTTTAGCCATATATTGAATCACCTTTTTTCTACTAATGTTATACACAATTTTATTTTCAAATTTAATACATAAGACTATTTTTATTTTTATTCTAAACCATGTGATGGAAAAAGAATTTTAGTAGATACAATTAATTTTGCCAATAAAAATATAAATCTTGGCGGAATTATTTGTCCAAAAAAGAATTTTAAACATGAAAATAAATATTTATAGATTAATAGACTAAAATATTCAAAAATAAAAAAAGTTGAAAAATTAATTTTGGTCAATATGTATTTTTTTAATTTATTTTATAAATTATTTAAAAATTTTAAATTTCTAAGTAATTCAATTACAAAGAGTTTGTTGAAATGAAATTCAGGAAAAACAATATATATATATATTCTTTTTGTTGTTCACCTAGTTACCTAACTTAATAAATTAATTCATGGTCCATTTTTAAAGAATAACCAAAAAGATACAATTTATTTAATATTCTTGATTCCAAACAAAATCAAAACTCAAAACTCAAAAAATAATTTCATTCTCTCATACAAATCTCTCAAACATATCTTACGAATAATTTCATAACCTCACATCACATCAATCTATCACATTATCATAATTATTACACTTTATCTCACAATTAATCACAATATCATTTTTAAATTTCATATTTCTGAAATTCTAAAACAATCTCAAAATTTCTAAAATATGAAAAATGAGATATTGTATCACAAGCAATCACAATCTTAAAATTTAATATTCGAGAAATTTGAAGTCTAATCATAATAAATGTACCATTATTATTCTAATGTGGTACCATTACCAATTCTCCTTATTTTCCTTTTTGCGTAGTTGACTTTTGATCTGTTGAAATATGTCTGATGAGGTTGCACTAATTCATTTCCAATTAGGCAATTGCTGATATTGATTTGATAATTTTTTTCTCTCTCTTGGTTTTTTCAGGAATTCAAATCCTTCACAGTGGGAAAAGGCATTACAAATTCTCAAAATTATATTTTCGCATTAAATAATGTAATTTTATAATTTATATTTTCAAACAGTTCATTTTTTCTCAATATTTTTCATTAACATTTAATATCTAAACAAGCCCTAATATTAAAGTACTCCTCATTTTTAACTATTTGAAATTTTAGTGAGATGGTCATCTGATATCGTATGAATTTGAAGCCAAACAAGATATTATAAATTTGAATTTCACCATCATTCATTTAGTAAAAAATATTTCATATGCTAAAATTACTAAAAAAGAAACTATTGCATTTATGTAAAACAACGTGTTGGAAATATCAAATTAAAACAAAGTTATCATTTGAATTAACAATTACCTTTTTTTTTGTTTTTTTTTTTGGGAGAGAAGTACTGCTTTTCATAAGCACGCAAAATTAAGCTCGATCATATTAATTGGACAAGTAGAACAGACCACTAAGTGCACTTTCAATTATTAACAAACACAAACACAATTTGGCCCATAATGAAAAGCCCACTTGGTGAAATGAACTTCTCATTAAAGAATGGTGCCAAACACCCCCCTAATCCCCATTCCCCGAGCTCCTCAGCCCATCAAGGCCCAAGTGGGCCCTTCAAATTCCGCCAACTTGGACGAGAAAATTTGAATTTTGAGGGGATCCAATATGAATACAAAAATCTTATTATATTTTGAGAAGTAGTAATATAAGTTAGGTCTGAAAACGTCAAGAAAAATTATAATTCAAATTAGGAGTTTCCCACTAAGAGGCTCAATTTTGAAGAAATTTATGAAAAGCATTGAAAGGGACACTTGTTATTAAATAAGCATCCAAAATCACATGCGGATGTGCAAGTAAAATAAGTGACAACTCAACTTATGTTCATTAACGACAACCAGAATTTTCTATGCGTCCAAATGTTTTAGGCCCAACCAAGCAAAGTATTTATTGTAAAGTCCAAAATGTAACCAAACGACATCTTTTGCGTACGCGTCAAAAAGTTTGTCCCAATGCACAATTGTGGACACGCCTCGGTTTTGAGGATTCAATAATTGAACCGTATCGTGTTTGTTTGAGTAAGATTTGATCCGAATTTGAATTTGAATTTGAATTTATTAATACAAGTGAATGGATCTCAGGTATAGGTGTGCGCAAGTTCACCATCTGATGCGCCATTTTTTTATTCTTTAGATATTTAATTTTATTACTAATAATAAAAAAAGTTAATAATATGATTATTATTTTTATTAGCAATGGTTAATGGTAGCTCCTTTATTAGTTCATAGATGATTTATTGTCTTTAATTTATTTGATTGATTAAATATGTTAGATTTCTTGAATTAAACTCTTTATTCATACACGTACATTTCAACTTTAATGAGTGGTGACAATATTCGATAATATTTTAAAAAAAAAGTTGTACAAATTTAATTTGATTGAACCAAAAAAATTGAAATCGAATTGATTTAATGCATTCAACTCGGTTTTGATTTTAACCAAAATAAAGTTGGCTGAAATCATTTTTTAATTGAATTAGTTTGATTCAATTTTTGGTTGCCTATATTGGACAAATTGAAAATTTTAGTTAACTAATTGAACTATTTAGTTGGATTGGTTTTAATCAATTGAACACTCCCGATGGAAAAAAGCATGAAGGTAGAGAAATTTGCTTACATTATATATTCAACTAAAGAAGAAGATAATTTCTGCTAATATGTGATATTATGAAAATCTACTTCCTCTATCTTTAATCTAATAGATAACTAAATAGACTTTGGATAATTAGATATAAGATTGAATCCATTAGTTATAATATATAAACTAGCTAGACAATAAGATTTTATTATTCTTATTAACCTCAAACTAGAAAAGAGATTTTCTTCAAATCTAAATTAATAGAAAAATCAACAAACTAATGATATATATATATATATATAGACACACACACACACTGGCATGTGCTTGGTGAGATGCACCAAAAATAATTTTATTATTGAAATAATTTATTTTATAATAATATTTGTTTTAGCTTTTGTAATTAAAAAATGAATTGTAATTATTTTATTATTTAAAAAAGAAAAATTATTACTAATTAAATAAAATTATATGAATATTCAATTAATGATATTATGTTTTGAAGATAATATATATTAAATAAGTCCTAGAATATCAAGATTTGCTAACTCTAAATTTATAATTTATACAAAATTTTTTAAAATAATAAAATTTAAAAAGAAAAAGATAAATGAAACAATTAAGAAAATAGAAACAGAGAAGAATATTTTTCTAATTTCTTCCTTATGTTTACATAATTAGAAATGGGTATATCAAGTGCTAATAAATTTAATGAGTATTTTATAGAAAAATACATCAAGTTTTTTTATTTATTTGATTAGAATAATTTTAACAACTTAATAAAATGTATAATACTTTTAAATATTTCATAACATCACATTATTTGAGGTACATTACTCAAATATGAAGTATATGCGATTTTTAATCTAAATAAATCGAGAAAGTTGCAATTAAAATAATAGTAAAATAAAAATTTGATATGAAAGATAAATTCTTATATGAATATAAAAAATTTCAAAAATAGTATTAAAAATGAATACATAAATATAATTAATTATAATAAAAAATACTGCATGTCTATGCTTTTTTAAGTAATATAAAAATTACAATCCTAAGTTGGCCACATTTTAAAATAAATATTGATCAAAAAATAAAGTAATTAAAATACTTAAATATATTAGAAACGTATCTAATTAATTTAGAAAGAAAAAATAAAAAAATATAAAGTTGTGTTATAAAAAAATATTAAAAACTTGTTATGAGAAAAACTTTAAATTAACTAAAAATATTATTATATTACGCTGATTAGGGAAGAGGTCGTACAACTAAAAACAAAGAATTGTACTACAAATAATGTAGAAATAAAAAAATATAATTGTAGAATAATAAAATTTACATAAAAAATAAATAAAATTGATATGGGATCGCCCCAATAGGCCCACTTAGCCTAACAGGCCCACTTAACGTGTAGGGCCCAACATCAGTTTTAGGTTAAGCCACTCAATAACAACCATTTGGTCAAGTGTACTGTTATCGACCGCGTTTGATGGGAGGCATCAACCTATCTAGCCTATTTGACCATCGCTTTGATCAACCAGCCCCGTCTGATTGACTGTTATCAACCAAATAGTTCACTCCGGCGCTGACTCATATCCATGCCTATTTATTGTTCTGACAGGCAGCATGCCTCAGCAATCATGATATGTGACAGCTAATAGAGTCGCTACCACCAACTCTACCACCATTTTTGACAGAGAGGCGCCTATCTATGGTACTGTACACCCTAAAAAATAGAAGATGATGCCATCTGAAACAGTACCAAAATCTGAAATGATCGTAACCCCCTAGCAGGGACTAAAGCTCATTACACTTGATAGGGGCACCTTCGTCATATCACATATCAGGAAAAGGCTATAAATACCTCAGAACCAGTCACGCTCCAAGTAATGCCAAGTACACTACAAGCTCTCAATATTCTACTCGATTATCACCTCTCGACCAGAACTAACTTAAGTATCAGAGTGCTTATGCCGGGGGCACCTCGGCTAGTTTAACGTATGTTGCTATTGCATATCTCAAACCTTGAGAAGAATAACACTTGGATTATTCGACCTCCTTGGTCAAATTTGCCCAAACACTACCCTTTTCACTATGAACGGCTTTCAACCTCATCATTTTGGCACCATTTGTGGAAAACTTGAGATTGTAATGAAAGAATGGTGAACACATGTAGAGCTATATCAGGAAGGGAGGAGAATAGAAGGTCCACATTTCCATCTCCCCCTCTGCCCCAATAAGATGCACATGTTCCACGCCCCAACGCCCCCTAGGAGCAAGTGATGACATTAACTATGCCCCAGTTGATACAATTGATAAGCAAGCAAATCTCTACTCAAATTTCAGCTGAATTGTCCACCACATTGAATAGGCACACCACTATGTTAGCCCTTGCAGGCAATGCCACCTTGCAACCACCTTCCCCATAAGAAAGGTCCTCCAAGGACAACCACGATCGCCCAAAATTTAGGCGGCCACCCACTCAATATGAAGCTAGTCCTAGAAGCCCCCAGGAGAAAATGAGGTGACCAAAGTTGATAGAGGAGATCGCCGATTTAGTTGATCACGTTCAATCTAATCAAGCCCCACAGAGCGATAAGATTAAACATTCTAGGTGTGACTACTGCGAAGATATGGAAGAATCTACTAACCTCATGGTTCAGCCCATTCGAGCCCGCAGCGCAATAGGGCCGACTGAGTGAGGCCATGTCTTAATCAAAATGCCATTCTAGTTAATCAAGAGGAATGGGAAGAAGTGTCCTATCAAGTCCAACAACTAAATAGGCGCTTTGATGAGATCTTGAGGAAAAATACTGATAGAGCACCCAATCTAGAGGGCCCTCAGAGGTTTTGTTAGGAGAAAGGCTCTTCGTTCATCCAAGAAATTATCGATAAGCACATTGCTATCGATGCGAAGGTCTTAATTGATCTATCAAGATACAATGGCTTGACGGACCCTAACGAATACAAAATGTAGTTCGAGCATATGATGCAGCTTCACTGACATAGTGAATACATCCATGCTAAAATGTTGTTAACCACTTTCCAGGGCATTACGCTCGACTGATTTGTGAAGCTCGACCGTTCGTTTATTTACTTTTATAACGAACCGTGTGATAAATTTTTGTACCAATTTGCAAACAAGAGAAATGCGAAACGCCCCCACACCCATCTCCATACCATTAAATAGAGTGGGGGGAGTCCCTTCGTAGCTTCTTTACTAGGTTCAACATAGAGGTTCTCAAGATAAATAACCCTAAGATCAAGTTCCTAATTGATCTACTATTCCTAGGGCTCAGGCACAAAAAATACGCCAATGCGTTAGTGCATGAACGTCTCCACCCAATGGAGGAGCTGCTTGACCTAGTTGAAAGATGCATGACCTAGAAAGAAATGAACAAGCTCAAGTTTGGATCCTTTAAGGTTGAAAAAAAGTTGAAAGAAAGAGATGATCAAAAGCATAAAGAAAAAGGTCAATCTTCCATAAAATATTTCCATGACTATACACTCCTAAACATCCCAATGAGAGAGGTCCTATATGCCATCCAACATGATAACCTCCTCAAACAATTGAGGAAATTAATGGAGACTGAGACAATGAGGAAATCTAAAAGGTACTACCACTTCCACAAACAAAAAGGGCATCATACAGATAAGTGCTACAACCTCCAATACGAGATTGAGAGACTGATTAGGCAAGGCCACCTCAAGAAATATATAGCCGTGGTCACTTAGGTTGAATGGGCCAAAACTGACTATACTCCCCGTAGAGAAAAGTCAGTTAGCCCTAAAATAGAGGATAAAGTAAAGAAACCCGCTCACGAGGATCACCAGCCTATTTGAGGAGTGAATGACATAATTGTAGGAGGTCCCACTGGGGGGGACTCAAAGTCTGCCTAAAGGTAAACCTAGAGTAGGCTCGAGTCGACAAAAGCTTCACTTGTTGAAATAATATTCCACCTATCGACGAGTGTAAAGCCTATCTCATTTACTAACAGCGACTTGGCCCATCTTGAGGGCAAGAATATCGACCATAAAGTAGATCATCCCATGGTAGTTTCTATTGAGATTGCCAACTTTGAAGTATGCAAGATCTTGGTCAATAATAGTAGCTCGGCCAACATTATTTTCCTCTCCACCTTGAAAAGAATTAACATAGGCCAGCTGAAATTTGAACCTATGCAAATCCTACTGGTCAAATTTAGGGGGTCAATAATCATTCTAGAAGAATCCATCAACCTGTCAACATCATTTGGAGAGGTTCCTTAAAGGAGAACTTTGATAGTAAACTATCTGGTAGTTGGTGCCCCATTTGCTTACAATATCATAATAGGTCGACCAGCTCTTAATGAATTTTGTGCCATCGTGTCGATCTACCACATAAAAAAATTTTTTTGACCCCAGCAGACATAAGGGAGATTTTATACAACATGAAGAAGGCCTAGAGGTGTTACAACATCTTGATCGAGTTAAGCAAGCAGAAGACTCGACCGCAATTGAAGACCTCGAGAGACGTCCCTATAGCAGAACCTGAGGAGACCTAGGCCAACAAGAATAAGAAGTTGAAAGATACCATGATGGAGCCTATTGGGGAACTTAAGACCATCGAGTTGGAACAAAAAAATCCCGATAAGACAGCTATATCGAAACAGACATAGGCCTTCTCCTGGAGTGTCTTATGGTCAATTTTCTGAGAAAGAATATTGATATCTTTTCATGGAGAGCATCCAATCTCCAGGGAATCGACTTTAACGTCAACATTTATCACTTTAATGTTGACCCCTCGTACAATTTGATCAAATAGAAGATAAAGACATTTAATGCCGAGAGGACACAAATCATTGAGGATGAGGTTAGAAAACTCTTAGATGCAGGTTATATTGTAGAAATTCAACATCCTTCTTGGTTTTATAATGCTGTACTAGTCCTAAAGAATGAGGGATAATGACGAATGTGTAACGATTTTACGAATTTACATAAAACAGTCCTAAAGATCTTTACCTCCTACCTCGAATAGATTTATTAGTTGATTCAACTGCTGGTTGTGAGGTATTGAGTATGATGGATGCATTTCAAGGTTATCATCAGATTTTCATGGCTCTCGAAAATAGAGATAAAACTTTCTTTGTTGTTCCTAATGGGCTATACTGCTTTTTGGTCATACCTTTTGGATTAAAAATGCTGGAGCAACTTACCAAAAGCTGATCAACTTTATGTTCAAAGATGAAATTGAAAAGTTGATGGAGGTTTACATCGATGATATGATTTAACAAACAGAAAAGGCCCAAGACCACTTGCTCAACCTCAATCATACTTTTGCAATCCTGAGAACATTTGGTCTAAAGTTGAACCCAAATAAGTGTACGTTTGGGATCCATGGAGGTAAATTTTTAGGCTACATGGTCAATTAATGGGGCATTGTGGCAAACCCACAAAAAATTCAAGCCGTTCTCGATGTCACCCCTTCACAAATAGTTAGAGATGTTCAAAGGTTGGTCGGGAGAATTATAGCCTTGGGAAGGTTCATTGCAAGATTGGCTAATAAAAGTTTACCCTTCTTCAAAATTCTCAAAAAGGCCAAAAAGTTGGGTTTTCAATGAAGTGAATAGTGTGATTGGGCACTGGTCAAGTTGAAGCAGTACTTAGCTTCACCCCCTATGCTTGCAAAACCTGAATTGGGAAAAGTACTTCAGATGTATTTGGTAGTCTTCAAAATATCAATCAGCTTAATCTTAGTCTTGCCTCGAGATGGCAGCTGTCGATTGATCTACTATTGCAGTAAGTCACTCTAAAGACCAGAGCATAATTACTTGGAGATTGAGAAATTTGCCTTGGCACTGGTAATTGTGGCTCAAAAGTTGTGATACTTTCAATCTTATGCCATTATAGTGCTGACCAACCAACCGCTCAAGAAAATTTTATCAAAATCGGACACATTTGAAAGATTGACCAAATGGGCCATCAGACTGGGAGAGTTTGACATTACTTTCTAGCCAATAACAACCATCAAAGCACAAGTTCTGACTGACTTCATTGCCGAGCGAGTTTCTGCCCAAGAGGAATTGTGAAGCCCTTTTTGTTTGGACTTTGCACATCAATGGATCGTCAACCACATTTGGATGAGGCGTAGGAATTCCTCTCTGTTCCCCAGCCACAAAGGAATACAACTTTGCAATAAAATTAGATTATACAATTACGAACAATGAGGTAAAGTATGAGGCTCCCCTTATAGGAATGAGAGTGGCACTCGATCGGGGTGTCAAGCACCTAGGCGCAATTATGGACTCTTAGTTAGTAGTAGATCAGATTGAAGGAAATTTCAAAGTTAAAGACTCGACAATGAGTCAGTACCTGGCCGAGGTGAAAAAGTTGTAACAACTATTCAAAAGGTTCACTCTTAGTCAGGTACCTCAATTTGAAAATGAGCGGGTGGATGCTCTGTCGAAGTTTACCAGCTCAACCAAGGGCACGAGGGACAAGAAAATCACATTTTTTATCGCTAATAGACCATCAATTGGACCCCATGAGAAAAATTTGATAACGAGCATCATAAAGACTATACCTTCTTGACAGGTCCCGATCAAACTATATATGAGCTAAGGCACCGTCCCTGAGGATAGGAATGAGGCTCGATGCCTTCGAGGTCAAGCCACCAAATTTGCACTCAATGAGCACAATCAGTTATACAAGAGATCAATTTTTAGACCCCATTTGAGGTGCTTGGATCCTAATCAGACTCTAGAGGTATTACAGGATATTCATGTAGGTATGTGTGGCAATCATTCTGGAAGAAGATCCTTGATCCATAAAATAATCAAGTATGGATACTTTTGGCTAATATTGTTGAAAAACGTGGTGGATTTTACACAAAAATGTACATCGTGTCAAGTCTATTCAAATTTGCCACACCAGTCCACAGTGCCAATGATTAATGTCCAAATTTCTTAGCTTTTTGACCAGTAGAAAATTGATATTTTGGGCTCACTGCCAAGATCGATGGGACATTAAAAATTCATAATCATCGCAGTTGAGTACTTTACTAAATGGGTCGAGGTTGAAGCTGTTCCTAAGATAACAGATATGGCCATCAAGGGTTTCATATTGAAAAACATTATCTGCTGTTTTGGTCTACCTACAGTCCTTATTTTAGATAACAACACTCAATTCCAAAGCAAGAGCATTAGAAGTTGGTGCGAAGCCCTGGGGATCACACAACACTTCACTTCAATAGGGAATCATCCCCAATCGAATGACCAAACCAAGGTGACCAACAGAACAATCCTCAACCATCTAAAAGCCAAGATATAAAATACTGGCTCGAATTGGGTAGATGACCTCCCTGGGGTGTTATAAGCATACAGGACAACCCCTCGAATAGCCATAGGTCATAGCCCTTATAGTCTCATTATAGGTCTAAAGCATTCATCCCCTCGAAGCTGATTCAACATACGGCTTAGGTCATTCACTTTTATCTACTAAGAAACACAGCAGAGAGAAAACTCAACCTTGAAATAATCGACGAACGCCGATAAGAAACTTATAATATTATGCAGTGCTATAGGTCGAGGATGGTTGAGAACTATAACAAAAGAGTCAAGTTGCGTCGTTTTAAGGTCGGAGACCTTGTTCTCAAGAAGATGAAAGTCTCCAAGAATGTTAGCAAGCTCGACCTGAAATGGGAAGGACCATACACTGTAGTTAAAGTATCGAAGTACAATGTTTATAAACTAGCCAATATGAAATGAGAGGAACTCCCTCGCCTATGGAATGCCATCAACCTAAGAAAATTTTAAATTTAAAACTATGTTGTATTTATACTTGTATTCTCCGACTTGAATAAAGTTCCAACAATACAACTACCATTTGCAGGCATTGTTATAATCGTACTCAGCAATCACCTCGCTGCCACTCAAGCGGCTTCATGCTACCAACAAGTTCCTAGTCGACCCTGTAATCAACGAATAAGCATCCCCTCGTTGCCACTCAAGCAGCTTTATGCTATCAACAAGTCCCTAGTTGACCCAGTAGTCGATAGGCAAATAACATCACGCTACCAGACTTGCGTTGACCCTATAGTTGATAAGGAATAGCTTCGTGCCATTCCATTAGCTTCCAAAATTTAAATCAACCATAAAGTCAACCTTAAGTAGTTGTAAGCTGCAAACATAGGCTTTTTTGCCTAAATCTAATAATCGACCAAGTAGTCGATTAATAAGTTGATCATACAGCAATAAGAATCAACAACGTAGTTGTGCAAACAAATTACTATGCACCAGTTAACATTAAACAAAATCGACAACAGTGTGGTTAGATGTTTTTAGTTATGATGGTAATAACCAAATGTTTTATCAGTTATTCCCCATATTACTACGACAATCAAGTTGCATTTGACATGATTCAAGAGATATCTTTAATGTAACAAGATTGAAATGAAAAACATCTTCTATTCATTGAGAACTTGGTCACAATTACAAAAAAAAATAGAGAAGAGAGAAAAAAAAGCCAATTTAGCTCTGGTTAGACCCCACCCGATCGCCCTCATGCCATTTTGAGTCGAGCTCCAGCAACGCGCAAGCAAGTGGTGAAATAGCTTGAGGCAGTTGAGCAGGCCTAGCGACATTACTCATGAAGTTGGTCGAATGTAGCACATACTGTGCCATATCGACCTCTTCCTCTCTAAGCTATACCACAAGGTCTTCCGTGAACGCGAATTCATCGACCAACTACTCTAACTTCACATCAACCTCAGCTTTTTTCTTTTGTGCTTTAGTCAGAGGCTCATCAGGCACAGGGGTCGCAATTTACTTCTCCGAGGCTTGGTCGACTCTGCCCTCCTCAAGGTCGAGATAAAGCTTCAATTTATCATTTAAGGTAGAGCTTATCTTGCTCTTGTTGTCAGGCCAAAAGGCATAGCCTAGGCACTCGAGCTACTTCATAGCCCTGTGGAATGCTTTGCTAACATCATCAAGTGACATGATTACATTTACATCCTGAAAGGGGGCTTAAGATAAATTGTTCGACTGCCTCACACTGCATCATTGGCAGGTGTCAGTTGAAGGCCCCCCTCGCCTCGTTGGTATCCTCTGTGCAATCTTGTGCACAACTAAAAGAAAAGCTCACTTGCAAGTCCAAGTGAGCCTTCTTTATTGCCGAGTCCATTCGACTCCACTCTTCGACTGCCTGAACCAACTACTGATCTTTGGAGTCCAACTATTATTGGAGCTCAGCCACCCATTTGGTCAGTTGTTCAACCTAAAGTTAGGAGGACTTGAGTTGCACTTTAAGGGTTTTCATATCCCCTCCTCCTTGTAACTCCTCCCTATCTGCCAAGGCCAACTCTGATCGGCAAAAGATATTATAGCCCATTTGGCCCACATAAGAGTGCCAGTCCACAATACTACAACAAAAAAGAAATTTGATGAGAAATTATCAATCTCCTGCTTACCACATTACAGTGGTAAGCCAATGTCTGGAGAACCCCAACCTGACTAAGGCCCATCAATTATCATTGGTCGAGTAAAAAAAGTCTTGCCGTTAGCCACTTTAGGGCATCACCATGGGTCATTCCTCTCTGGATGATAAAGATCGAATCAGTTATTTTGTAGGTCGAGTCGGTTATGAAATGTGGCAGAGACAGTCGGGGGAGTTGGAATGGTACTCCATTGCCAAGTTTTTTGAATAGGTCGTAGCTTGTCATTACTTTTTGTTTTCCCTTGTCACTTGCGGTCTTCTTCGGCGCCGAGCCTCCCTGCTTGGCAATCTGCCTTTTGCCCCAACTTGTGGGGCTACTTTATATAAGCTCCTCTTGATGAATAGATTGGGGTTCCAGTGCTTGTTTGATTTGTGGAGGTACAGGAGCTGAGTCAATCGTGTCGAACTGATTGGCTCTGTGGCAACTCCCTCTCATCGAGCGACAATAGCTCAACAACCTTTTCTATTTCTTAACGCCCTAGCTTGAGCTTCAATTTTGCTCCTGGCCATTATCTCTTCTTGATCTATGACATAACAAGATAAACATACATTAGAATCGAGTAGAAAGAACAGCAATCACAATTAAAATGATCGACGAGAATCTCTACCTAGTCGATTGCCCGTAGGCAAGTTAAGTTGAGCCGGTGATAAACCAGCAAACACCAAACACCTTTCTTTAGTCAGAACTGAGACCTCCATATGCCTAAATTCGACCAAATTCCTAATAAATGTATTAGGCCAACTAGGTGTCTGATTCCCCGGTATCTCTATAGGCCCCCTCCACCAATCCCTCAAAATGGTGAAATCCCATGGCCCTCGAACATAGAAAAATATTTTTTTCACTCTTGATCATATGAAGAAGTAGGGGATACTAAGAATTTTTGACAGGACTGCATTCTAACTCGAGTCCCCGGCGCCATTAACTCATACTCCTCAGGGATATGATACACCTCCCTAATTTGTACTAGGTCGATGGGTGATATTTTAGAGGTTATTTCTATATAGTAGTCAGTGTAAACAATTAACCTCGAGATGCCGGATAATCACTCAGGCTAGCCTTGCCCCTAGAGACGACTCTTTCTGTACTTGTGCTACTCAAGCTATCACTCAATGAACTATCTGAACTACTATCTTAGGGTATTCCAGATATACTCTCAACCCTAGTTTCCCCCTGGGACGCTACACTCTTGGACCTAGTATCCTCGCTATCTAAAGCGCTAAACATTGTTGCAAAAGAAGAGGAAGAAAAAGATTAAATAGGCAGAGCAATTTACAGCAGGTATCTTGCAAACTCTAAGTGCAATGAGAGGTTTGGAGAACTTCGCAAATAGGAACTCAACCAGATACAATTTTAGCAAAAGTGTAAATAAAGACCTATATCCCATTTATTTATAGGCATTTGAGAGCGGGAACCCAAGCGTCAGTTATAATTACACCATACCTCTGTATGCTTCTTATTCTGTGGAGTAACCGGCGCATTAAATGCAGCGAAACCTCCATAAACCCTGGTAGAGAATTCAAAAACCTTAGTCGAGAATTCAAAAACCCCAGACGAATGTAGATAACCACCATAATTGCCTATATACTCCTCGCTTCTGCTCGTCGACAAGTTCAATTAGGACCGCAAGTAGAGGTACTTATGATATGGGATATCCCCAACATGCCCACTTTACGCACAGGGCCTAATATCAATTTTGGGCTAAGCCACTCGACAATAACCATCTAGTTGAGTGTACTGTTACCGACCGCGTTCGACGGGAAGTGTGAACCCATCTAGCCTATTCAACCATGTCTCTGATCGACCAACCTTATCTGATCAACTGTTATCGACTAGATAGCTCACTCTGGCATTGACTTATATCCATACTGTATTTATTATTTTGACATGCAGCATGCCTCCGTATTAATAACGCATAACAGTTGGTATAGTCGCTGCTACCTACTCTACCACCATCTTTGATAGGGACGAGCCTGTCAATGGTACTGTACATCCTGAAAAATAAGAGATGATGCCACCTGGAATAATATCAAGATCTAAAATGACCGTTAACCCCCTTGCAAGGACTAAAACTCACTACACGTGATAGGGGCACCTTCGCCATATCACACACCAAAAGAAGGCTATAAATACCTTAGAATCAACCACGCTCTAGGTAATGTTAAATACACTACAAGCTCTCAATATTCTGCTCAATTATCACCTCTCGACTAGAACTAACTTAACGTCAGAGTGCTTTTATCGAAGGCACCTCGACTAGTTTAATATATGTTGCTGTTGCAGATCTCAAATCTCGAGAAAAACAACACTTAGATCATTCGACCGTCTTGGTCGAATTTGTCCAAACACCACCTTTTTCACTATAAACGACTTTCAACCTCATCAAAAATATTTATATATTAATTTTTGTGATGAATTAAATTTGTAAGATAGAATTTTATGATAAGAGTACTTAATATAGTGCTTATAAAATATTCTTTAAAAATACAAACTTATTTAGTGAGATAAAAATATGATAATAAATATTTTTTGAACCATCTTATGATATAGAAATCTATATTGCAATTTTGGATAAATACAACATAATATTTTAGTCATAATAGATAAGTTGATCGTATTAAAATAATATAAAAATAAATAAACAACCATTGAAAAATTTTTAATTAAATTCAAAAACTCAAAATTATAAGAATTTGACATGTGGACAAAATTGCACAATTAGATAAGTACAAAATTGTGCTATATATAATAGTATATATATATATATATATATAAAGACCAACTAACATATTTAACCTTCTCTCTTATTTTTATGTTTATATTGTTTTTTCATTCCCAAAACTCATTTTTATATTAAAATTACAATAATTTAATATTATATATCAATTTAATTAGTAACATATACCAATAGTGATGATAAGCATATGATGAAAAAAAATAAAAAATAGTAATATCATTTAAAAAAATAATTTGAATATTATTTTTGTAAAGTGAGCTCGAACTCAGTTTTTAAATTTAACAAAATTAAGCTTGTTCGAATAATTTCAAATTCGAATTTTGAGAGGAAATTGTTTTATAGCTCCACAAAATAGACTTCTTTCTTTTAATTCAACTTTTTTTTTAATGCCTCCTAACTAAAACAAATTTCATTTTAGCACTTGAATAAATATGTTTTCTATGTATTATGTTTGAGTATTTGTTGTATGTCATTGAGAGTTAGGGTATAAATGAGATGAGACAATTCACAAACAGTTCAGATTCTACTTGATAAAAATTCGTATTCGGTTCGATCTTTTTGAGCTCAATTCGAGCCGAGTTCAAGCTCGCCAATTAAATGAACTAAGCCAAGCTCAATAATATTTAGTTCAAAAAGCTCGTGTGCCTAAACGAACTTTTTTATTATATATACATACAAATATATAATTATAATTTAGGCTTATATAATAAAATCTATAATAATAATAATTCAATTTTTTATTTTTAGGAATATATAAAAAAAATTATTTAAAAAATTTATAATTATAAATTTTGTTTTGACTTTAAATGAACTCTAATTAATCCAAACGTATACAAGCTTAAGCTTGAGCTCAAAAAAAAAACAAAAAAAGCTTAAGCTTGAGCTCATACGAGTTTAACAAATCAAGCTTTTCCACTTTTCTATAATGAGCCTTATCAAATCAAGCTCGATAAGGCTCGTTGAGTCTTTGTCTATTCCAACAAGTCGAATTTGAACTTTGCCTTTTAGACTTAATCAAGTTCGGCTTAAGCTTAAGCTTGTAAATTAATAAATAAGCTGAGTTTGAATCTATTAGATACAGACTTGGCTCAATTTATTTACATCCCTAATTGAGAGTAAACTTTTACGCCTGACTTGCATTGTGTGGTTGAGCTTCATGAAGGCTTTCATCCATCGATATCCAACAGTCTGCTTTACAATATGTTAGCCCGGTACAAATGGGCTGGCCCAACATTATAGTTTGTGATCCTGTAGTTCTGGACGGGTATGTTACGTATGCAATACGTTGCCTATTTCGGTATTTCCATTGTTCTCCTCAAAAATCCATTTTTTAGTTACCATTTTGGCCTCACTGTGCCGTTAAGAAGAACTCATATTAATGGTCTTCTGTAAAGCTCATCCTCCAATGATTCATTATATTTCCTGTAGATCTGCTGTTAATTAATGTAGACTTGGGGCGCCAAGATCTTAATCCATTTGTGCTTTTGGCCGATTAGTCGACATTACAAATATGAAACACATCAATTGCCAAAATTAAGGTAAAAGAATTGCTCGTCTAACATGATCAAACAAGTAAGATTGAGCATCTATATATATATATATATATATATAATTTTGGCACATTCTATATATGTGCTAAATTTTTATAATAAATATTAAATACAATAAATAGTAGTTATTATTTACGTTAGAGTTATGGAGATTCAAAAATAGAGGACATTTTAAATACATCACATGAAAACATAACATCAACTATAACCCCAAAAGAATTAGATTCCGTAAACAACATAAAGTAAGAATAAAAGGAATTTCTTACCGAGATAATCATATTTGTTTCGGTAAATATGCTCGTTAGGCACTTGAACATGCTTGGATCACATCTAGACAAATCGAAACAAGTCGACGAGCAATGACAAATGCATGTCGTGGTGAAAAAATATGGGTTTGTTTATTTCCAGACAAGCCAGTTATACCATGATATGTTGAAACACATATGGGTTTAGGGATAGTTATTGTTAATCGGGTGAAAA
This sequence comes from Jacaranda copaia, assembly GCA_014898725.1. Lineage (NCBI taxonomy): Eukaryota > Viridiplantae > Streptophyta > Magnoliopsida > Lamiales > Bignoniaceae > Jacaranda > Jacaranda copaia. The sequence continues at coordinate 277,784 of JACGDI010003378.1, read as the reverse complement.
GAACATTTTAGATATATCACATGAAAACATATCAAAAAAATTAAATTTTTTATTAATAGTATAGATAAAGTTTGTAATTCAAATTCTAATAAATTTCAAATATACTTATGCATGTGTAATTAAAAAAAATATTTATTTAATTCATGACAACTAGTATAATAATTATAAAAAAATAAACCAAAGAAAAACACAAAACTTTGGCAATTATTAGATCAACTCATCATCAACCTCATCTATATCGAATGGTTAATTAGTATATTGATGATATCATTCTTATATTTGTACCTATGAGATATGATAATTAAGTCCTAACGAATACTAAATATTTATGTGTATAATTAAAATTATAAAAAAAAACTCATGCGACAATTTTTTCCAATGCCTAATATGTGCGCACGCAACAGAACATGAAACAAAATTTGTAAACTAAATCATCAAATAGAGACCATGACTAAAATAGTCATTAAGAGTGTGGTTGTATGAATTTATAAGCTCTCAAAAATATTGTATAAGATATGTGAGAACTTATAATAGAAATGTAAATTCGACATCATATGAGTTTGATATGAAAAAGAATTGATTTTGGGTTGACCCATTTTAAGTTCAATACAAGAAAATATTCCTTCATCAATGAAAAAATCTATCATAAATTTAATAAAATCTATCACAAAACGTGATTTTGTAATGGACTTGTTTTACAAATCGTTAGTATACATGTCGCCACTAATTATTTTTGTGACAAAAATAAAATGAATCACAATTATGGATCACAATATCTAGAGTTATGAAATTTTTGATCGATTCTTCGTATCAATATAAGCTCTTCATATTTGGGACAACCGTACAAGCATCATTACTAATATAGTTTCTTTCTCATTTTTCAAATTTATTAATAATCCATCAAAATTCATGATAACTAAATTTGATCTATGGTGGAACCCTATTAGCCACAAACTTTCCATTAATGAAAGGATTTTTTTTTTTTAGTGGTTGGTGTCCAACAAATTTGACACGACTTGATATTTGAAAAAACAAATGAATTGGATTGTGTTGAATTTTAAATTATATGAATAATTCAAAATTTAATTTTTAACGATCCAAGATACGAAACCCCTAACTAATCCAACCTAAATTAAAATAAACAAATAAAAATTAAAAACTTTTCACTAATACTATACTTGTATTGTACATAGTAGGAATGTTAATTTGAAAATAAACATTTTATTCCATTTTTTTAAGATTAATAAAGGCTATTTATTAGAACAAATGAAAGAAATGTTCAAGATTAATTATTATAAATCACATAAGCAGGTTAGGTTGGGTGGATTGACCTGATGGATATTTGATCTCATCAAATCAACCTAAACCAAAAATGACGAAAATTAGGTTAGATTAGGATTGAACATGTTTAGATTGTCATCAAGTTGAGTTAAGTTGGAGTTGAAAAATAAATATTGTTAACTCACTCCATCACACGAACCTATCCAACCCACTCGATTTGCCATCTCTAGATTATAAGATGTCATCAAATATGTAGTATTTTTGTTGAAACAAAACTTATAGAACTCATAAAATAATATGTTAGAATTTTATAAACTTTTTTTATATAAAAAATAAAAAAGTTTTTCTAACTTATTTTTAAAATTTTAAAAGTCTTTTTTTGGCTTTAATCATATAATTACTTATAAAACTATCACTACTAACGTCCTATAGATTTCAAAATCTTATTTTATTCAAACATATTAAAAAAGATTAGCAATTTATAAATAAATAAATTTAACAAGACACCTCTAAATTAGAACATTTCCAACCACGTAATATCTTATTTTTCACTTAGTTCATTTCTAATGCATCTCAATATGTGTTATGCAGCGAGCGACGTATATATTATCACATTATTTACTTTAAGCTTGTCAATTTGAATTTGTCTTGAACCATCAAATAGGTATTAGTTTGAAATAAGAACAAATTACACATTGAAATTTGAAATGAAAAGGCTGTTTGTTTACTTATTATATATTCAAAGCATCCGTGTAAGTAATGACGCTTCTTTCACATAGCAAGTCAAGAAATTGGTACTTGTTATTGAATATATGGGATGAATCAATCATAGGTTTGTGAAACAAAATACGACCTCAATGGACCGAGTTCAAATCCTCCTTTAGCTTTGGGTCGAAAACCACAGCCCTTTTATTGACCAAATCATTTTTACTTTAATTAGAATCATTGATTCATCTCAATATTCTTGATATCTGCCTACCATTTGCACTACTTTTGACCAACTTTTTGTCTGGCTAATGCCTTCAGCTGTGAATTAAGGTCTTGAACTACATTTGCCTTTACTTTTGTCTTGCTCTGAACGATCAATCTCATCAACACATTAATCCGCCGCCATGTATTACTGGAAAATTTATTTTTTAAAAACTGGTGAAAAAAGGGACCAACTTTAAACTGCTTCAACTTCAAGACTGTTAATTAACTTTTTTAAAGTGGTATTTTCACCACTATCTTACCAGCTTAAAAGGGAAACATCGATCATAAAAACTGTACCTCAAAGTTTTAAAAAATTTGAATGTCATATAAAACACTACTCAAAAAAGGGTATTAGCAATTGATTTAGTGATTGATTAGTTCGTTCACAAAAGTTCTCGTCACTAATTAGTATTGGTCACTAATTAGATGATTACTAAGCAGCGACCGTAATATGGGGCCACTAATTTCAAGTGAATAAAAAATATATATAAGCAATGTTTGTTTATAAATTATGTGTTTTGGATTATATATTTTGAGAGCAGGGTTGAGAAATGTGAAATTTGTATCGGGGAATGTGATGTATGCTTGTTTATGATTTGAAAATAGTAAGAAAATTATTTTGAAAAAATTTAATATGTTTGTTTGTATTTTGAGAAGAGACAAATTCTACTGTAACAGTCAAATCAATATTTTTTTGTGAGTTTTTAGGGTGTAAATGAATTTTAATAATATTTTTTATTATGATATAGTAATAAAATATTGTGATATGTAAATATATATATATATATATGTGTGTGTGTGTGTGTGTGTGATTGATAATGATTGTGATGTAAAGAATATGCATGAAGTTTTTGGTCATTTGCCAAGTTACACAATTTGACTATTTTAGGAATTTATTTTGTAAAAAAAAAGAAGGCACATATTTAATTTTGTTCTAGAAGAATGTAACCAATCAAAGCCATAGTTTCGAACTCTGCAGCCCTGAGGATTCAAACATTTGGCTCATTAATTGTAAAATGTCTTACCAACCACTAGACCAAATATACATATATTGAATTCTACAATAGAATATATATATATATATATAGCATATATAAATTAAAAAAATAATTGTAATTAACATTCTTATTAACAAGTTACTATCATCTTTTAGATTTAAAATTTAACGAAATTAACTATTGTTCTTTTAATATTTATATAATTTTTCTCTTCAATCTAGTTTAGCACAATATTTATTAATTATTTATAACTATTACATCTAAATTTTAGACATATTTATCATAATATATACACAAATTAAAGTAGTGTATGCATATATGTGTATATATAGTAATATATGCATATGCTAATAAACATACTCACTAATATATAATAGTATATGTATATGTTTGTATGTGCTTTTACTCATAATATATGTGTATAATATATATATATATGTATATATATTGTTGATAATATATATATTAATTAATTCTGATATATCTTCTTTCTTCGTTTAAGATAATATTCTTAGTTTAGATTTTTGTGTCCATACATACACTTACAAATGTTCAATTGTATGAAATATAATGTAAAAATATTTAATAATTATATGTTTATTCATAAATTATGCATATTTACATATTTTTAGACATATATTTAGAGACACTTTTATTACTAAAATATATAAAGTACATATAATAAGATATATTTATATACTTTTTTGATACATATGTATTGTTGTCACCAAAAATATATAAATATATATCAAATTATATTTGTATGTGTATCTAAACAAATATAATGTTATATTATTGATATAAGTGTACATAAATTTTATGTTTTTATATTATCAAAATATGTAAAAAAATAGAATTTTATATTTGTGATCTATATTGACTTCTTTAATTTGCGACTTTGAAAGAAAACTTGATCACATATTAGTGACTAAAAAATATTTTGAATATTAATTAGTGACTGAATTAGTGATTGAAAAAAAAAAAGTTCGGCACTAGTTTGTGATAAATTAGTGACGAAAAAATAATTCAATCATGAATTAGTGACCGAAGAAATGATAGAGTAAAGTTGTCACTAATATGATAACTGATTCGTCACTAATCAATCATTATAGTGTGTAGTTAATGAAATGTGGTCACTAAAATTTATTTATTTATTTGGATAGTGATAGCTATACAGATCACCATATAGCAATATACGTACATAAACCGAATTTTTACTTAATTTTGATGGAAGTTTCAGTTTGATTAGATTAAGTTTCTTTCTTGAATCCATAACTCAAACTTAATTGCTACATTCAACTAAGTTTAGCTCCTGGAAATAATTCTTAATTATAAGCGCAAGAAGTATTTCTTCATAATTGTTAGCTGATTACTTGGTATCTAATCAAAATTATGATGTCCCCATCGTGCTAACTTCCACATGGCAAGGTGGTGCGTCGTCTCAAAACATTTGTACAGTACAATTCTATTGCCTGCCAAACTAGATGCACGCATGCATGTCCGCCTCCAAGAAAACTACTTCCATGGATACCTCGACAGGCAAACTCTTGAAATCAAATTCTGCAGATATATATATATATATATATATATATCATCGCCACTGCCTACAAAAGACATGAAAATATTTGGCATGAAGATTTTAATTAATACATAGGCCACCCGTCGTGCATAAATATCTTCACACAGCCACACGCACAAGCGCGCATATTATGATATTTTGTAGAAATGTCATGCAAAGCTAGTGAACAGAATTTTCATGTAGAAAATGTCTAGATGAGATGTCAAATAAAAAATATTCTTATATATATATATGGATTAATGTAGAAATATAAATATTATGAATTATACTATATATACCATTACGATATAGATCGTTCTATTCTATTAGTTAACACAACTCAATTCTGATTGTTTACATGTGTTTGGATTTGTTTTCAAATTCACTTTTCATCATTTTCCCTATTTGAAAATAAATTATATCTCATCAATTTCTTTATATTTTTATTGAAATAATTACAACTTATTTTTATCTTAAAATATATATTCCCCAATAACATTATATCTATTCTCTCTTTTTATTTTTACTAGTAATTTTGACATATTTGATGCGTATGCTAAAACTTTTATAGCATGTATAGTAAATAAAATGAATATTTATTTTTAGTACAATATTAGTTTTTATGTAACATTTGATATTTTTTTAGTATAATGACATACAAATTAGGATAAGTTGATAATTATAATTTTATATAGAATAAGTAGGTTATATAAATTAATGGCAGTAACTACTTCAGTTATATTTACGAGGAATTAAAGAAAAAAAGTGAGTGACATTTTTATAAATACGTACACTACATGAAAGTGTATTAAAAAGGGGTAGGTACATTATTAATAGTATAGATTACTATCTATTTCTACTTACAATTTATTAAACCTTAAACAATCATTATTTTTTAGACAACTTATCTAAATACAAATTTATTTTTAAGCCATTTTTTTTTTTGAAAATTTGAAAATAATAAAAAGCTGAAAACAAAAAACATATCCAAATGGGTCTCATTTCCAAAGACCCTTTTGATTGCCGTTCGGAAATGAAAAATAGAAACTATTGCTTTCTATTCATTTTCATTAAAAATATTCCTTTTTTTTTTTCATTTTCAAACTCTTTCTAAACCCATCATATCATCCTACTCTCACATCAACTAAATGCAAATTTAATTTAATATAAAGTACTCATTATTTTTTTAAAATTAATAAAACATATATATTTTTAAAAAAGAAATCTTTTTAAATATAAAAAAATATAAAGCAACCTACTTTTCAAACATATACTTATTTTATTTATTATTTTTCAACACTTCATCTAAATACATCTCAATTTTTATTTTTTAAAGATTTTTTCAACTTTTAAAAATGCATGAAAACTTAAAATGCATTTGGAAATAAAACCAAACAGGCCGTTAGTAATTCTATATTCATGTAAAAGACTTTTAGGATGAAAAGACCAATGATGAATTTTGTTGAAGAGTTGTAATTAGATGACTTTACTAGACGTTTTGCATGAATGCCCTGTAAAGCTCTGTCACGTATTCTTGCACCATAGTTGTAATAATACTAACTCATAAAGTAATACAATTTAATATGAGATAGCTCAGTTTTCCTTAGTTGTTAATAATATGATGAGACACCAACGTGAATGGCTGACCTAATCACTGGACTCAGTCGGATCACTTTTCTTGATGTGGACGTGGCCAAAGCCGTGTGTGTGCACGACATCAGTTTTTACATATAGAAATTTTATGTCACTTACTTAATTCAGCATATATTCAAATGAATTATAACGTGGAATAAAGATATAACACTAAAACCATAAAATAAGTTAATAAATAATTTATATATATATATATATATATATTTAATAATTAAGTAATCCGATATAAGTCATTCGACAAATTATAATATTCTATTTGTTTGATAGTGCCTATTTTTTTTATCATTCTTTTCAAAAAGAAAAAAGAAAAAATCTAGCTTCTTCTTTCTTACGCGATTGCGAATTTTAAAAGTTAAAAGTAGACTTATGACGTGAGTTGGGCCAACTTATAAAGCTAGTGAATTAAGAGTTTAAAGTAATGCTCAATCCAAACTTATTAACCTTGAGCTATCTAAGAAGTTTTGTTCAATTCCTACCATAAATATTAAAAACTTGAACTTGATCAGCAAGTAATTTTTATTTTTTGTATTTTAAATATTTATGTTGTTGTTATTGTTGGTTAGAAAATTAATAGTCCTATTATTTATATTAACAATAGTGCCAGATTTATTGTTTATATGTATATATATATATATATGAATGAAATTAAAAGAATAACTGAACTAAAATGATAAATATACTATTTTAGTAAAAATAATTATGTATCATAATAAAATAAAAAATAATGTAAAAATTATATTTTAATTTAACAACAAATAATGTTGATATATGAAGACAATGAAAATTAAATAATCTAAAAGCAACAAATATTTAATTATGAATTTATGAATTCAACACAAAATATAATTTGCATGCATGTCGTACACAGGTGGTTCTTTTCGCTTGAAAGTTGAAATTAATAATTTTGAAATTTAGTTGCAGTTCCACAGTTTAATTGGCTTCGGAATTAATTCTTGTATGAACTAATTATAGCCAGTACTGTTTAATTAATTCAAATTTCACTAAAAATTTCAGTAGTCGGTGTAATTCACATGATTATTGTTATATTCTATAAATATTAGTTGTACTCTGTATTTAGCTGCTACCCTTTACATGTAACTTAATATAATTTTAATAGTGTTGGCAACGTGTTACGTATGATTTGACATGGATGTGTCCAAATTTTCGTTCATGACCATTGAGTCCAGTTCAAAACTCGTGCTGATCAAGTCACCACAGCATCTACCTCGAGGGAAAAAAACCATTCTTATCGATTTCATCTGCCTTTATTTTACTTATTTTGAAATAACTATAAAAACTATCATGAAGTTTGGGGTAATAATAGAAATTTCCCTTATATAATTTGTAAAATTATAAAAATTTTCCTAAAAAAAATTGCCATCCAAAAATCATGACGGAAGTTGTCAAAAGACCATTATACCTATTAATTTAAAAAAAATTCAAAATATTTAAAAACTAAAAACACAACAATACCCCTCAATAAATAAAACAAAGAAACAACGCCATCAACACACAAACA
>JACGDI010003378.1:256404-269589 GCA_014898725.1 Jacaranda copaia | reverse complement strand
TATATATATATATATATATTTTGCATCGTTGTTATTATTTAAAACCCTAGGATTTTATGAGAATGCACTATGTTAAGGTTTTGTTTCAAATATGATTTTTGTTTTTGGGTTGTTGTTGGAGCCTACAATGTGCAAGAGTACAAATTTGCCATGTACAAAATAAAAGAGGAGGTTGATATGAAACAAGAGGCTATGATGATGGGGGTGCTACAGATGCTAGGATTATTGGTGGAGGTGCTGCTGGTAGAGGTGTAGTTGATGGAGAAAACTAGAGATTGTTCCTAGTTTTTACATTAAAACTAGCCAGTATTTTAGAGAAAATCATGTGAGAAATCAAACAACTATTTTTTTTGGTGCAGATTCAAACAATAATTTTGGCTGCAATTAACATACATAATTATTTGGAATACTGGTGTTGTATCCATTTGGTGTAATTTTGGTGCATACTTTATGCATTTTGGTATAAATGCTTGAATGTTTGCAAGTTTAGTGTAATTTTGGTGTGTTGCTTTGTGCATCTTTGTGCATTTGGAATGTCTATTTTGTCTATAGGGGATGCACTTACAGGTTTATAAGGAAATAAAAGTTTTCTATGTTAGGTAGCTAAATTTACAAGTTATTATACATCATGTTGAAATTTATTGAAGGGGTTTAATGTAATCTTCTAAACTTGAAAATAATAGAACAACAAAAATAAATAATATTTTTAATCAATTAAATTTTTTAAAAATTAATTAATTGATTAATTTAGTTTATTAAATTAAAATAAATTACTAAATTATATTTCCAATGGAAACATTAAGCATTATCTTAATTTGTTACATTAATCCCCCTATTATATATTTATTATATTATTGATGAGGTTAAAAGTTGTTTATAGTGAAAACGGTGGTACTTAGGCTAATTCAATCAAGGAGGCTGAATGATCCAAGTGCTTTGTTTCTCGAGGTCTGAGATCTGCAACAACAGGGCACATTAAACTAGCCGAGATGCCCCTAACGAAAGCATTCCGATGCTCAAGTTAGTTATAGTTGAAAGAGGATAATTGAACAAAAATATTAAGAGCTAATAGTGTATTTAGTATTACTTAAAACGTGGCTGGTTATGAGGTATTTATAGCCTTCTCCTAGTGTGTAATATGTCGAAGGTGCCCCTATTAGATATAGTGGGCTTTAGTCCTTGCTAAGGAATTAATGGTCATTTTAGCTTCCAATACTGTTCCAAGTGGCATCATCTCCTGTTTGTCAAAGTGAATAGTACTTTGAACAGGCTCCTCCCTATTAAAAATGGTGACAGAGTTGGTGGTAGAGACTATATCGGCTGTCATGCGCCATTAATACGAAGGCATGTTGCTTGTTAGAACATTAAATGCAGTGAGGGTATGAGTCAGCACCGGCGTGAACATCCTAATCGATTATAGTCGAACAGATGAGGCAATTAACCAGAGAGATGGTTGAACAGGCTGAAAGGCTTGAAACCTCCTATCAAATGTGGTTGAGTACAGCATGCTCGACCATATGGTTGTCGTCGATTGGTCTAGCTCATCTGGGCCCAAAATTGATGTTGAGCCATACATGTTAAGTGGGCCTACTACGGGCCTGTTGGGCTATCTCATATCATGACTCCCCTCAACTCACGGTCCTGGTCGAGCCTGTCAACGAGCAGGGATAAGGAATAGATAATTGAATGATGGTTATGGTGGTTGCCACAGTTATGCGCATTCGACCAAAGTTCTGTCAACTCAATTGGGGCTTTTGAATATCCGACTAGAATTTTTGAATTCTTAACCAGGGTTTGTGGCAGTTTTTCTAACTTTAATGCGCTGGTTACTTCACAAAATACGAAGCACGAGGGGACGGGGTGCAATTATTACTACCGTTTAGGTTCCCATGCCTAGATGTCTATAAATATGTAGGATAAAGGTATCCATTTGCCCTTTTGCTAAAATCATATCTAGTCGAGTTCCTGCTTTCGAAGTTCTTCAAACTTTTCTTGCACTTAGAGTTTGCAGGATATCTACTATAAGTTGCTCTGCCCATTTGATCTTTTCTTCCTTTTCTTTTGTGAAAATGTCTAGCAGTTCAGATAGCGAGGACACTAAGTCCAAGGGCGTAGCATTTCAAGGGAAAATTAGGTTTAGAAATGCGTCTAAAACAACTAGTAAGAGTAGTTCAAACAGCTCAACAAGCGATAGCTCGAGCAGTTCGAGCATAGAAATAGTCGTTTCTGGGGGTGAAGCTGGCCTGAGTGATCTTTCTGCATTCCGGGGTTAATTATTTACACTAGACTACTATACAAAAATAAGTTCCAAAATATCCCCCGCTGACCCAGTGCGAATTAGGAAAATGTACCATATTCTTAAGAAATATGAGTTATTGGTGTCGGGGGCTTAGGGTGGAATGCATTGACCTTCTAAGGGATGCATAACGATGTTCGAGGAAAGGTTGAGATGTGGTCTTAGATTTTCTCTTGCCCAAGTAACAGTCGACCTCCTGGTGGGTTTCGAAGTTTGTATAAACTAACTGCTCTTCAACTATTTTGCAACCCTTTATAATTTTGTTATGTTGATGCATCTGTACAACCAGCCTGCCTCCTTCGCCAACTTTTCAAATTTATTCCATTTACACATGTCGCAGAAATCAGGTAGTACAGAGGAGTTCAATTTTTATTACTTAATAGCTCGACCCCGCTGAACATTCTTAGTATCCCTTGTTTCTTCGTATGGCTAAAAGTGGGGAAAATATTTTTTCTATGTTTGGGGGCCAGGGGATTTTGCCATTTCAAGGGGTTAGTTAAGGGGGCTTATGGAGATGTTAGGGAACTAGACACGTAGTTGGCCTAACAACTTTATCAGGGATTTGATTGAATTTGGGCATATGGAAGCCTCAGTTCTAATTGAAGAGTTTCTGGTGTTACCTGGCTTTTCGACGGCTAAGCTTGACCTGCCCATGGTGATTGACTAGGTAGAAATTCTCATCAATTATGTTAATTGTAATTACTTTTCTTTTTGCTTGATTCTAATGCTTGTTGTTCTATCTGTGTTTGTAGATTGAGAAAAGATAATGGCCAAAAGCCGAGTCCAAACTCAAGCCAAGGCCTTGAGAACTAAAGAATGCTGTCGAGTGGTCACTACTCAATGAGAGGTTCCTGCTGTAGAGCCAGCCACCTCCACACGCTTGATATCCATTTCTATAATTTCACAAATTAAAGAAGCACCCGAGCCGCAATCTGCCCGATGAGAAGGACCTATGCAAAGCAGCCTTGTGGGTCAAGGCAAAAAGCAGGTAATCGAGTAGAGAGGCTTGGTGCCAAAGAGGACAGTAGGTGATAAGGGAAAATAGAAGGCAGTGATAGGCTATGACCGATTTGAAAAATATGGCAATGGGGTGTTATTTCAACTCCCTCGATTGTTATCCCCTCACTTTTGTTCCGACCCCAATAATGAAGTAATTGAGTCGGCCTCTATTCTACAAGGAGAAGTGACAAACGGCAATGCACTGAAGTAGATGACCTCCAGGCTTTTCTTGTCTGACCAACATAAACTGATGAGCTTGAGTCAAGTTGGGGCTCTCAAGGCACTTTCTCCTCGAATTTCCTTTTCATAGTCATATTGTGGACTAACATTCTCATGTTACAGATGGATTAAATGGGCCACAACATCTTTCGTTGATCGAAGCTAGCATTGACTGATCGAGAGAAGCTACAAGGGGGAAGGGATATGGAAAACCTCAAGGTACAGCTCGAGTCCTCCTAAATTTAGGTCGACCAACTAACCAAACAAGTGGCTGAGCTCAAAGAACAACTAAGCTCCAAAGATTAGCAACTGGTCCAAGCAGTCGAGGAGAGAAGCTGCATGGACTCAATATTAAAAAAGGCTCATTTAGACCTATAAGTGAGCTACACCTCTGGTCGAGCAAAAGGCCGCACAGAGGCCACCGAGGAGGTGCGGGAGGCCTTCACTTGACACCTTTCCATGATGCAGTATGAGGCAGTAAAACAGTTTATCTTGAGCACAGCCTTCTAGGATGCAAGCATAATCATGTCACTTGATGATGCACGCAAGGCATTCCACAGGGCTGTGAAGTAGTTGGAGTGCTTGGGTTATACTTTTTGGCTTGATGATAAGAGTAAAATAAGCCCTGCACTAAATGATAATTTGCAACCTTATCCTGACTTTGAGGAGGGCGAAGTCGATCAAGCCTGGGAGAAGGATATTGCGACCCATGCACTCGTAAGCCTCTGACTGAAGCTCAAAAGAATAAAGCTAAGGTTGAAACGAGGTTGGAGAAGCTGGCTGACAAATTCACATTTATCGAGGACCTTGTCCTTTAACTTAGAGAGGAATAGGTCGATGTGGCGCAGTACGTGCTGCATTTGACTAACTTTATGAGCGACATCGCAAGGCTTTCTCAACCATCCCAAGCCATTTTTCCTCTTACCTGTGCCCTATAGGAGCCCGACTTCAATTGGCCAGAGCGTGACCAGGCGAGGTCCAACCAAAGTTGACCTCGAAGCGAACTGAAGCATTGATCTTTACTGTTGTTTTTTTTATTTTTTTATTTTTTTGTAGAATTGTAACCAATTTCTTAATGAATGAAGGATGTTTTTCATATCAGTTTTGTCGAATGAAAAAAATATCTTGAACCTTGTGAAGTACAACTCTATTGTCGTAATAGTATAGGGAATGTCTAATAAAATAATTGGTCAGCACAATCATTATCAAGAAAATCTAACAATGTTGTTGTCAATTTTATTTAATGTTAACTTACATGTAGTTTTGCTAAAGCGTGCTTAGCAATTTGCTTTTCACAACACTGTGGTTGATTCTTATTATTGTATGGTCGACTTATTAATCGAATACTTGGTTGGTTATTTGATTTGAGTTGAAAAGACTTAGGTTTGTATATTGTAGCTATTTGAGGTCGATGTCATAGTTGACTTCAGTTTTGGAAATTGATTGAGTAATGTGAAGCTGTTTCTTTGTTGACTACAGGGTCAACGCGAGATTGACAGCATCAATTGCTCATTCATCAACTACAGGGTTGACAAGGTACTTGATTGGTAGCATAGGGTTGCTTGTTCATCGACTACGAGGTCAACTTTGATCTTGAGTGGTAGCGAATGGCTACTTATTCATCGACTACGGGTTCGATTAGGGACTTTATGGCAGTATGAAGTCATTTTTGGTCGATTGTGGGGTCAACTTTGATCTTGATGCTTGCTAGATATGGTTATAACAATGCATACAAATAGTAGTGATATTGTTGGAACTTTATTCAAGTTGGAGAATATAAATACGATTATAATATAATTTCAAATATAGAATTTTCTCATGTTGATGGCATTCCACGGGTAAGGGAGTTCCTCCCCCTGCATATTAGCAAGTCTATAGGTGTTATGCTTTAACACTTTTATGACAGTATACGGTCCTTTTCATTTTGGGTCGAGCTTGCCCATATTCTTAGAGACTTCCATCTTCTAGAAGACAAGGTCTCTAACCTTAAAATAGCACAGCCTGACTCCTTTTGTTATAGCCTTTGACCATCTTCAATCTATATCACTGCATCATGTTATAAGCTTCTTGTCTGTGCTCATCAATAGTTTCTAGGTCGAGCTTTCTCTTTAATATGTTTCTGAGTGGGTGGAAGTGAATGACTCAAGCCATATGTTGAATTATTTTAGAGGGGATGATTACCTCAGACTCGTAGACCAGACTGTAAGGGCTATGACTTGTAGCTATTTGAAAAATTATCCTGTATGCCCACAACACTCTCGAGAGGTCGTTTGCCCAATTCGAGCAAGTATCTTATATCCTGGCTTTCAGATGGTCGAGAATTATTTTGTTGGTTATCTTCATCTGATCATTCGAATAAGAATTACCCACAAAAATGAAGTGCTTCACTCGATCCCTAAAGCAATTCTCAATTTGGTTCCACTGGGATAGAATGATCGAATGTTCAGATCTTAGGCAGACCAAAATAGAGCATCCCCAAGGCTTCGCACCAGCCTCTGGTGCTCATACTCTAGAACTAAATGCTAATATTTGAAATAAAGACCTTAGACCAAAATGGTAAATGATGTTCTTCCATATGAAACTCCTAATGGCTGCATCTGTTATCTTAGGAATAGTCTCAACTTCGGCCCATTTGGTAAAGTACTCAACTGCAACGATTATAAATTTTTGTTGTCCAGTTGACCTTGGCAGTGAGCCCAAAATATCGATGCCCCACTAGTTGAAAGGCTAAGAAATTCGAATATTGATTATTGGCAATGCAGATTGGTGTGGAAAATTTGAATAGACCTGACATGATGTATATTTTCATGCAAAATCCATTGAGTATTTCAACAATGTTAGCCAAAAGTATCCGTACCTGACTATTTTATGGGCCAAGGATCTTTCTTTAGAATGGTTGTCACACATACCTGCATAAATATCCTGTAATACCTCTAGAGCCTGGTTGAGATCCAGGCACCTCAGGGGAGGTCCAAAAATTGACCACTTATATAACTAATCATGTTCGTCTAACGTAAACTTGGCAGCTTAACTCAAAGGTGCTGAGCCTCATTTATATCCCCAGGGATGGTGCCCTAGCTCATGTAAAGTTTGATTGGCTCCTGCTAAAAAGGTATAACCTGCTCAATGCTTGTTACCAAATTCTCCTCGAAGGGTCCTATTGATGGCCTATCAGTAACTAGAAATGTGATCTTTCTATCTCTCCTGCCCTTGGTTGAACTTGCAAATTTTAACAAGGCATCTACCTGCTCATTCTCAGATTAAGGCACTTGACTAAGGAAAACCTTTTGAAAAACTGTTGCAACTTTCTCACCTCGGCCAAGTACCAACTCATCGTCGATTCCTTAGCTTCAAAATTTCTATCAACTTGCTTAACCACCTGCTAGGAGTTTATAATGGCAACCAGGTGCTCGACACCCTGATCGAGCGCCATTCTCATTCTAGCAAGAAGGGCCTTATACTTTACCTCATTATTCGTGATTGCATAGTCCAGTTTTATTGTAAAATCATATTCCTCTACAGCTGGGGAATGAGAGCAACTCCTACTCTTTCGCCATATGTAGTCGACGATCTATCAATGTGAAAAGTCAAAATAAGAGGGGCTTCACAATTCTTCTCAAGCAAGCCAACTCTCTCAATGATGAAGTCAGCTAAAACTTATGCTTTGATGGCGATTCTCAACTGAAAGGTGATGTCGAACTCTCCCAGCTCAATGGCCCATTTGGTTAGTCATCCATATGTATCAGGCTTCGATAACACTTATTTCAATGGTTGGTTGGTTAGCACTATAATAGCATGAGACTAAAAGTACAGGCGTAGCTTTCAAGCCACGGTGACCAGTGCTAAGGCAAATTCCTCGATCTCTAAGTAATTTGCTATGATCCTTTGAGTATGTTACTGCAATAATAGACTAGTCGGTGTTTATCATCTCTGGTCAAGACCAAGACTTAGCTGATCAATGTTTCAAAGATTGCCAAATATATCTGGAGTACTTCTCATAATTTGGGTTTTGTAAGTGCCCAATCACATTGTACTGCTTCAACTTGACCAACACCTGATCACATTATTCACTCCACTAGAAACCCAATTTCTTAGCGTTTCTAAAAATTTTGAAGAAAGGTAAATGCTTATTGATCAATCTTGCAATGAATCTGCCTAAGGCAATAATCCTCCCGACCAGCCTCTGAACATCTTTAACTATTCGCGGAGGAGTGATGTTGAGAATGGCATGAATTGTTTGCTAGTTTGTCTCAATGCCCCGTTGACTGACTATGTAGCTCAAAAATTTACCTTTACGAATCCCAAATGTACACTTGTTTGGATTTAGTTTCAGATCAAATGTTCTCAAATTTGCAAAAATATGATCGAGGTTGAGCAAGTGGTCTTGAGCATTTTAAATTTTTACAATCATATCATTGACATACACCTCCATCAACTTTTCAATTTCATTTTTGAACATAAAGTTAACCAATATTTGGTAAGTTGCTCCAGCATTTTTCAATCCAAAAGGCATGACCAAAAAGTAATAGACCCCATTGAAAATAACAAAGGGAGTTTTATCCCTATCCTCGGGAGCTATGAAAATTTGATGGTAACCTTAAAACGCATCTATCATGCTCAACAACTCACAGCCAGGAGTTGAATCAACTAATAAATCTATTTTAAGGTAGGGGTAAGGATCTTTAGGGCATGCTTTATTTAAATCGATAAAATCGTTACACATTCGCCATTGTCCCTTATTCTTTGAGATGAGTACAACATTACAAAGCCAAGAAGGATATTGAATTTTTACAATATAACCTGCATCTAGGAGTTTTCTGACCTTCTCCATGATGATATAAGTCCTTTTGGCATTAAATGTCCTTGTCTTCTATCTGACTGGTTTGTATGAGAGGTCAACATTAAGGCAATGCACGATCACATTGGGGTTGATTCCCTAGAGGTCAATTGCTTTCCATATAAAGATATCAATATTCCTCCTTAAGAAGTCGATCATAAGACATTCTAGGTAGTGGCCCATGTCTGTCCCAATGTGGGTTATCTTGTCAAGTTTCCTTGTTCAAGCTCAATAGTTTTAAATTTCCCAACGATCTCCACCTTAGTATCTTTCAACTTTCTCTTCTTGTTGGCTTAGATCTCCTCGGGTTTTGCTACTAAGGCATCCCCTAAGGTCTTTAACTGTGGTTGAGTCTTCTACTCGCTTGACTCAATTAAGATGTTATAACACCTCCAAGCCTCCTTTATGTTGCACATCAACTCCTTTGTGCTCGCTGGGATCAAAAATTTGATCTTCATGTGATAGGTCAACACAATGGCACGAAAATTATTGAGAGTTGGTTGATCTATTATAACATTGTAAGCAAATAGGGCATCAACCACCATATAGTTCACCATCAAAGTTCTCCTTTAAGGAGCCTCCCCAAATGATGTTGACAAGTTGATGGATCCTTTTGGAATGATTTCTAACCCCCAAAATCCAACCAGAGGGGTTTGCACATGTTCAAATTTCAGTTGGCCCATATTCATTCTTTTCAAGGTGAAGAGAAAAATGATATTGGCTGAGCTACCATTATTGACTAGGACCTTGCATACTTAAAAGTTGGCAATCTCGATAGAGACTACCATAGGATAATCTATTTTATGGTTGATATTCTTGCCCTCGAGGTGGGCTAAGTCACTATCAGTGAATGAGATAGCATCTGCGCTCATCTATAGATGGAATGTTGTTTCAATGGGCAAGACTTTAGTCGACTCTAGCCTTATCTGGATTTTCCTTTGGGTAGATTTTGAGTCCCCCCAATGGGACCTCCCGCGATCATATCGATCACTACTTGAATAGGCGGGTAATCCTCATGGGCAGGTTTTTTTCCTTTATCCACTCTTCTAGGGCTAACTGATCTTTCTCTATGGGGAGTTCAATCAGTTTTGCTCCCTTCGACTTACGTGTCCACAGCTATATATTTCTTGAGATGACCCTGTCTGATTAGCCTCTTAATCTCATCCTGGATGTTGTAGCATTCATCATGTTATGCCCTTTCTGTTTGTGAAAGTGGCAGTATTTCTTGAGTTTTTTTATTGCCTCAATCTCTGTCAGTTTTCTTGATTTTTGGAGAAGATTATCATGTTGAATGGTATACAGGACCTTTCTCCTCGAAATGTTCAGGGGTGTGTAGTCATGAAAATATTTTATTGGAGATCGACCTCTTTCTTTATACTTTTGGTCATCTCGCTCTTTTTTCTTTTTGCCGATCTTGGAGGATCCGAACTTGAGCTTGTTCATCTTCTTCTAGGTTATGTATTTCTTGGCTAGGTCAAGTAGTTTCTCCATCGACCTAGGGCATTCACGCACTAATGGATTGGCATATTCCTTCTGTCTGAGCACTAAGAATAGTATGTCAATTAGGAACTCGATCTTGGGGTTATCTATCTAGAGGACCTCCATGTTGAACCTCATAAAGAAGTCATGAAGGGACTCCCCCTCACTCTGTTTAATGGTATGGAGGTGGGTGTAGGGGAGTTTCGTCTTTCTCCTGTTGGCGAATTGGTACAAAAACTTGTCATATAGCTGGTTGTAAAAGTATATCGGCGAAGGCTTGAGCTTCACAAATCAGTCGAGCACAATGCCCTGAAAATGGTGACCGGCAACTTGGCATGGATGTATTCATTGTGCCCATGCAACTGCATCATATGCTCGAACTATATCACGTTCAACCCTATCGCGCTATGGGCTTGATTAGGTAACGTGATCAACGAAGTTGGCAATCTCCTCTATCAACTTTGATCGTCTCCTTTCCTCCTAGAGGCGTTTGGGACTGGCTTCACATTGGGTTAGTGGCCACTTGGACTTTTGGTGGCCACGATTGTCCTTGCAGGACGGCACTGCTAGCCGAGGCTGACATAGTGGTGTGCCTATTTAGTGCAGCAGACAGTTGGGCACAGATTTGAGCAGAGATTTGCTTGTTTATCAGGTGTATCAATTGGGGCATCATCAATGTCACAACTTGCTCTTGGGGGGTGCTGAAGCCTAGAGCATGTGCACCTTGCTGGGGTGGAGAGGGAGGAAGAGATGTGGACCTCCTTGTTTCATCCCTTTCTGACGCAGCTCTACATGTGTTCACCATTTTTTCATTACAATCTCAAGTTTTCCCACAGACGGCACTAAAATGGTGAGGTTGAAAGTCGTTTATAGTGAAAAGGGTGATATTTAGACTAATTCGACCAGGGAGGTCGAATGATCCAGTGCTTTATTTCTCAAGGTCTGAGATCTGCAACAATAACGTACGTTAAACTAGCCGAGATGCCATCGGTAAAGGCACTCCGACGCTCAAATTAGTTTTGATTGAAAGAGGATAATCAAACAGATTATTAAGAGTTTATAATGTATTTGGCATTACCTAGAGCATGGCTGGTAATGAGGTATTTATAGCCTTCTCCTGGTGTGTAATATGTCGAAGGTGCCCCTATCAGGTGTAATGGGCTTTAGTCCTTGCCAGAGAGTTAATGGTCATTCCAGATCCCAGTATTATTTTAGGTAGTATCATCTCCTATTTTTCATGATGAATAGTATTCTAAGTAGGCGTCTCCCTGTTAAAGATGATGACAGGGTTGGTGGCAAAGACTATATCGACTATCATGCGCCATTAATACAGAGGCGTGGTGCTTGTCAGAACATTAAATGTGGCAAGGGTATAAGTCAGTCAGCATTGGCGTGAGCGTCCTGGTCGATTATGATCAAACAGATGGGGCGATCAACCAGAGATATAGTTGAACAGGCTGAAAGGCTTGAAGCCTCCTATCGAATGCGATCGAGTATAGCATGCTCGACCATACGATTGTCATCGACTGGTCTAGCCTACTTGGGCCCAAAACTGATGTTGGACCGTGCATGTTAAGTGGGCTTGTTGGGTTATTTCATATCAATTATAATTATAACCCCCCACACACGACACATGCAGAACTAGTGCAAGGGCATTTTGTTTCAACAAAAAGTCAACATATTGGAATAATCAACTAAAGGGTAAAATTGAGTTTTTGAAAAAATTCAATGACTATGTTAGTAAAACCATTAGTTTAACTAATGGTAGGACTTAATTGCTAAACAACAATAAAATTCATGGGAGCTAATTGTAATTTCACAAACAACAGGAGAAGTTTCTGTTAATACCTCTAATCTTGGGGATAGTTTTGTAATTATCCCTTTAACTTTTTACAACCATACATAGAATCCTGCACAATGATTATCATGATAAAATAAAAAGGTCTCGAGTATAATGTAGCCTGCGAGTCAGGAAAATTTTCATCAAAATCAAATTGAATTGAGCTATGGGGTTAAAATTTGAATAATTCAAACTTAAATTATTATATAATAAGTTAAAGTAGTTGAGTTTTACTCAATAAAAATCTTCCAATGTTATATTTGAAAAAACATGATGTCAAAATATTGAGAGAACATGTAATAGATGTAGTAAAAATAATTCCGTACCTATAATTGTCTAAATATGGAATACTTATAAATGCTTATTATATTTGACGAATAAATCATAGTTTAGGTAGTATACTAATTTGAACTGTTTAAACCTCTAAACTCGATCACAAGTTGATAGCGATCTATTTAAAAAAATACAAATTTTTGAAGTGTTAAGTAATTAATCGATTTTGTATAGAAATTTTCAAAATTGAATACGGAAAAAAAACAGTAACAGATCAATACATATACTGCCATGTTTTATTATAAATGAAAAAAAATCATATATATATATATATATATATATGTAGCAACTGATACAGTTTACAGGGATAGTTAGACAAAACCGTTTTTAAGTGAATTTCGGTAAACTTCGCAGTAAACCAGCCCAACTACCTGAGATATTTTCAATTGGACACCAAGCATGCATCATTGAACCTTACTCTGTGAGTCCCCACTTTACCCCTATAAGTCCTCAACCTTGACCAAACTGTAGCAACAATAGATTTCTTTTGTTCTTTCACAATTGCGAAATTAATTAGTTTGATTCTTCTTGGGTCTTTGAATGTAAACTGCGTCTAAAGTCATTAGGTCGACAACTCGTCTCCCTCAACATCACACGTACAAAATATCAGGAAAAAAAATGGAGAAAGAAAAAGGGGCAATTCCTCTGGAACATCAAAAAGAGATATCTCTTTTGAGTTTTATTTAATTTGAATTCATCTTTGTGGGACGAGTTTTGAAGCTTGAAATGAGTTTTTCAATCCACTTTGTGTTTTAATTTTTGGTTTTTGGACCTGCAGAAGACATACGTGAACTTAGTTCCTTCAAATATATATTGTATGTATATGTAATTTTATGTGCTCTGTATGTGTATATGTGTAATATATATTCTCACATATAAATTATAAATATGATATTTTTATAATTAGAACAAGAGCAACTTAAATAGTTTATACTGTGAAAAAATTTAAATACATTTGAAAATTTAGAGTTTTTCAAAAATCAAAACATGCATTTATAATTCTTTAAGTAATTAATTTTTTGTTAAAGTATTATTATTATTTTCATGTTTTGGAAAGTTAAATTAGTAATATTATTTCTTTTTCGATATTTTAAAAATTGTAAAGTGGATGGATCCAATCGGTTGGATGTGAAATTGCGTTACGTTGGACCATAAACCTTGACTAATCTGATTCCGTATTCT
>JACGDI010003378.1:236467-256362 GCA_014898725.1 Jacaranda copaia | reverse complement strand
CCCCCCCCCCCCCTCCCCAAAACAACACAAACAAGAAAATGCTTTATAAACAATTTGGAAATCTCCGATAAAACAAATCCCGACAATATTCATGCACAGAGGGCATGAGAAAAGTCTTAACTGATCCAAACAAAATATAATTTGGTTCTTTGCTAATAATCCTAAATTTGAAATCTTTGTTCTGATGTAGTTCTTGGCAAAAGTACTCCCATGTATTCTTTTGCGAGTGATTAATTAGTACATAATTTTCTTACATATATATACATGTATGTGTATACATAAATTAATAAGTTATTAAAATAATAAAATATTAAAAGAATGGAGGGACATAATTTACAAATGCTAGATGAATTTAAAAGTCACGCATATTCATTAAATGATTCACCCATCAATTAGAATATTTTTCATATGATTAAAAATATTATAATTATTGAAAATTATTATTTGATTAAAATTGAACCCATCTACATGCACAGTATAGATGATGTATTGACGCCAAATGGACAGAAAATTATGACGCCACAAGTTCTCATATCTATAAGGCTCGAAACTAATACAGAGACTAAATTATTACTAACCCCTATTTAGTGTGCTGCTTAAAATCTATGATTTGTGTTAATAATGTGGATTTGCATGAAATGTTTATCTATATATATGTTGCTATTTTTGTAAAATAAAATTAAACTAATTAAAAAGTGAGATATTCCATCAGAATCTTTAACAAACCATTCCTGGATTTGCTTATTTAAGTCTTCTTATTTCCTTTCATTTAAATATAATTTTTTCTTAATTATTATTAAAAAAATTTAAAAAAAATCCCTTGTCCACTTTTGAGGTAGGAGATCATGTCTAGTGTCTCTGCCGATCCTTTAAATATAGAAAGAAGGTAGAATGATGAATATATCCACCATGCAAGAAGGCAGACAAGACTGATCGGTAGTGGTTCTATATATATACACCTTGTATAGTCTCTGTCTGTCTATATATCTCAACATTGCTCAATTATCAGACAGAGAGAAAAATGGGCAAAGGCCGAGCCCCGTGCTGTGATAAGAGCAAGGTGAGGACGGGACCATGGAGCGGGGCAGAGGACTTGAGGCTTATAGATTTCATTCAGAAACATGGACACAGCAACTGGCGCGCTCTACCTAAACAAGCCGGTAAAATAAAATCTCTCTCTGTATCTCTTCTCCTTCTGTATATCTACACGCAAGTGTGTCAGAAACACGTGCAAATATAACGTACATAATAATCTTAATGGACGCCTTGACTGAGTCATGCTCAACTGTGAATGGCGATTGGCCAGAGAGTTTTTTCTTTTTTCTTTTTCGATCTTTTTCCTGATTTTCTTATGAAATGCATGTAGGATCCAAGAAAGTGAAGTTCTTTTCCCACTTTCTTTCGTGCTTCATTTTGGCTTTAATTAGTGGCTGTCGAAAATCTTTCTTGATACTGTTTTTTCTTTATAATGGAACTCTCATCTTTTAATTGGTTGAGTCAAAAAGAAAGCTATAAATTCCGGCCTTAACACCTGCACCTGCTCAATGATTTCTTTGCTGATTCCTTGTTTTCTAGTAGGGTTTTCTCTTTTTTTTTTTTTTTTTTCATTTTTGCTTCTTCTTCTCATGTATCAGGAATTGGTAGCTAATCAAATTAATCTACCTGTCTCAATTGGTTTTACTTTTTATTTTATATTATAAATAAATATTAAGGGAATTAAATATTTTTTAAAAAAAAATTAACTCCTGCATACATACACTTGGCATATATCCATGGATTAAAATAGAAAATAAAATTAAATTGGGAACAAATAAAGGAACCAAAATGCCAATAATTAAGATGGTGCAATTTGTTATTAATATTGGAGAAGTCCGTCTTTTGTACGAAGCAATAGCAAAGAAAGAGGGTGTTTCAGTAGGCCTGATTTTTGGAAGTAGATGAAAGAATGAAATAGGACGAGTTAGCACCTAACTAATTATCCTGATCTCTAATAAATATATAACACATGATGCCTTAAGTCACATTTCTTACTCCTAAGGGAAGTTAACAGTTATTCATTTCTTTTCTTACCAAACAAAATTTTAACGAAAAAGATGAGGTTTGGTCAGGAATTCAGCCACGGGTCTTCATCATTCCATCAACAAGAGACAAGGAAATAACTTAATTGTATTCTTTCTACGAAATTCCTGATTCAGCTGGTTGTTTGCAGGGCTATTGCGATGTGGAAAGAGTTGCCGTTTGAGGTGGATTAATTACCTAAGACCTGACGTCAAAAGAGGCAACTTCACGCCTGAAGAAGAGCAAACCATTATCAACCTCCACAGTTCTTTTGGAAACAAGTATGTTATTGACAGTAACTCACTAACTCAAATTTCACATTTTTCTTCAATTAATGTTTGAAAACCCTTAAATATTTATTCAAATGTTTACTATCTTTTATTTATATATATATATATATATATATTCTTATGTCCTTGTCCAATCTGCAATTGTATAATCTGCAGGTGGTCAAAGATTGCATCTTGTTTGCCGGGAAGAACTGATAATGAGATCAAAAATGTCTGGAATACACATTTGAAGAAAAGAGTACTGTCGGTAGATTGTCATAAAACTGAAGCCAAAGGCTCTCAAATGGACTATTCGCCTTCTTCATCTTCTACTTCAAGTTCTATTACAACATCCGGAGATGAAAACATGGATAAGTTACTTGATATTGAACTAAAAGAAATCACAGCTTCTGATCATTCTACATCAACTTCTTGCTTATCCATTAATTTATCCAACTCCAGGCCAAATGAAGCATTGGGGTTTTCACAACCCGAGGCTACTAATCCAGAGGGTGGTTTAGATGATGGAAAGAATGTTCAAATCTCATCAGACATTGATATTAATTTTTGGGAATTACTGGATTCCCTGGACTCATTAGAGCCCACCAAAACTGAACACTATGGTGGGAAACCGGAGTCTAGTCTTTCCATTGCCGGACAAAGAGTTGACAGCCAAGTAGAATTTAGCAAATCGTTGAGATATTTGGAAAAGGAACTTGGACTAACAAGTGATGACGATGACAAATACCATGAAGTGAATTTGGAGCCAGAAATTGCTTCTGCATTTGACCACTCTCCAGTATGGCATTGGTCTCCCGAGTATCTTGGCTTCTAAAAGTCAATTGGGTTGGGCAAATCCAGAAATCGTGTCAAATTTGGCTAATTATTTTTTCTTTTTTCACTCTTTGTTATCTTTTTACATGTAAATAGGTCATGTTTTTCTAATAGGGTGTGTTATTTTTGTTTCGGGGTGCAAAAAGAGTAACCAACAGACAAAGGCATGTGTTGTCTTTCTTAGCATTATCCATATGTTGACTTCGAAAACTAGCTAGACTAGTAACGGGGTAGGTGATATTCCCCACTAGCTACTACTTAACTTGAAGTTTCAAGTAAATTTTAGTCCTCTATCAAACCAATAAAAAAAGAAGAAGGTAATTTTTAGTCTTTTATTATGTCCCCACATTTTGGAGAATGGAGCAAAATGAGTTGAGAAAGCACAAATTCTTAATTGCTATAAAACCTGGCATCCCCATCTAGTCATCATTGACAATCCAAGATTTAAATTAGTCAGCATTTTGACACCATCAACTTTTAAGCACTAGGCCACTCTAATGAGTCAAGGATTGGACGGAGTAATGTTTCAAGTTGGTTCAGTTTAAAACAAAAAAATTTCTGATAGTACAGAAAATGATTAGAATTGTTGGAGCTAATTTTATAAAAAATTTGGTTTTATAAATATTCATTGACGCTCAATAATTAAGAAAAATTGAAGATAAATAAATTGTACTATATCAGTAAATCAATGAATGAAAGATGTATTTATAATCGTGTTACTATTAATGATTGACGTTATTTGATATGACCTAATTTGAATCTAATCTAAAATTGGTCCATTGATTCATATTAAAAATACGCATATCGTACAGTAGCGAATAAATTTCCTTTGAGTATGAGAAGCAGTATTGTAATTTCACAATTATACCAACCACGTTAAGAGGGCGGCAGGAGATTTTTTGTTTAATGTAAAAATTGGAAGGTATGAGAGAATACCAGAAATGAGAACTACTTAACTCGGTTATATTTCTTTATTCGGTAGACGTCTCAGAAAATATAGCAAAAATGAAAGAACAAGCATAAGTGATGTGCAACAACTACTGTACAAGCCGCCTTGAAAACGAACTACTCTTTATTCAATGGTAAAAATACTTTAAAAAATTTAAGATAAGATGTAGTGATGGCAACTACCCGAAATATATCTGTATTACTTATAAACTATAACTACAATAAAATTATTATTTAAGAATTTTGTTACATTATTTTTTTAAAGGATCGAAAAAATATATATTTATTTTTATCTTTTTTCTCCTTTCCTCTCCCACTTCCTTGTATTAGGGTTTTCAATTGATTGGATTTTAATTCAAATGTAATTTGAATTCGATACGAATTTTGAAATTTTTATCCGATTAATTAAATCTGGTTGTAAATATCCATAATTTAACATAAGTGGATCGATTATGGAATTAAGCAATCCAATCTGTTAAAAATCCGAATTCAAACTTTAATAATTTTTTATTAAATTAATACTCTTTTGTATAATATTAATAAAGACTTTAAAATTAAATTTATATATTATATTGATTTGATATCTATATTAACGTCTATACCATTAATATTGAGTCTTTAGCCTAAAAAATAAAAAAAGATACTAATAAAATGGCAAATATAATAATGTATAATAGTTCATCTATACAATAATATAATGTAAAATAGGGATTTGGTATTCAAATATTTATCTTTTGGACTAATATATAATAAAAAATTATTAAAAATTCAAATATGACGTAAATTTACTTTAAAAATACAACATTTTTATACAATTCAAAAGAAAAAATATTAAATTGGGTCAATTCTTTTTCCAGATTTTAGATATCTATCGAATTTAGATATGATACTAACGAATAAAGATCCTATAAATGTCGGGTCGGATTCAAATATGAATTTTGATAATCAAATTCAAATTCAAATATGATAGATCCGAATCCGACCCATTGACAACCCTACTTTGTATTATGCTTTTATCTCAATTTTTTCTATTTATGTTATTTATTCTTTTTTTTAATTATTTTTTTCAATTTATTATTTCATATTAC
This sequence comes from Jacaranda copaia, assembly GCA_014898725.1. NCBI lineage: Eukaryota > Viridiplantae > Streptophyta > Magnoliopsida > Lamiales > Bignoniaceae > Jacaranda > Jacaranda copaia. The sequence continues at coordinate 251,165 of JACGDI010003378.1, read as the reverse complement.
AAATTTAAGTAAAAGCGTTTAAATAATTAAAAAAAGTATATTTTTATATAAAAGTTGAAAACTATTTCCAATTTTATTTATACTAAAAATTTTAATATAAACTTTGAGTGTGCGATGACCACTAGCACAAATTTTTCCATGAACATCATATCGTGTATCCTAGGCTAAGTACTTTTAAATCATTGGAAAAAAAATATTCACTTTGTAGAAATATAATAATTAATGTAAAAATATTCAAGAATTATGTTCTCAGAGTCAATTGCATATCATTTCAGAATAATTCAAAGCAAAAAGTTACATAATTTTTCATAAACTTTCAATTCAGTAATTAACCATATTCATGAACTTTCGGAATTCTAATCGATTATCTTGGCCAAGACCTTAACTACAACGTTGTTAAGTGGTTTAAAAAATTTTAACTATGGCTTTAGAAATTTTAACTACAACGCCATTAAGAGGCTTTGGAAATCTTAATTACAATGTCGTTAAGTGGCTTTAGAAATTTTAACTACAACACTGTTAATAAGATCACTAATCTTAATTATGATGCTGTTAAGTCGCTTCAAAAATCTTTTGCTACTATAACCCCATAGTACAGTTACAAAACTCATTCCTATCAACAATTTCTCGATTGTTCAGAGCATAAATTCTTTTTATTTAAAGAGAACACTATGTTTTATGCAAGATTCAAAATAATTTGTTTTTACATGCTCAAATCCTAAAAAAATAAGTTTTATGCATGCAGAAAAATCTTATAAACAGTCAAATATTTGCAAATAGAAAATTCTACAATAAATACCTTTAGATCTAAAAGTTTAATAAAAAGAATATGTCATTTATTTTTTATGCATAAATCATTCATGCAGAAAATATTTTCAATAGAAAACAAATAGAGATTTACTAATGCCAAAATCTTAAAACCCACTTATTCGCTCAAATTTGATCTATAACTTAAACATTCTGCACTAATTCTGCGGAAAAAAAAAAAGGATGTTAGTACCCAAAATGAAATTTTCTATGGATTTTAAATAGAAAAATTGGTATTTTCTTACCTCTGTGTATGACTTCTTCATTTTCTACTGTATGGGTATTTATACTACTAGGCTAGGTATTCTAGACAAACAAGAACTCATATCCTATTGAGATAGTAAGATCGCTCTAGTCCTAACTTCTCATATTTGATCAGATCTCAATTCCAAATAATAATAACTTAAAGCTGCGGAGATAATTCAAAAATTCTAACCTTATTAGGATTAAGTAGTTACTAAATATCCTAAAATCTTTAACTTATTAGGATTGGATAGTTACTGAGGTTCACAAGCTCATGACTAAATATCTGAAATTCTAAATTATTTAATGATTTAATAATTGTAGACTATTACTATAGTTTACTAATTATATAATAAGGAATATTTATAATGAATTTTTGCATGCAAGTGTAGAGGTACAAAAAATATGGTTCTAGGATTCTATATCACCTATATTTATATGGTTTTAGCTAACCAATATGGCTAGACACCTTATGGAAATCAAAAACTATCCAAACAGAGTTTTAAAATGATGGGAAGATATCTAGAATTATCCATCTATCCATAAATCCGAAAATTCCACAAAAATAAGTTTTGTTGTCTTTAACTTGATAATCATGAACCTAAACCTACAATTACATCATAATAATTTGTGGGCTTATTTTCTACACAACTTATAGGCTTAATTATTACTTGAAATAAACTAAATAGATTGGGCTTAATACGTCTAACAAGATATGGACCAAATATTTGTTCTTTCATTATAAAAATACAATCAGGGCCTAATCATATTGCCAATTCCCAATGGAATTCCAATCTTCTAAACATAATTTGTCTACCTCTAATGTTTATTCACATATGATTCATATAATTATGGCCCAAGTCAAATAACCTTGAAAGAAAGAATAATTTTTAGCTCCAAAATTGATATCCATAGAGCAGCTAACTTGACTACTAATATAAAACTCAATAAATAAAGTTTCATCAAATAATTGACCTAATAAATTCTACATCTTCAATCATTACCAACCAATCCTAAAAGTCTAAAATCTATATCCTTGGAATTGCAAATAAAATAAAAAATGAATACCTAAATTAGGATTCTTAACAACTTCAAAAGAAAGGATTTAATTTATATCTCATATTTACTTTCAATGAAAATTTCTTAAATGTTAATCGAGTTCCAAAATAAATTATATGCTCAAATTCTAGGATAAGAGCAACCAAGAATATCAGCGAAGATCAAAATCAAATAATACTATTCCATTATTCCTAAAATCCAATATCATATGTATAATATATATATATATATATATATATTCCTCAAAAGATAGAAGTTCATTACTAACCACACTTTTTTTTTTTCTAATTCTAGATACCATAATATCGAGGTCTAGCCTTAATGAAATTCAAGTACTTCAAGAGGTATAATTAGCAAAACTTCTAAGATGAATTATAATAATTCGTCTAAAGACTTGTGGTATTACATTCTACCTCCTTACAAAAAGTTTTGTCCTCAAAACTTTAGATTTCCCATACTTCATTATAATCCCTAGATTTGTAGGTAACTTCTCTTGTTATATGCTTGTAACTTCCTTTCTAGAGACTCAATTGATGTGATTCTTGCAATATTGAAAAGCTAAGGGAGAGACCAAAAACATTTATGTTGACATCTTTCTCCAAGTAAGTCAATATAAAGGATTAAAAGCTGAGTCCAAGATTCAGAAGTGTCACAAAAATTCGAATCCAAGTCTAGGAACTCTTAGATTTGACATATCTTAGTATTTTAGTCATAACGTTTTTCATGTATATCGAATTAAGGTGATTCTAATGGCTACAGAAACCTAGAAGACAGATCTATAAATTCTATGTTGATCACTCTTTTGAATTCCATCAGGACAAAGACATAAAAACTATCACACATATCTGCTATGGCTAAATCAAAGTATGTATTTTCTACGTTGACTCGTTTTAGTGTTTTAGTCATAACTTTCTCCATGTGTATCGGATGAAGGTGATTCAAAAAGTATAGAAACTTAAGAGACATATCTACAATTAATTTGTTGATCAGATTGCCTAGTTAAATTGCAATCAAATAGTAAAAGTCATCACAATATTCTATTCTAGGAATATCGAAGTTTTGCATTTTCTATATTGTCACACTATAGTATTTTAGTCATAAATTTCTCCCTATATATGGATTGAAGCAATTCAAATGGCTGTAAAAACCTAGGAGATAGAGTCACAAATCTTATGTTGATCACACTACTTAATTCTATCAAGATCAAGTAGTAAAAGATTCAAAAGTATCTATTTTTGAAAAATCAAAATTCTATATTTCCAGACTTGATATATCTTAGTATTTTGATCGTAACTTTCTCTATACAAATAGGATTGAGGTGATTTAGGCTAAAATAGAACCAAAGAAATAGACATAAAATTCATATGTTGATTATTTTACTTAATTCTGTCTAGAAGAAGTAGTAAAGGCATCACTAATATCCGCTTTTGAGACATTGAACTCTTACATTTTCTGATTGGACACACATGATATTTTGGTCATAACTTATTCCATGTAAGTCGGACTGAGGTGATTCAAGTGGCAACAAACACCTAAAAGATGGACCCACAATTCTTGTGTTTGGCACCTTTTCAAGATTCAATCAATAACTGTAAGAAAAATCCATTAGAAAATCTGATCGTGTAAAATTAAGATCCTAAGAGAGCATTCTTTTATGTAGCATTCCTTTTCCAAAATCAAATAGTTGTCCTCTATACCAAAGTATATCCCAAAACTTCAAATTCTCAACTTAAGAATTGTTTTCTAAGTTTGCCCAAAAATTTCAAACCTACGTCTTAGTCAAAAATCATGAACCTAGCTCTGATACCACTTTTGCCATGCCCCGAATCTAGAACATAACACAATAGTGCCCCTAAGCCCAAAAACTCAAAGACACTAAGCCTCAAATCCAACAGAGCTTGCTAAATTCTCACAAATTTTATTAAACAAATTCCAAAATAAATCATCACAAAAAAAAAAAAAGTGCTAACACTTGTCTCAACAATCAAACTTGTGTAACTGAGATCTCAAAGAAAATTGTTATAAACAACTAACTAGGAATCTTAAACATCAAATGACCTATTCTAAAATGCCAATTTCTTATCACAATCCTAAAAACTGCTCATCTTCCTTGTCTTGAGCTAAGTTATCGGCAAAATGATGAATTGATATCTTATGAGCGACACTTCGCCTAGTAAATAAATCTGTTTTCTCTTTCTACTAGATTTGAGCAAGTGTAAATATCATGAAAAATCATTAAAAGCAAAAAAATATTCACTTTGTAGAAATATAACAATTAATGTGAAAATATTTAAGAATTATGTTCTTAGAGTCAATCGCATATCTTTTCAGAATAATTCAGAGCAAAAAGTTACATAATTTATCCAAAACTTTCAATTCGTTAATTAACCATGCTCATGAACTTTCAGTATTCTAATCAGTCATCTCGGTCAAGATTTTAACTACAATGCCGTTAAGTGGCTTTAGAAATCTTAACTACAACACCGTTAAGAGGCTTCAGAAATCTTAGCTACGATACTGTTAATTGGCTTTAAAAATCTTAACTACGATGCCATTAAGTGGCTTCAAAAATCTTTTGCCACTGTAACATTGTAGCATAGTTATATAACTCGTTCCTACCAGTAGTTTCTCAATTACTCAAAGCACAAATTCTTTTTATTTAAAGAGAACACTATGTTTTATGCAAGATTCAAAATAATTTGTTTTGATATGCTCAAATCCTAAAAAAATAAGTTTTATGCATGCAGAAAAATCTTATAAATAGTTAAATATTTGCAAATAGAAAATTCTACAATAAATACCTTAAGATCTAAAAGTTTAATAAAAAGAACATATCATTTATTTTTTATGCATAAATCATTCGTGCAAAAAATATTTTCAATAAAAAGCGAATAGAGATTTACTCATGCCAAAAACTTAAAACCCACTTATTCGCTCAAATTTGATCTATAACTTAAACGTTCTCTACTAATTCTATGACAAAAAAAGAAAAAAAGAAAAAGGATGTTAGTAGCCATAATGAAATTTCTTGTGGGTTTTAAAATAGAAAAATTGGTATTTTCTTACCTGTGTGTATGGCTTCTTCATTTCCTACTATATGGGAATTTATTCTACTAAGCTAGGTATTCTAGATAAATGAGAATTCATATCCTATTGAGATAATAAGATCACTCTAGTCCTAACTTCTCAAATTTGATCAGATCTCAATCCCAAATAATAATAACTCAAAGCTGTGGAGATAATTCAAAAATAGGAGGTTAGTACCCAATATAAATTCTCAATAAATGTACTTGGACTCCACATATTTCCTTATCTCCAGCAGATGAATTTGGACTAAGTCTTTCAACTTACCTGCATTGCAAATTCGCAACAATATTGATGACATTTTGACCATATTTTCAATTGCTACTTTGACACCATAAATACATCAGTTCCATATCATATCAAGTACAGTAATCAAAGTACATAAATCATAGACCATTCATAACATTTGTCTATATAAGTCCATATAGAAAGTTTAGTACGCTTAAGATTCGAGATATCAGACGATTTGTAGTGCTGCTACCGTCTAATTAATCATTGTATCATAGGAGACGATAGCCATAGTTCCATTAAATATAATATACTTTGTCCTGCTGCTATTTAATTAGCAAAAAGAGCGTAATGATTTCATACTTTTAATTGGACTATCATATGTACTTACATCTATCACGTGAGACATGTACATAGTCAATTTTGCATGGTAAAATACTTATTTTAAGGGTTTTTTCTTTTTCTTTTTTTCCTAACTCTTACACTATGTTTGGTGCAAGGATTTTGGTGAAGAAAAGAAAAAAAAATATTAAGAAAAATAATTTTGAATATTTGGTTGATAAGGAAAATAGTAAGGAAGAGCAAACTTGAAGGAAAACATAATATAATTGAGGAAAATTCATTTTCCTCCCAAAATGGTGAGGAAAATGAAAGAAAAACTTATACAGATCTCTCTTCTTCTTCAACACCTTCATCATCTTCATTTCTTTCTTCTTATTTTTCTTAAACAACCAAACAAATTTGAGATTTCATATTTCTCTTATTTTATTTTCCTTTTCCTTACACTATGTTTGGTTTGAGGAGTTTGATAAGGAAAGGAAAATATTAGAAAAAAGAAAAACAAAAGTAAAGAAATATAAAATCTCAAACTTGTTTGGTTGTAGTCGAAAATAATAAAGAAAAGAATGGAAGATGAATGTGTTGGAGAAGGTGAGAGAGCTCAAATAAACTTTTCCCTCCATCATTTTCCTCAATTCCATTATATTTTTTTCTAAGTTTTCCTTTTTTTAGCATTTTCCTTACTAACCAAACAATCAAAAATATTTTCGTTATCATTATCTTTTCTTTTCCTATCAAAATTCTTGAACCAAACATAGTGTTGCGATTTTTCTTTCCCTAACAAAATTCTTAAACCAAACAAAGTGTTACTCATAAGTTAGTTAACCTGTTATTATTAAGGTAATACAAATTCAACTTTTGTAATTGTTTAAATAAAAAATTATCAACATATAAACATTTAAAATCCTCACATATAATTTAAAAAATAAATAATTGAAAAATGTATCAGAATAACTCAATTTTAGTAATTTTCTCCATACTTTTTAATTGATATCAATTGCACCATTCTATGTCTAAAATTTATTTACAATGCTTTATTGGAGCAGAATTACCGGCGCAAATGGGGCCTAGTTTTTCCAGTTTGGACATCAATAAATGGGCCTAAAATTTTCTTCCCCAAATCTGGATTGGATTTGTTACAGTTGAGACCCAATATCTAAAGACCATACATGTCCAGTTGAAATTAATATATATTTGTATATAATATATATTTATAATTATTTGTTTATTTTCGAAAAAAAAAAAACAGAAAGAGAAAATAAGTAGTTTTGGGCAACTAGGTCAGGTTTGAGGGGGAAATCAATCAGCTTGTGCGATGGGCAAGTCCAAAGACGATTACAAGCTGAAGAGATCCTCTCCTTCCTCTCCACGTGGTGGAGGTGGGTTTTTATTAATCCGTTTGCTGGATTTATTATTTTCTTAAAGGTATGAATTTTTTGCAGATGAAGAGAGAATCAAAAGGCATAAAATTAAGGAAGATGATAACAAACACAAGTCGAAGAAGAAGCACAAATCTCCTAAAATTTCCAAGCACCGTTCTGATATAGGTATTTTCTTCCTACTCTACTGATTCTAAAGTCGAATTCACTTCCTGAGTTGTTGAAAATTTTCTGACTTCTTTGTTCATTTCATTTTTTTTTTCAAAAAAAAATTAAGCTTATGGTTATTGGCCGGTCCCCTCAAAATTAGGTTAATCTGCATAGTTAATCCCACAGCAGTTTCAGAGTTTGACGGAAATTTCAGGGGAAATTTGGATTATATCCTAAATGTAGATTTGGATTTAGGAACACTAATGGAAATTTAAAGAAATGTTTAGATATATTCAATTAAACTCTGGATATTTTTAAATAACACAGTCATACTTTTTTTAAAACTAAAATATTTATGCATAAAATATAGTGAAGTTTTGTTAAATGGTATGATTTTAAGTTTGTCATGTGCATTTTAAAAATAATAACCATCAAAAAAATTTCATTAACACAAAGCACATATATTACTGATAAAATCCATCGTCCAGAGCCAGATGGAGGTCCCATGAGGATCAAAGTTGCTACCAATCTCCTAACTCTACTTTTATGTTCTGACCGCAGATTATTAGTTGGTTGTTTGAAAATAAACAGAAACATTATGGGTGGATATGTAACACCCTGATTTTTGGAATATTAATTTAAGTTGATTGAAATTAAATTAATTAAAGTTTGGGTAGAAATATTGGGAATTGAGGGATTTAATTGTAAATAAGAAAGGGACTTGATTGTTTAAACAATGAAGTTTAGAGGCCAATATGAGTGAATTAAAAGTCTAAGGGCTTTAAAATAATTAAATTTGGACTTGATTGCCCAAAAATAGAAATTCTTGGGGTCAATGTGTGAAAAATAAAGGTTTGTGGGCTAAACTGAAACCTAGGGACCGAAGTGAAAAACGGATGAAAGCCTAGGGGTGCTATTGAAGGCGGTCAAGGACTTTTGGGGCTAAAATGAGAAGGCTGAACAATACTTTTACATATATAGGTTGAAGGACGAAATTTGGTTAAATTTTCAAAAGCAACCCCAAAGCTACCCTGGTGGTGAATCTCTGGAAATTGATCGTGAAACCCGAAACCAAGGCTATGATTAGCTTCCTCCAACTGAGACGAGCAAAACCATACCAATATTGACCCAAAACCATCGATTAAACGGCCGGAAAAGGGGACCAACGGCAAAATTCAGCAGAGGTGGCGGTTGGGCTACTTCCAGTGGCAGAACGCGGTGGGGCTTAAGTGAGTTTTGGTTGCAAGAAGGTGGGTAGGCTAGTGGTAGTGTTGATTTGGTGTTTTGGTAGGCGGAAACGGAGAATTGAAGGGGGTGCAGGATGGCGGCGAGTTAGGGCTCGCCACAGCTCTGAGTGGCCAATTGGTCGACTTATCGGTGTCGGAATCAAAAATTGATTTATGGGTTTTGTGCCTAGCATCGAGTTGCACCCAGCAATGGTGGTGCTGGTTCCCAACTCTGGCAGCAGCGCTTGGGCCTAGTTTTGTATAGTTTGTACAGAATTGGGTCCTGAATTCATCTAGGCTATTTCCAGCTTGAAGTCGGATCTCAGTTCATTCCAATTTTGGTAAATTTTATATCGAAATTAATTCGATTGATTTTTACTATTTTGACTAAATGTTCATTAAGTCGGATGTATCAAAGTGTAATTTGACTCAAGCTGATGACGTAATGTTGTAAGTGTTAACTTAAGGATTTACTACCTGAATTAAGTTTGGTAAGTTAAGAGATATCTATTTAAGTTCATATCCCTGAACTTAATAATATGACCCCTTATTATATGAGGAAGGATTTGAGTTTAAATTAAAAGATTAAGTTATATAAATGTTAGAACAAAAATGAGTTATCCAATTGGACCGGATCAACTCATGGAATCTAACTGGTTCTTCAACTCTCACCCCGTACTGTAAAATGAATAAAATGGCAAAAAGAGGTGTTGGTGGTAATTTGAAGATTTAGTTAGTTCAGGCACGTAAAATTATTAAGACAATTAAAAATTAGGACAATAAAATGGGAATGATTGAACTCGAGTCAGTAAAGTCTTGTGATATTGAAGCATCAAATAGTTGAAAGATTAAAGCTAGTTGAGATAAGATATGATTGGACTCGAGTATCAGAACAACCTTAAGCCTAATTCAGATATTAACTATATTTATATTTAAGAATCAAAGGATTGATAGTACGACAACTCATATTATATTATGTTAGTTCTTGGTCGTCTGACTAGGAAGCTGTGGCTGGAGCGATCATATGACTAGGAACCCCTTTGCATTTACTAGGTGAGTTGTACTCCTTAGTACGAGATTCTTTTGCTGGGTAAGGAATATATATACTTGTTATTAAATTCTAGTCGTTTGCTTCCTTCTAATATGTGTGTTGAAAATAGTACTCCACATCGCCCTTTTTCTCTGAGCACTTCTATTGATTGTGATTGATTTGTTTTATCTTAAATTGGCGATTATGTTGAGGAAGCTGAAAATGATTTCGAAATATATATTTTATCGTCATGCCTTCTTGGGAACCAATCTAGGGTTGAATTTGTTTGTGTGATTGTTAACACAACGACCTGATATGTTATTTGCGATGTTGTTTGACAATATTATTTGTCATAGCCACGACTGTTGCATAGAAATAGGTCAAGACTATTTGAGCATCAGAATTTTAACTATCATGGTTTGGTAACATGTTACATGAAAATGTTTGATACCCTTGGGGGTGGGCCCTGGGATTGCCTGTGGATAGACCAAGCAGAACAGACCAAAGGTGACCAACCCTCAACTAATACCTTATTAAATACATCCAACCCCGTAGTTAGCTGGCTACAGGGAGATGAGGTATGTAGCTAGCCATGTCTTTTGTTTTTAATTATCCGAGCCGATCACTTGGGCTGGAGGGATAAAGATTTTTATGCTTTCAAAAGTGGAGAGATAAGGTAGGAGAACCATCAACTTCTTTTATTTGAAAATGTTTGCTAAATTGTGTTGGTTAATTTCTCAACTCAATGTTTATGTCTTGAAACCCCAGTGAGAAACAGTAAATTTTGTGAAGTCTCGTCACTAGTATGGGACAATAGTGAGATGAATCAACCTTGAATTTTGACTAAAAACCTTCACTCACAATTTCTGAAAATATTTATACTTCTACTTACTTCTACTATTTGTGAAATTATCACTTTATTGTTATGACTAAATTATATCACTAAGTCATTCAGATTCACGTTATTTTATTGTTTCTTTCGTTCTTTACCCCAAATAGGATTGAGTAGCAAAGATAGATTAAACCCGACAATACATGAGGTATGCGGGTGATAGAAATGTTAGGTGTCATTCAGGATATTTCGATTCAGAATTGAATATTTGATGGATGTTTTTGTAGGAATCAATTACTTTGGAATTTTGAGATACATATTTTCTATTATTCATGGGTTTGGTGGCTATTCACAAGATGGGTGGTGTGGAGTGAGTAGCTCCTTGGTTGGAAGCAGGCGCCTCCCGGCCAAGGCGTTACAGTATACTTGCCACAGCATATATTACTTAGCAGCATATATGAGATGAGTAGCACTAAAAATTTCCGGGCAATGATATGCATTATGGTTGACCTAGCATTGGATTCAACATGGGCATGCATTAGTATTTGAATTTTGTTTTAAAATTAATTAAGCTATATTCTATGCCAATAATTGTTGATTCATATTATGAGAAATATCGGAAAAGAACACCTAGTTGGATGTCATTTCCAATTTTGTTCAATTAATATAAATGATTTAATCTCATAATATTTATTATTTATTAGAAAAACTTTAAATAAATAAGCATTTATTCAAAACGTCCTCACTTCCTATTGAAGTTCTAACATTGGTCGCTTATTACTCCTATCTCTCTTATAGGATATCTAAGAAAAAGCTCTAATTTTTAAAAAATAGGAAATATTTTGCAAAGCTATCTTTTAACTTAAACTATTTGTTGGCCCAGTGGCATAAGTCTCCCAAAGGGGCTCCTGATATGTGTGTGTTACAAATTGAAAAAAAAAAATTTGAACTGTTTGTAAATATATTCTTTGAAGAATCTATATTTTAAAAAATTCTTTCTATTATTTTATTATTAAGTTAGTGATTGTAGGGATTATTTTTTTATTAAATTTATTATCATGTTTTATGTTACTTAAATAGAAATATTTTAATAATGTTAAAATGTTGGAAACTTTTAAGGATATTCTGAAACTTAATTTGAAATTCTGCAAATTGAAATGAAAATTATGTTATGATTTGAATACTCAGGAAACCTGTAAATTGGTTGAAACAATTTTGAAATTTCAACTGAAATTACCATGACTATATGACTGTTTCTGTTGATTTTCTTCACTAAATTTTTTCACATTTGCTCAGGAAAAATAATTTTTTAGTTTTGCTCCACAAATTTCTGTCTTTTATAATTTTACCTGGACTTGTGTTTTCATTTAGGACATTGCACTCCAAATTGAATTATTATCTAATTTACATTACTGATTGTGACACATCTTGATGTTTTGAGGAAACCAACTGATTGCTATTGCTTCAGATAAGAAGTCTGATGGGAAACGGAAGGACAAAGGCCACAAGCATGATAAATCTTTGGTGAGTTTCTTGCTATAATCGATAGACTTAGGAAAGTGTTAGTTGCATTCTGATCATCTTCCAAGCTGTGAACTTCCTTGTTTTTAAAGCACTCACATCGCCACTCTAGGTTTCACTCACTCTCTTGACGTGAAAAGTTCATATCCGGAGATGATGATTCAGTCCAAAGCTTATGCCGTTGTCTCATTTTAATTGAAGTTCAGTATATTGCTTTGCCATATTTCTCCTCTTTTAACCATACTGCTTATTCCAGTATGGTTATATTCAAAGTTTACTATATATTACGCCTTGCTTTTGTCTTAGTAGTTCGTGCATTGATAAGAAAGTAATATTTTGCAAAGAATATCTGAAGTAGTATTACACTCTCCTAATTATTCTCTCTTTGACCACCTTCCCGCAGAAACTCAAGTTCCAAGAGTTATCCAATGATGACTACTTCTCAAAGAACAACGAATTTGCTATGTGGCTAAAAAAAGAGAGAAACATATTTTTCTCAGATCTATCTTCTGATTCTGCACGGAGCCTATTTTCGGAATTCGTGGTAGAATGGAATAATCAAGAGCTTGAATCCCAATACTATGAGGGCATTGCAACTGGACCTCGTTCATCACATAAGTGGAACATCAAACAGTAGCATGACTTTATCCTCAGTTTTATGTACTCATGTTTTGTTCTGTTTCTCTTATATCTAATGGACAAACATAGCAGTCCCTACCAATGAGGTAGTTGTAGAATATGTACCGTTGAACAGTTGAATTTTCTAGTCTTCAACAATGAGCAAGAAAAAGATTGATTTGTGGACACAAATGGGTATGGATTGGCTGCATGTTGAAATGGTAACCTTGTCTATTACTGTGGGAGTAATGTTCTGCGGCTCGTGGCCCAGCCCAGTAACCATATATGACTGCTTGTCAATCATCTTCGGAGGTAACATGTTGAACCAGCTACAGTGCTTAACGTGAATCTTCATGCCAAACAGATGTTTGATCACTTCTTTGTATCCATGCTCCACTCCAATTAGGAGCTTTCTTGTAGAATGACTGAGTTCTCTTCCTGCCAAGATTCTACATGTTGTGTTCAGTCTCGTCTTAGGACATTATATAATGTGAGTGACCATGATTGATTATGATTATTCATCTCCATGTAATTTTCTTGTTGAATAATTGTAAAATTTCTCAAAAAATCCGATTGCTGCCTGTCTGGGAAATGAAGATATTTAGAGGTTTTATAAACTTCAAATATATTTCAATAGATTATAGATGTATCATGTGTAAAACAGCTTGTGAATGTAATCTTTGCACGTCATTACTGCATCTTTCCCCTCCACTGGCCGAGCTCTTATTTATAGGGATAAATAATTAATGATGGGGAACTCCATTCTGAAAAAGAGACAGAAAATATGATTGAGATTGTCACAAGTTAGCGGGTTACAGTAGCAAATTGTTGATTCTTGTAATCTGACCTCGTATATGATCTCTTGTATATATGACAAGGGCTCAAAGGGTTTCATTTTTATTTTTTACAGAAAATTAAACAATAAAATTGATTTTTATTATTCTCAGCAGATGGCAATAAGGCCTCTCATTTTCTTCTTCTTCTTCTTCGTTACTCTTGTCACAATCTACTGTGCCCATGTGTGTGAGTACACTAGTCAGTCTACTCCAGTTCAAATGTTGTCTTTTTATGGTATGAATTATTTAACATTTTGTTGAATGATGTTGTTGGGCAGGCGGAGATGATGGATGCGTGCTTAGCGCATGCGGGTATAGGCTGAAAGATCCATGCTGGTGCTGTTATTCAGCAGAGGTGGAGCCTCCGCTCCACCCGGAAGACATATGTTTTCCAACCCATGAAGCCTGTGAGGCCTATCCCTGTCCTCCCCTGCCTCCCTCTGCTGCTAATCCTAACTCTTCCAATTTCTTAGCCTAAGGGTTAAGGGTTAATGGATATAAATTTTTCTTATAGTGGAAGAAATAAATATGGAAGTTATAATCGCAAATTTCTTTCATGTTTAGGAATCAATCTGACAGCTTGGTTGGTACTTGTTCTAGAGAGAGGGGGTTTTGTTATTCTTTCAACCTCTCTCCGGATTTTGAGGTTTATGATCATTTCAAAAATATTTCTCTTGTCCTAAAGAGGAAAAGGATGGCCCAAATTAGGGGTGGGCGTAGTTTGGCTCAATTTGAAAAATCATGTCGAATCAAACCTAACAAAAATATGGTTTGGTGTTGTTCGAAGGTATAAAATCAAACTGTAACCATTTAAGAAAAAAAGAACCTCGCCGAATGAAATCGATTATTACAATTCAGTTAATCGGTTAATTTTTTATAAATGAGTAAAATTTATTCAATAAAAATATTAATTTTAACTCAATTTGGTTCGATTCAATTTTATAGAACCAAATCATTAAAAAAAGTTCAATTATAGTGGACAATCCATCAATTTGATAATTTCTCATCTATGATATAAAAAGCAAATATAACTTCAAAATTAACATTGTAATAACGTTTCCATCTTACATCAACATTAACTTTTAAATTAAAAATACATCAATCTAGCAACATCTCCATCTCATATCATATTTACTAAATCACTATAAATAACATAACTTCAAAATTAAGAATACGTCAAGCAATTAAGATGAAAACACAAATCAAGTTAAGTCCAAAATTAAAATACTTCTAATCAAACTAACATTTATCCAAATTCCACTAACAATTACTGATGCTGCAAAGAGCTTGTAGGTTCGGAACTCCGGTGGATTTGAATGTTATTGGGCTTGAGATCTGCAACCAAG
>JACGDI010003378.1:206018-233134 GCA_014898725.1 Jacaranda copaia | reverse complement strand
AATAACAAGTGGGGTCAATTGACCCCACATACTTATGTATAAATCCGCCACTGGGTACAAATGTGAATCATAACTCATAATGATATTTTCATTCTTCGAAAAAATAAAAGTAGAATAGCAAATTTGTGCAAGAGGAAGAAAAGAAACTCTTCTGAGAAAGTATTCTGTCATTGATAGCAAACACCAAGGCAATAATTGTCAGTCATACACACTAGAAAACATGAGGTAGGGGGAGATAATAGGTTAGAAGTTGAGAGAGGGCGGAGGGGGAGGGGGAGGGGGGAAATCTGACGCGGCTCAGGTTTCTCGTATAACTAGTTTGAAATTGGTTCGGTAGTGTGTAAGTGCATGACTACCGCATTTTACGTTAAAATTAACATGGTCAGTGTTTAATTAAACAATGAAACTTCAATGAATCAAGAATTAGACTTTCATAATGATATTAATGCAATTATTGTAGGATAAGGCTTTCTCAATCAGGCAAATCAAAAGCCACACTTCCTTTACGAAGTAGACATAAATGCTTAATGCTCCCCAGTCTGCAGCACTATAGAAGGTCGATTTGTTGAATGAAAACAGTAGAAATTATGATCAATTATCTCATCCATCAAAGAAGCAAGGAAGGAGGAGGGATCATTCATGTTCAACATTACTAACAGAGAAAAAGCCAGGAGCACAAGCATATGAACTTGAATCCCAGGATTGTTACCACAAAAAACTTATAGACGTTTCATCAACCAAAGTTGATGGCAGTTTCTTCCCACTTGCAATGACAACACCATTAGCCAGCATTCTTAGATTTTTGACAAAATATTTTATTTTTCAAAGTTATACCTCCAACGTTATAAGAAGATTTCACATATGAAACCAAATGATTCTTCAAATGTAGATCACGTCATTTTTCAACATATCCAGAGCCAATTCACTGTTTAAAACATTTCTTATTCGGAGCACGCTGAGTAAAAATGTGCAGAGACAAGGAATGCAATTTACCTTTAATTTCTGAACATGTTTGACCAGATCGAACTGCTGTCAAGGCATGTTAAATTTGAACAAGCTTTCCTGAGGGGCTGCAGCCATGGAACAGGGAAAAAATATCATCACTATCCTGCCACAGTTTTTTTTAAACAACTTAGATAAAATATTAATGCAAACCTGAAAGTGGCGAGGGAGAAAGAGTACTGACCGTCACTCATTGATTTCTCAATCGAACTTTAGCAATCTTGAAGAATGAACTGCAAATGAAAAACAAAAAGCATATAAACACATCCAGCCATATATCCAAATAATCCACAGGATCCGATCTTTCCGAGGATTTGAAGTAACCTAACTAAAAATCCTTAAAATTCAAACTCTAAACCTTACAATTATATGAGTGAAGGTAACGCCACTGGAACAATCTACAATTCAATAAATAGGGGCTATGAGATGGGATTTATGGAACTATTCATGAAAATTTGAAAAAATATTAATATTATTTTTAAAAATTTCCAAGGAAGAAAAGCAATGAGTGTAACAACAAATTTTTTGTCCGCAAAAATCAAAATTATAAAACAAGAAAAATTGTACAAATAAATTCAAAATAAATAAATCAATCAACTGTGGATTCTATCTCTAATTTAATCCTCTGATTCTTTCCTTTCAAATATAATCTTGAATTTAATAAGTCCCGCAAAAACGCCTTAAATGTCGTGAGTCTCCCTTAAATTTGATTTGAATAAAAATGACGCCAACTCGAGAGTTTCATACTTTAATCTCAAATCAAATGCCAAAAATATACGAATTCCATAAAGAACACATTGAACGTCATGGATCTCCTTAAATAAAAATAAGAGGGTTGCTGAACTTCTTCAAAGTTTCTCTCATTTGCTGGAAATTTTGTGTCTGTGTGTAGAATGAGTTGTGATCACCCCCTTTATATAGGCATATGATAGGAGACTTCTAGATTGACTTAAATTCCTTTAATGATTATCTCTCCAATAAGATAATATTAAATATCTTTGATTTGATAATATCGAACATCGAAAGATAATATCAATATCAAGAGATAATATCAAATATATTTGATATGATTGGTCCATAGATGTAGATACTTCATCTTTAACACTAGTCAATATTTGATTTGAGTAGAAAATCAATGCTAGAGTATTAATTAAAGTCAAATATTTATCTTTTGGAATTCAATTTAAATTTCAAGAAATAAATAGAAATTTTAAATTAATATTTAGCATAATATTTTACATGTGCTACTTTTTAATTAACCAAAAATTAACATATATACATTGAGTGAACTCGTAAAAGGAATGTCATCGAAGCCATCGATAAACAAAATAAAATAATAAAATGCTAAAACTAGTTATTTAGTAGCTTATTATCATCATATAAAATGTCTAAGATTTTATAAGTTATGTTATAGTACTTAGTAAATTTTAGAAATTTAATAAATTTATAAATTTTTACAAACAGAACTTTTTTTAAAAATGGTAAATAATTTTTAATTGATTTTAAAAGTTCTAATTGATGATAACTAGATAGATACATCACTAATATGACAGCCTAGCCGTGTTAAGGTATTGCATCATAAATACATATTTAATGGAGGCAATGTATTCAAAATCGGACTAGACAAAGAACCGACGACGTTACTAGTTATTGATTTAACCGGTTCGATCAATTAAACCACTAGTTTGATGGGTATAATGTCATAATGGCGTAATAATTATATTTAGTTTTATAAATATATATGTAATATTTTAATATTAACAAAAAAAACTTCCAATGATATAGAAAGAATACTATTTAAAAAATTTTCAACTAACTTATTTTTAGGTACGTTTTTTAAAAAAAAAATACTATTTCACAATTAGTTAACTAGAAATAAATAAAAAATAATATTTCACATTAATCTAATTAATAATTCATTTCATATTTCAACTGCAAAAAAAAAAAAAATCTACGCTAAATATTTAACATATTATAAGAGAGATTAAAAAAATAAAACAACAAATTAAACATAAGTATTCACATATAACTATCCCTTTATTAAATTTTAAAAAAATAAATTCACATTTCAAAAAATTATATATCTGAAATCTTTAATCTCATCTTTTAATTCATAATTTCTCTTTTCTTTTACATTTTCATTATTTAAAAATTAATCTTTAAATTTAAAAAGAAAAAGAAAAATAAGTAAACTGATCTAAAATCGATTGAATCAGTACCAATTTAATCAATTTTTGAACGATTTTAACTGTCAATAATTTTTATGCTTCAATCGAACCAAACTGATCTCCGATTACCAGTCCAACTGGTTCAACCAGCTGGTCCGATCTAATTTTCAAATCATGGGGCAGAGCTTTCAAGACGCGCTAAAAGATGAAAAATGATATTTGGTGGAATAGGTTTCAAGCTTCACAAATACAAAATGATAGTTATCCAAACCAAATTTGATGGCTAAACCAAGAATATGTTGGCCATCCTCCAGGACAACCAAGGTAGCTGAAGTAGAAAAGGCTGCCGAAAGACTGAACTGATCAAAATCTACTTCAGCCCTTGCTCCAGATATTATGAAGTGCAAAAATGATAGAATGGGAAGGATTGAGCGGGGAAGATGCTTGCACAAGCTGAATGTGAATGTGTGTTATTTCATTTGAAGGATTTATAATGTTTATATACACAGTAGAAATACAGTAGCCGAAAAAAGAAGCTACCTCCAGAAACTAATTGCAGTTAGTTACAACCCTAACTAACAAGTCAGCAATTAAATATGTGAGACCATAACTATATAACAGAAAAGACATTTTATCTTATCCTCTAATCCTCCCCCCTCTCCAAGACTGTAGAGATTTCAAACAGCCATCTTGGAGAGGGGGCTATTAAGCAAAGAAGCTGGTAACGCCTTAGTGAACATATCTGTGAATTGTCCTGTGGAACGAATAGCATAAGCTCCAGCTGACCCTCGGCTACTTTCTAATGCATGAAACAGCAATTTATCTCAATGTGTTTCGTGTGTTCGTGAAACACTGGATTGCTAGCAATGTGAAGGGCGGCACAATTGTCACAGTATAAAAGAGCTGGAGCATCAGTAGTGATGTGAAGATTGCAGAGTAGCTGCTGTATCCAGCTGATCTCATTGGCTGTGGAGAATAAGGCCTAGTATTTAGCCTCAGTAGAAGACCATGACACGGTTGGTTGCTTCTTGGATTTCCAGGATATGAAGGAACTACCAAGAAATATACAAAAACCTTTCATTAACTTGCAGGCTTCGAGACAGAAGGCCCCGCTAATGACTGCAAAGGCAAGGATTTTGTTTGTGGATGTTGATGGAAAGAAAACTCCATGTCCGGGGGTAGCTTTAAGATATCTAAGTAAATGATTGGCAGCCTGAAGATGTGAGGTTCTTGTTGCGGACTTAAACTGGCTGAGCTTGTGTACTAAGAACATGATGTCTGGTCTAATGAGTGTCAAGTATAAAAGTCATCCCACCAACTAGCGATACTAAGATAGATCAGGTAGGAGTTCACCATCAGTAGAGTTGAGCTTTAGATGAGGTCCACTAGAACTTGAGCTGGCTTTGTAGTAAGAAGCCAGTATCTTCCAAAATTTGCCAAGCATAATGGTGCTGAGAGAGGAATATACTGGACTCTCAGCTGGCAATTTGAAAATCCAAAAAATACTTAAATTCACCAAGGTCTTTGAGTTTAAAATGCTGCTAAAGAAGAGTTCTGTGCCTGGAATTTCGGGAGATGGTCCTGCAAGTATCATATCATCAATGTATACAAGCAAGGCAATGAATGATAAAATAAAGCCATGTGTAAAGAAGCTATGATCTATTTGTGATTGAGAGAAATTGAGCTGGATGAGAATAGCGGATAATTTGGCATACCATTATCTTGATGCATGGCATAAACCATATAGGCCTTATGTAACTTATAAACCAGTTTGCCAGTGGTAGTCTGAAATTTAACAGTAGTGAACTTGGCAACCAGGGAGAAAGTGTCCAAAAAGTCAATCCCATCCTGCTGTGTGAAAGCATTGGCAACTAATTGAGCTTTGTGTCTATCAACAGTACTATCTACCTGGAATTTGGTTTTGTAGATCCACCTGCATCCAATGACATGCTTACCTGTGGGGACCAAATGTCATTTGAAACTAGTGCATTAAGTTCAACTTGCATAACATCAACCCACTCTGGAATTTTAGCTGCTTGATGATAGGTTTGCAGCTCAGAATGAGCAAAGATATTGAGTAGGAAGTGTCAGTGGGGGCTGGAAAAAAAGTCATATGAAAGATGTTTAGATATAGGATATTTAGCTGGAGTGGTGTGAGATATGAATTTTAGGAGATTGCAATGATAATCCTTGAGATATGAGGGAGGTCTGATTGTTCTAGTAGACTTCCTATTTGCATTGGTAGGAAGAGATGGATGTGGAGAAGAGTTAGGGAGATTGCCCGAATTGGATAATTGTTGGCTTGGGGGAATATCTATAGACGGAAGAGGTAAGACTAACTTAGGAAAAGGATCTATAGGAGGCTGATTGCGAGTCAACTATTTGAAGGGAAAATTATGTGCATGGAATACTACATTTCTGGAGATTATCAATTGTTTGCTGGTAAGATCACAGAGTCCTTTAGTGGTAGGAGGGTAGCCAAGAAAGACACATGGTTTGGCCCTTAGTTCGAATTTAGTGCGATGAGCTTGGAGAATAGAGGCATGTGCATGGCAACCTAACACTTTGATTTGTAAAGAAGTTCAAAATGAGACTTATACTTTAAGAGATTGGAGGGTATCCTATTAATCAAATCAGTAGATGTCAATATACACTCGTTCTAGAATTCTAACGGTAATTAAAAACTGATAAAAGAGAGCTTGGGCTACACTGAGAAAGTGCTGATGTTTCCTCTCAACAACAACATTTTGCCAAGGTGTGGCTGTGCAAGTGAGCTGATGAATGATGCCTTGTGATGAGTAAAAATCTGTGAGGTTTAGGTCTTTAGCATTGTCCGTCCTGACCTTCTTAATTTTTGTGTTAAATTGAGTGAGAATGAGATTGAAGAATTTTGGGATGACAATAGAGGCCTCTGACTTGTTTTTACGCATGAAGATCCAGGTGAACCTGGTATTATCATCAAGCACAATGAGGAAGAATCGGTGTCCTATGTGTGATTGAGCATGAAAGGGACCCATGTGTCAGTTTGAGTCAAAAGAAGATTGATCTATGTGGTGGTGAGATATAAACAGAATCGTGGAATCAGTTCATCAAAATGCAATAGGTTCTTCTTTCTAGCCAATTTCTGAAATGAAATATGGCCTCACCTATTAGGCCAAACTTGGGCAAAGGCCTTATTAACATGATTTACAAGATGATTACAATGAGAATTGACATCTAGTATGTATAGATTAGCTACTCTTCTTCCACTGCCAATCACATGTAAAGTTTTAGTCTCTTGGATTACAAAATGATCACGAAAAAAATAAGGATAGTGAGAGATGAATCACGCAATAAAGAGCTAACAAATAATAGAAGAAGTTTAATTCTAGGAACATAGAGAACATTTTGAAGAGTGATGTGAGGTGAGATGGCAATGTCTCCCACAGAATGCACAGGAATGCATGTATTGTCAAGTAAAGTAATTGAAGAGTTGTGCACAGGTGTGGGATGCATAAATAAATCAGGATTAGAACATATCTGTTTCGAGGCTCCTGAATTAACTATCTAGGTGCTTAAGGAAAGACTTATGTGAGAAGTAGTATGGCAAGTAACTGTAGTGATGAGGGTGGGATTAGTTTCAAAATTAGTGGCTTTAGGTGAGGCATTATCATGTGAGGACAGAAGAGAGATGAACTGACTGTTTTCATCCGAAGTTATGGTTTGGAAAAGTGTATCTAGACCATTAGTGGATTGAGTCTGAGAGATTTGGTTGATTGAAGAAATGAGTGTAGGTTCAGGAGCAGAGGTCGTAAAGGACTGAGTAGCTTGAGGATCTTGTGATTTATGTTTGAACTTGAAGCCCAAGGGATACCCATGCAATTTGTAGCAGGTTTCAATAGTGTGACCAAAATTCGAGCGGTGAGTGCAATAAGGTCTGTCTTTCTTGGGGCCTTTGTAGTTGCTGGTGGTTTGATAGCTGGAGTGAGGCTTTAGAGTTTATTTTCAGGTCTGACGGCAAATGTGGTATTCTGATGAGTCTCCAAATTAGAGGATTGACCAATGCCACGTTGTAGTTCCTCCTAAGAAATGAGGGGGAAGACTTTGGATATCTATGGCAGAGGCACAATAAATAGGATTTGGCTGCAAATTTGGACAAATGAGTCATGTAGCCCCATAAGAAATGCGAAAACACATTCTCAATTGAAATGATCACTCAGTTCCTTTAAACACGGAGGAATTTAGGGGTTGCAAGGAGGGGACATTGCCCCCACTCCCCCCCGCCCCGCCCCGCCTCGCCCCGCCCCCCAACTTTGTGTGTGTAAAATATATCTATTAAAAAAGTTTTAGTACTAGTTAATTTAATAGATAATTTAATATTAATTAAAATAATTATTTTTTAATTAATATTCATTAATTTTAAAAGATTTAACTTTTCTTATTGTGCCTTAAATGAAAAATTAATTATTTACATTTATTGAGTTAAATTAATTGATTTTTAATTAACGCTAAAAATAAAATTAATTAATTTAACTTTGACCTTTTTTAATTTTATAAACTCAAAAAATTTTAAGTTTATATTCACAATCAAGTAATGAAGAGTATAGTTAGGTTAGGCCCAATAGGGTATTGTTATTCTATTTGTGTGAGAAAAAGTTATAGGAGTTTAATTAAAAAGAACTTTAGGGAACTTGTTATTCTATCATTGTATTCAACTTCGATATAAATCATGTACTCCTAGTTCATGAACTGTAAAATTTATTTTTAAAATTTTGTGTTTATATAGCTTTTGCGCCCCCTCCCCTTCTGCAATACTCTCATTTCTAGATCCATCCCTGTCTTTAAACCATAGTAATGACGTTGCTTGCATGTACAAACAGGTTTTTAATTCGACAATTCCTGCTAGATCATCTTCAATTTTATGAAACATACGCTTACAAAATTGGATCCCTGTGTGCGAGTGATGAGTTCCCTGTGCAATTGATAAAGTGAGGGATCAGTGCTCTGTTGGTACCTCTCCTTCATATCAATCCAGATGGCATGAAGAATCAGCATATATAACACTGGCAGATATATCTTTGGATATTGAATTCAATAACCAAGATATGATAATGTTATTGTTTCGGTGCCAGGAATTGAAAAGAACATGATCATCGTTTGCCAGCTTGGCTATCAAACCATCAACAAAGTCGATTTTTTTATTCTTCATGGATAGTGAGATCAACACTGCACAGCTCCACCATGTATAGTTATCGCTGGTCAGCTGTTCAAAAACGAGCATGAGATTTGGGTTGCTGAATGATGTAGGTAGAACGGGCTGGAGACAACACCAATGATGAAACTTCCGTTGAAGGCTGCAGATGTTATGGATCAAAGAGGATCCATAGCAAGAAAAATGAAATCGACCGAGAGAAGACTGAGAGAAAAGGAAACTGGAGAGAGGAAGGATCAATGGAGTTGATTTGCATAGAGTTGAAGGACTTCCGATACCATATAATGAAATGCAAACGTCGCAGAATGAAGTAGGATTCAGCGCGGAAGATGCTTTCATGAGCTGAACGTGAATGTCTGTGATTTCATGTGAAGGATTTACAGTGTTTATATACACAACAGAAATACAATAATCGGGAAAAGAAACTAGCTATAGAAACTAACTACAATTAGTTACAATCTAATACACGTCCTCTAATACCAGAAGAAGTGTCAAAGCTTCCTCCCATTGACCATGATGAGCCACAACAGCAAACATAGCTCTCCAAGTTACAGGGCTTAGGTTGACTAACGCACCAAATGCTATTTAAAATGTATTGAAGAATTGGAAGTCTGATGTGCCTAATTGCGTGTAGAGAACTCCTACACTGTCCTTAAGGTGATAATTGCCCCCACTATCTGTGCTGCAGGGACTATGACAATTCACCTCTAGGATTCAACTAAGGCACCCTAGAAATTGCAGTCAGCACTCTGAAATTCCTACTTAAGAATTTCTGTTGGTATTAAAAATAATTGAAAAGAGTATGAAAAATATTCTTTGCTGGAGAGTAATAATACTTTGCTATAAAAAATTACATTATAATTTGTGTGGATTAATTCACTTATATAAGATTACAGCAACCATTCACACAGTTATGACTGTTAGATTAAATAACACATTAATCATAATAGTTTTGTCTTTTCCTAACAGTCATATTGTTTCTGATTAAAAACGTAATTTAAATAATTAAATTAAATCACGTATTTAATTAAGTGCTGGATTAAAATACAACTAGAATATAATTAAGTGCTGGATTAAAATACAACTAGAATTTAATTAAGTGCTAAGTCTTGATTATTAAATTATATATATATATATATATATAATTCCCATGCACTTGGACACTCTCCAAAAACTTTAAAAGAGTTTAAAAGCTTAATAAGATATTTACCTAATAAAGGAACTCTCTTTTACTTATTTTTTCAATGTGGGATTAAAATCCCAAACGAATTCTCATATCTTTTCCACTTAACATACTATTTAGAGTCCTAATTAATTCCAACACCAAATATAGAAATACTTGAACAGAGACCACCACAGTTGGCATACATTGAGATAAGCGAGTTTCTTATGCATTCATGTGATTCAAATCCAATCGATAATATACGCGCATGTAAGGGCATTCCAAGCTTTCTGAGGTTGCTTGGATCACAACAAGATCCTAGAACATTTATCAAAGTTATGTAGTCTGGAAATATATCGGTAATGCCCTAAAGAAAATAATAATATTAAAATATTGCTAATCCAATAAAGTGTTAAATGTAGAAAGTAGTGAATTTTAATCATTAATTATGATTATTATTTTATAAAATAGAAAGAAGAATACAAAGTAGTGTTATCTTAATACAAGAACATGAAGAGGTGCATCTTTACTTACGAATATGGAATGATGGATTTTAATTCAAGAATATGTAGGGGGGTGCTTATGTAGTTAAGAATGGAGAATAGAGGTGTATTAATCATGTAACAGTGATGTCTTTATTTGAGAATATGGAGTGTTAGTATATTTATTCAAGGATGTGTATAGGTGAATTCTATTTAAGAATGAGGAGTAGTAGTGTTTTATTCATGTATAGTGGGAATTAATTTGTGAGTTACAAAAATTGGCTATATATGTATGTACAGGTGAATTCTATTTAAGAATGAGGAGTATCGGTGTATTATTCATGTATGGAGGGAATTAATTTGTGAATTACAAAAACAGGCAATATAAATGTTGGAAACATGTGAAAACATACTTACCTCATAGGATGAGAAAATATTAGAAGAAGAGGAGAAAGTATTAGAGGAAGAAAGAGAACATGAAGATTTTGGAAATATTGTTTCTACTTAACTTTCTAAAAATCTGCAAAGTGAGTGTTTTACTTATACTGAAGGTTTAAATTGCTATTAATATGGGGTATTATGTTATAATCCTTAATATATGAAAATATGTTTTGCATAACCATGTTGACTATAATAATTTTGTTATGTGATATGAAACTTCTGTGATGTGGACCTTTGGATGTGTTAGCTCGAAACTAGCTTCAAAAACTTTGTAGGTTTTGCCATGGTGGTGGATTATCCACCAATTTTGGGTTTAGAGCACGTATGTTGATTATAAGTCATTACAAGTTATTTTGAGCTATTGAATATTTTGCATTTTAAACATATTTAAATGCTCAATGGGCTTTCAAACACACTATTTTTGTTGATATTTTCATATGCAGAGGAACAAGGTCAAGAGATAAGAATAACATTTTCAGTTGAAGTTTTCATTCATTTTGTATATAAAAAAACATATATTTTATTTTGTCGAGTCACAGCGTGACAAAATTGTATCAAAGTTAATCACCAATTGGAATACAAGGAACTAAGTGCTATGCGTGCGGGAATCTCATATTCAACATATGAACAAAGTGTTATATAGGTAGGAGCTACCTCTTGAACTCATAGTAGCCATTTCTAGAATCCTAACGCCTAGTGATTGATCTAAACTATGTCAATTGCGACAAAGTGTTGCATTTTGAAGAAGGCATGATTGCAATACCTCAAAGAAAATAATAATATTATTAAAATATAACTAATTCAATGGAGTGTTAAATGTATAAAGTAGTGGATTTAATCATTAATTATGATTATTATTTTATAAAATAGAAGAAGAATATGAAGTAGTGTTGTCTTTATTTAAGAATATGAATAGGTGCATCTTTACCTAGGAACATGGGATGATGGATTTTAATTCAACAATATGTAAGGGCACATATATATGTATGTATATATATATAAGAATGAGGAATAGTGGTGTATTAATCATATAATAGTGGTATCTTTACTTGGGAATATGGAGTGTTAGTATATTTATTTAAGAATATGTAGAGGTGAATTTTATTTAATAATAAGGAATAGTGGTATATTATTCATGTATAGAGGAAATTAATTTGTGAGTTACAAAAATTGGTTATATATATATATATATATATATATATGTTTGGAATATGTGATAACATACTTTGTGGGATGAGAAAATATTAGAAGAAGAAAGAGGAGAGGAAGGACCCTGAAGTGGTGTTTCTATGTAACTTTCTAAGAATTTGCAAGATTAGTGTTTTACTTATATTTAAGGTTTATAAGTATAAGCTAGTCAATAGTCAAAATCCCCCCAAATCCATTGAATTGAAATAAGCGGATACCTTTGGGTTAACAGGTTGAATTGCCATCCCTACAGTTAGATTAGTTTATTTAAAAAAAAAAAAACAACAACAACAACTTATGATTATAACTTTATATTTATTTCTTCCATTATAAAAAGAATTTACATCCATTAACCCTTAACCCTTAGGCTAAGAATTGGGATCAACAGCAGAGAGAGGCAGGGGAAGACAGGGATAGGCCTCACAGGCTTCATGGGTTGAAAAACATGTCTCCCGGGTGGAGAATAACAGCACCGACATTCAGCCTATAGCCGCATGCACTGAACACACATCCATCATCGCCCAATGTCCAGCAACATCATTCAACAAAGAGTTAAATAATTAACATCAATACCATAAAAAGACAACATTAGAACTGGGGTAGACTGAGCAGTGTACTCATTCATACACATGGGCACAGTGGATTGTGACAACAGTGAAGAAGAAGAAGAAAATGAGATGCCTTATTGCTATCTGCTGAGAATGCTAAAAACCAATTTTATTGTTTAATTTTCAGTGAAAAATATAAATGAAACTCTTGAGCCCTTATTCCGCATACAAGAGATTAAAATCCTGCTATATTGAGACAATCTCAATCAAATTTTCCCTCACTCACTTTTTCAAATGAAGCTCCCCGTCATTAATTATTTATACCTATAAATAAATAAGAGGTCAGCCAATGGAGCGGAAATATGTAGTAATAACACCATAAGATTACGTTCACAAACTGCTGCGTACATATATCAATTCATTTATACTCTATCGAATTATACGTACGATTTATGAACATCGTAGCAATTGAATCTATCTTCTTTTTCTTGCTCATTGTTGAAAACTGAAAAATTCAACTGTTCAAGGATGCATATTCTACAACTACCTCATTCGCAGGGACCGCCATATTTATTCGTTGAATATAAGAGAAACTGAACAAACCATGAGCACATACAACTGAGAATTAAGTCATGCTACTCTTTGATGTTCCACTTATGACTTCTGTGATGAACGAGGTCCAGTTGCAATGCCTTCATAGTATTGGGATATATTCAAGCTCGGTAGTCATCATTGGATAATTAATTTTGTAACTTGAGTTCCTATGGGAAGGTGGTGGTCAAAGAGAAAACACAATAAGGACAATGTACTACTACGTACTTGAGATATTCTTTACAAAATATTACTTTCTTATCAACGCATAAACTACGAAGACATAATTAAGGCATAATATAATATAATATAATATATATGTATATAGTAAACTTTGAACGTAACCATACTGAAAAAAGCAGTATGGTTAAAAGGGGAGAAATATATGTGTGTGTGTGTGTGTGTGTGTGGCAAAGCAATATATTAATGTAATATCAATCAGTTAGTTCCCTCAAAACATCAAGGTGCGTCACGATCAATACTGTAAATTGAAGAGTAATTTAATTCGGAGCAGAATATCCTAGGTGAAAACATAAGTCCAGCTAAAATTATAAAAGACGAAATTTGAGGAGCAAAACAATAAAAATTATTTTTCCCAAGCAAACATGAGAGAACTTAGAGAAGAAAATCAACACATATACAGTCATGTAGTCATGGTAATAAATTTCGGTTGAAATTTCAAAATTGTTTCAACCAATTTCTGTTGCTGTTAGTGTTCATAAATCAAAATCTACAGTTAGATTTAGGATATAATACAATATCCCCTAAAATTTCCATATATTTACAACTCTAGAACTACCGTGCGATTAATTATGCAGACTAACCTTATAGGAAGGGGCCCAAAAAAAGGTTTAAAATTTTCAATTAAATATTAAAAAAAAAAAGTTTGAAAAAACACAATGAAATCAACAAAAACACTTCCTTATTTTTGTGCCTTCTGATCCTTTCTTCATCTGCCCAAAATTCCTACCGCTAAGAAAATAATAAATCCAGCAAACAGGATATCTCTTCGGTTTGTGATCGTCATCGCTCAAGCTGATTGATTTCCCTCTCAAACCTGACCCAATTGCTCAAAGTCTTTCTTAATTTTTGTAAAAAGTGTTTATGCTGGTGAGGCAAAGCAAGAACAAGCACTCAGCTTTCAAGTTTGAGTCATCATTCAATTTCTCAACCGCTGTTTTACCCAATTCCTCTTTCACCCAATGCAGAAAAGATCCCAAGGGCCATGTAACGCATTGCATTATAAACAACCCTCACCCAGAAATTTCGGGGTTTTACCAGAAAGGCTTTTCCCAGGTCACCACGGAAGTTGTGGGGAAAGCAGTGCATGCTGTGTGCTTAAAGGGATGGACTCAGTTCAGCATATTTCACAAAAACACAATGATAAATATGTACTCAAAATTCGGGAACATCAAATATGCAAAACAAGTGTTTGATAGAATGCCTGACAGAAATGAAGCATCTTGGAATAACATGATTTCTGGATATGTGAAAAAAGGGTTGCACGTAGATGCGTGCGTACTGTTTCGTGAGATGTGGGATCGAGGATTTCAATTGAATGGGTATAATATTCCGAGCTTATTAACTTCATTTACTAGGTCGGGGAATATGTTTCCTGAAGGACTTCAAGTTCATTGTTTGATTTTGAAGAATGGTTTGATGTGTGATGTTTTCATTGGCACGTCTCTTTTGCATTTTTATGGTGGCTATGGACTTATTTCTGATGCTCAAATTCTCTTCGAAGAGATGCCCAATAGAAATGTGGTTTCTTGGACCTCTTTGATGGTTAGCTATGCAGATGATGGGCTATTCAATGAGGTTGTTAATTTATACCAGAGAATGAGGCATGAAGGGGCAAGTTGTAATCAGAATACCTTTTCTACGGTTATTAGTTCGTGTGGAGCTCTTGATGATGAATTTTTGGTTCGTCAAGTGCTTGGTCATGTTATTAAGTCAGGCCTTCAGACTGATGTCTCTGTTGCAAATTCTCTTGTATCGATCTTTGGCTGTTTCAGCAAGGTGGAAATTTCCAGTTATATATTTAATAACATGGTTGAACATGATACTATATCCTGGAACTCAATACTTGCGGCCTTTGCTCATAATTGTTTCTCTGAAGAGTCTCTTAGATATTTTCATTTAATGCGTCTTAATCATGGAGAAGTAGATGAAAACACACTTTCTACAGTGTTGTCCGTATGTGGCTCTATGGATAATTTGAAGTGGGGTAGAGGAATTCATGGTTTGGTGTTGAAGCTGGGATTGGAGTTGGATATCTGCATATCCAATACTCTTCTTACTATGTATTTTGAGATCGGAAGATCGAAAGATGCAGAAAAGCTGTTCCACAATATGCCTCTGAAGGATTTGATTTCTTGGAATTCCATGATGGCAGGTTATGTTTTGGGAGGCAAGTGCTTGCATGCCTTGAAGGTGTTGAGAGAATTGCTCTGTATGGGGAACATGACGAATTTTGTCAGTTTTGCTAGCGTATTGTCTGCATGCACCAATGCTGAATTTCTGTCTGAAGGGATAATTGTACATGCACTTGTGATCACGTCCGGGCTCCATGAGAATATGATAGTTGGCAATGCACTGGTTACCATGTATGGGAAGTGTGGCTTGACACAAGAAGCTAAAAAGGTATTCCAAAATATGTCTGAAAAGGAGTTGGTTACTTGGAACGCCCTGATCGGTGGCTATGCAGAGAATGAAGGAGTTGATGAAGCAATAGAAACTTTTAAGTTGATGATGCAAAGGGGTATATTTCCAAACTATATAACTCTAATAAATGTTCTTGGATCTTGTAGCGATCCAAGCAACCTTCGAAAGCATGGGAGGCCCTTACATGCGCATATATTGTTGACTGGATTTGAGTCAGATGAATATGTGAGAAACTCACTTATCTCAATGTATGCCAACTGTGGTGATCTCAATTCAAGTAACTCTATATTTTGTGCATTAGTCAGCAGGACCTCTGCAACTTGGAATGCTATGGTTGCTGCTAAGGCTCATCATGGTCAATGGGAGGAGGCTTTAGCACTTCTTCTGGAGATGCAAAGGGCTGACGCGGATTTTGATCAGTTCAGTCTTTCTGCAGCCCTTTCTGCTTCGGCTAACTTAGCTATTCTGGAGGATGGCCAACATCTTCATGGTTTAGCCATCAAACTTGGTTTTGATAACTATCATTTTGTTGCAAATGCGACAATGGATATGTATGGTAAGTGTGGAGAACTTATGGATCTTTTGAAACTGCTTCCTGAGCCAAAAAGACGATCTAAATTATCTTGGAATATATTGATATCTGCTTTTGCTAGGCATGGATACTTCCAGAGAGCCAGAGAAATTTTTCACAAAATGGTGGCAGAGGGTGCAACACCTGACCATATCACCTTCGTCTCACTTCTATCTGCCTGTAGCCATGGCGGTCTAGTCGATGAGGGTCTCGGATATTTTGCTTCAATGACAACTGAGTTTGGCGTCCAAGCTGCTATAGAGCATTGTGTTTGCATAGTTGATCTACTTGGACGATCAGGAAGACTTGCTGAGGCTGAAGCATTCATTAAAGAAATGCCAGTGCCACCTAACAACTTCATCTGGCGAACGTTGTTGGCCGCATGCAAAATCCATGGTCATTTGGAACTGGGAAAGAGAGCTGCTGATCATCTTCTTGAAGCCAACCCATCTGACGACTCTGCTTATGTCCTTTATTCAAATGTCTGTGCAACTTCAGGAAGATGGCAAGATGTGCTAGGACTTAGAGTTAAAATGGAAGTAGAAAATGTTAAAAAGAAGCCAGCCTCCAGTTGGCTCAACGTGAGAAACAAAATAAGCTCATTCGGTGCGGGGGATCAGTCCCATGAAGAGTCAGAGAAAATATACATGAAATTAATGGAGCTGAAGAGAGAAATTAAAGAAGCGGGTTATGTTGCTGATACAAGATATGCATTGCATGATACTGACGAAGAACAAAAGGAGGATAATTTATGGAAACACAGTGAGAGGTTTGCTCTTGCCTATGGATTGATTAGTACAAAAGAAGGTTCGACTCTTCGGATTTTCAAAAATCTTCGTGTTTGTGGGGATTGTCACTCAGTTTACAAGTTCGTGAGTAGTATGGTCAGTAGGGAAATCTTGCTAAGGGATCCTTACCGGTTTCACCATTTTAGTGGTGGTAGCTGTTCTTGCGGTGACTATTGGTAGTGTACTAACTCCAAGTGTATTAGACAATTTTCGAGATTCCTTAATGATCCTTGTTACAGGGTACTTCCTACTGCAATTCATTGGTTTCATATTTGGTGAAATGTATAAGTTGTTGAGTTAAAATGTGCTTATTAATTGGTCTTTTGCAATAGCTGTTATGTGCTGTGATCGTCAAGTTGTGTCCTTATTTTTTCAACTTCGCCTTTTTCTGTGTTGTTTTCTGAGCACTGAGAAACTCTTTGTTTTCTCTTTGGTGTGCGGCAGTGTTCCCATCTTTTTTCTTTTGGAGGAAGTGAAGAATAGAAACAGACCAAAATAAGAAACCTTTTCAAGAGGAGGCAATGGGTGATTGCATCTGTGTGCTCTTGTTGAGAGTCGAACTCAAGACCTCCCGCTTACTAAACGGGTGCTCTAACCAACTGAGCTACAAGAGCTTTGGTGGAAACATTGATTCATTTCAGAAATTTATTTTAAGTATCATCGATATCAATTTAGTGCTAATTTTGATTGAAAAATGACTTTATGTTGTGATTGGATGTTAGAGAATTTGAAAAGGAGGTAGTTACTTTGTTATGAGGATAATGTTGGATAGTTGAATACTTGTAGATTGATTCTCTCTTGAAATCATCAGTGGGTTTTTAACTCAGAAGCTAAAAGGAGTTCGATCATTCTTCATACCTAAGAAAATGAACAAACACATGACTAACTAGCTGTAAGTTGTAACAGTAATTATCCCAATGGTTAGGTCCGAAAAATACGTCAGGCTTATAACAAACTCATTTGGACTTACTAATCCAACCTACATTATTTGAAATCGTCAACTCTAAATTTTTCCTGTATCTTAATTCAAGCTAAAGCTTATATTTGTGTAAAAGATTTCAATTGATTCGCTTTTATATAGCAGAAATTACAATTCATATCTATCATTAATATTTTAAAAGGAGTACAGAATAATTGTAATGAGTTTGCGATAAATAACGATTCACAATTATCTAAGCAAGAGCAAATTGCCCAGGAGCGATTAAAAAACACAGCCAGACTTTCACTGGTCCTCTCAAGACCAACGTACAACAGGGCATACCACCACAACTTCCCAGCATGAGGCATAAATTTAAAAGCAAGATCCAACAGATCAGTCCAAATTGATCAAACAGGTGACGATTCTATTTTCTCCCAAGAGTAGCAAATGTTTAACATGGTAATTGATCTATTCTACTTCTTGCAAGTAATCCTCAATTTCAGATGGGCTCAGAACCCTGCAAAAAATTTTGCAGCCACCATTATTAACTAGCTGAGTCACAGCCTCACAGGCACATGTTATGTTCAAAAGAGAACACTTACTTAAATATTTTGTCACTGCCAATTATGCCGATCTCAATATTTTTGCCTGAAATCTGTCCTTCAAATCTGGAAAAATAATGGTGACAAAATTTAATTAACAAGATTAGAAGAAATACAGTCGGAAGGTTCTGAAGAAGCGCACGCTCAAAAAAATCTTGAGCTTGCAGAATATGGTAAACAAATTACTACAGATAATTAAAATGAAAAACTGAATATTAGAAATTTGAGACAACGCAAGCAAAAAGCATTCTCATGGAACTACAATCAAGTGTGCTCACCCCTCCTTTAATGTCAAAATTGCAGTATGCACGGCATCGTCAAGCTCCATATCATCAATGTACCTGCAAGAATTCCGATAAATACCAAATTACTAAAAGGTGGTATCACCAAAGCAGTATAAAACTAACCAACTCAGGGATAAGTGTGATGGTAAACTGTAGTCATAAATAGAACTGAGATTTCTGTAGACTTAACCATGCTTCTCCTAATGCAGTAAGAAAATATGAAATAACTTTGAGTAGCACAATTGAGTTGAGCATATAGGGTGGTAACATGCGACTAGAAGGCTGTTCAACCATGCCTATATTAGGCACATCTATAAACTCCAAGAACTTATGTGACTTTTAGGAGTTTCTAAAAATTGTCAAATCTCATTTTAAAAGACTGGCTCTCAATTGTTTTGAATAAAATGAGCTCCAAAAGCTTATAAGATGTGGCATAAATTAATTGGGTTACCCTTATTATTTTCAATAAGCTTAGCACTCCTAACATCTTATTTTCAGAGCTTATAAGCTCTATCTTGGATATTTTGTCTAAAGCACTAAACATCCTAAAACATGTTCTAAGAAGCTTACAAGTTTAGCCAAAACACACTCTTAGCCATTAAATCTGTTCTCTAAAAGAAGGAATTTATGCTTGAATTCTGTCCAGAAGTAACAGACCGCAACAACCACCTTTCGGAGACTTGGAACTAATCAACTTACATACAAGAGGAAGGTTCAATAACTGGCAAGGGAAAGTCTCAACATGTGAAGAACTAATGGCAACCCACCTTTTCTCAAGAAATGTCTTTGCACTGGACACATTCTTCCCCATGGCTGAAGCTTTCCAAGAGAAGTGTGAACCTGAAGGATCCACCTACAGAGCAAGCAAAAATTAACATCTTAGTAAATTACAGAGAATTTCATTTTGTCAAGGACCACGTGCAATCGTTTCACAGTAAATCATATCAACTGTCCGAGTTTTTTATGGTGAAACCAGAAAACTAGTTAATCCAACTCATTTGTCGAGGTTCATGCAAAGTAAGACCACTAAATGAAGCAGAACACTGGAATTACAATCATACAAATTATGGAATCATATCTGCAGGACTTAGAGAAGGATTGCTGCATTATGCACACCTCCAATGCACTCTCCAGAACAAAATAAATAGGAAAAAAAGAATCAGAAATTATAAAGAAAAGAAATAAAAGGACAAAAGGAGAAGAGGAATTTTAACACATACACACACACACCCCAAAAAAAAAAATTGAAATTCATCGAATCCTCAAATAATGTAGAGTCATTCCAACTTTGATAAAACTGAACATGAGCCACAAACGGATAAAAAAGGAGGAACATAAAAGGACATCAAGAAGAAATAAAAGATATATAAATCAACACTAAAGAACTCATGACTTGGCCATATTTGGTAAGAAACGAGGGATAAAGCTTCCCTTGTTGAAAAAAGGCACAGAAAATGCAAGTGTGGGGACAGGACAAAACTGATTGACATACCCGATATAGCTGGGGACCCTTGTCATCAAATCCAGCTACCAAGAGTGATACACCAAATGGTCTCACACCACTATCAGGAAAGCATTCAGAAAGTTTATTCAAGCGCATACTAATATGATATGAAAAGTAATGTTTTAAAGCTAGTTTTTGCCAGAGCGAGACACATTTCAATTAAGATTTAAGGCTCTCCAGTCTTGGATTAAACGACAAAACAAGAGCTAACATGAGTTTCAACTACTGCACAACTGCTGTTCAACTTAATCTTCCACAAGCCAACTGTCTCTAGAGAAGTTGCCACTTTGCATATTCATTTAACAATCTATAACAAGAATTCCATCAAGAATTCACGTCAAAGTTGACACCACATGCCAACTGAGGGTATAAAAGCAGCCCGTAATCACTTGGTGGGAAGGCAGGGCATCAATCAAATTGAAAACACCATCTTAAGCAATGCATGTAGTGAAACACAAAGGCTTCACAGCAAACAGATAACAGAACTACAAATGAAGGCTGTCTTTCTAGCCTCCTGTATTAATAAGGTATTACGAGAAACAACCACCACATGTGTCACTTGAATTATTTCCTTGACTAGTTTCACTCAGCCAGTGAACCCTAATTGTGAAAAATATATTTAACTTGCAGAAGATTCAGTTTACAGCATCAGCAATCTTTAGAAGTAACAATTAGATATTTAGCAGTCAATATGATGGCAACCCAAACAACCTCCAGAGTGGTTTGACAGTAAAGTAGCAAAGGTAGCAAAGGCAGCAAAGATGGCTGAAAACAGAGCAGAGGCAACCAGAAGTAGAAAATAAATGCATAAGGTAATTACTGCAATTTGTAACCATATGGTTTAATTTAATTAACTAGGCCTGCCACCCAAAGATAGAATTAATCCATGAGGCTAAAACCTTACAATGCACATGACTTGTAGGATTTCTATGGCTAGTGAGGCCACAGGATGGAATGGCTCGTGATAAACAAGATAGCCTTGCTTCATTAACGCAGGAAAGAAATAAGTAATAAGAAGTAATACCTACCCTGATTGAGTGACTTCCTGCATAACAGTGACGGTTTCTCTCACCAACTGAGTAACAGGAATTGGTTCCTGGAATTTTTGTAGGCAGTTAAATGAGTGTCAGCATAAGCTGCAATGATCATGCTACAAAGGAATTTACTTTGAAGCAATTATAATTATAGTATGGGATTCAGTTAAAAATCAGCCTAGCGGGCAGCCAGGGTGGATGGAAGCCATAGAAGAGACAATAAAATGAAAAGAATTGACAAGTCTTAGGGTTTCTCAACAATTAACTGCAACCTTTGCGGCAAACTGTTCCCAGGCCATCTCCCTCTTACACACTTCTTGTCATTTTACTATCAGGAAAACTAATGAGAAGATCGAGTGAATTAAGTGGAGCAAAATTTAGAGGAAACTAAAACCACTGTGTTTAGAAGGACCTAAATTGGCATGTAAAACATAATGTAATACAGCTTGCTACCGAAACTAATGTAATGAAAAACGAAGATGAGCTTAATGCATACATACCTTTCCACCAAAGAAATAGTAGATTTTCATCGTCTTCCAATAAAACCTTATGGACTAGTGCACTATAAATGATTTAATAAGATATGGACCAGCCAGATCAATACATCCACTTGGTAACGTATGGTTAACTGCTTTCACTGTGTACATTGGTTTGATTGATTACATTATAAAACCATGCAGTTAAAGATAAAAAGAAAATGGATGTTATGTCACTCAAATGCACTGGCCGCTAAAACAAATTGGTAGAAGTTAAATATACAAAGGCAAATTCCAATACAAAATAATTTGTCATCACAATAAATATATCCAATCAAAAGAAGATACCAGGAACAGTCCCATAGTATTACTATTGGAAACAGAAACATCAGGGGGCATGTGTATACATACTTTGTACAGTCGATAATATTGCTCAGCCTGTTTTCTACTTTTTCAAACCAAAACTCGAGAATCAGGGCCCATGCCACTGCACAAAGAGCAACATATTGGCCAATCTATCAAAAAACTTTCAGCAATTACAGAACTCCTGGAAGAATAAAAAACCACAAAAATATAATAGTTTCAATATTTGTTACAAATGATGAAAGCTCATATAAGATGTCATCACATATTAGTTTGAACAAAACATAAGATCAGTTATTAATGAAGGATGACTGTGTGCCAGTTGATAATAACAAAGGACAGCCTTAAAATAAAATGGATTATTGAGAATGGGAAGACATATGAGAGAGAATGGAGGCAAGCACAGAAATCTGAATGTGTGTGTAGTTTATTCAATTAATGAGGCATTACATATATACATGTGGGTCAGCAGACCATGGTAGTTACAAACTAATTAATAACTGATTACTTAACCCTAATAACCAATTACAGTGTTTAACTAACTTTGAAACAGAACAATTAAAGAGATGATTCTAGCCTGCTATTTACATATAGGATTCCAACTTTAATACCCCCCTCCCCCCCTCAAGGTGGACGATGGGGATTCACCACGGCCATCTTGGACATAAGTGATGAGAGTAGATTCGGTGGAAGAAACTTCGTCAAGAGGTCGGCAAGCTGGCTGGATGACTTGACTGGGAGAAGTTTGATGGAGCCGGCAAGTACTTTATCACGGACAAAGTGGCAATCGAGCTCTATGTGTTTAGATCTTTCATGGAACATGGGATTAGAAGCAATATGGAGAGCAACTTGATCGTCACAGAAAATTGTTGCTGGAGCGTGGAGGGTGATCTGAAGGTCATGGAGCCAAATTATCTCCCTTGTTGTGACAGCAAGCGCCCTATATTCGGCTTCAGCAGAAGACCGAGAGACCATAGTCTGTTTTTTAGACTTCCATGAAACAAGAGACTCACCCAGATATAAGCCAAAACCAGTGGTGGAGCATCTCGTTACCATGCATGATGCCCAGTCGGCATC
Source organism: Jacaranda copaia (assembly GCA_014898725.1). NCBI lineage: Eukaryota > Viridiplantae > Streptophyta > Magnoliopsida > Lamiales > Bignoniaceae > Jacaranda > Jacaranda copaia. The sequence continues at coordinate 210,079 of JACGDI010003378.1, read as the reverse complement.
TGAAAAGGCATGAATTTGAAGCTGTGAGCTAGCTGGAAATACAATGCCCTGGCCTGTGGTTGCTTTGATGTAACGGAGTAAGTAGTGAGCTGCTTGCATGTGAGAGGTGCGTGGTTGAGCCAAGTATTGGCTGAGTTTGTGCACACTAAAGGTTATGTCGGGCCTGGTCAGTGTCAAACACAATAATCTGCCGATTAGCCATCGGTACTGTGACTGATTCGGGAGAGGTTCACCGTCAGTGGCGTTAATGCGCACTTTGGGGTCTAGATGACAGCGTGTAGGTTTAGCTGCAAGAAGGTTAGAGTCTTCTAACAATTGCAATGCATATTGACGTTGAGACAAGAAGATGCCAGAGGGGGAACGTGCCACTTCAAGACCAAGGAAATATTTGAGTTTGCCCAAGTCTCTCAGTTTGAATTGCAGCTGTAAAAGAAATTTAAAGTGATTGAGTTGAGTAGGAGAGGGCCGTGCAAGAATAATGTCATCTATGTATACGAGTAAAGCAACAAAAGTTGTTCCAGAACTGTAAACAAAGAGACTGTAATCAGATTTTGCTTGTTTGAAACCAAGCTGGAGAAGAGCACTAGATAATTTGGAATACCACTGGCGGGATGCCTGTTTGAGGCCATACAACACCTTATGTAACCTGCAAACGAGTTTAGATGAGGAATTCTGCTGTGAAGATTGAGTGACATAACCCGGGGGCAATTCCATATATACTTCTTCAAATAGGTCTCCGTTTAAAAAGGCATTGTGACCATCAAGTTGTTCCAGATGCCACTAATTTGCTGCAGCTAAGGAAAGCAGAACACAAACTGTGGTAAGTTTAGCAACTGGCGAGAAGGTGTATAAGAAGTCAACACCCTCTTGCTGGGTGAAGCCCTTGGCTAGTAGCCAGGCCTTATGTCTGTCTATTAATCCGTCTGGCTTGAGCTTTATCTTGTATATCCATTGACAACCGATGACATGTGTGCCTAGCAGAAGAGGGACTACTAACCAAGTTTTGTTAGACTAAAGTGCTTGAAATTTAAACTGCATGGCTCGCCTCCATTCATGAAAAGTGATGGCTTGTTGGAAATTTTGTGGTTCAAAGTTGGTAGATATGTTAAGAACGAATTTCTTGTGCGATGCAGATAAGGAATTGTAGGCTAGGTAATTAGAGATTGGATAAGTGGAGTGACAGGTGAGAGGCTTTGATTGGAGGAGACTACAATGATAATCTCGGAGGTAAGATGGAGTTTTGATAGGCCAAGATGATCGCCTGATAGGGGCAGGCCGCTAAGTAGGGAAGAACAAGTTCAAGGAAGGGATCGATAAGAGGGGCACTAAGAGGGATAAATGATGGACTCATGAAAAATTACATTCCTGGACACCATGATTTGCTTAGTGGTGATGTTATAGAGTTTGTATACTTTTATAACTGGGGGGTACCTGAGGAAGACACAAGGATTGGCTCTCGGCTGAAATTTAGTGAGATGGGATTGAAGGGTAGACACATATGCAAGGCAGCCAAGGGCTCGGAGTTGGGAGAAATCTGGCTGAGATTTGTGCAAGAGCCCGAATGGGGACTTGTTATTGAGGATGGTGGATGGAATACAATTGATGAGATATGTGGCTTTTAGGATGCACTCGTTCCAAAAAAATGAGAGGAGTACGGGACTAAAAATATAAGGATCTAGCAACATTGAGAAGGTGTTGGTGTTTACGTTCTACTCCGGAGTTTTGCTGGGGTGTTTCGGTGCAAGACAATTGATGTATGACACCATGTGTTGAGTAGAAATTAGTAAGTTGGAACTCTTTGGCATTGTCACTGTGCAACTTTTTAATTTGAACATTGAATTGAGTAGACACAAAGGCAAAGAATTTAGGAATGAGACTATTAACTTCAGATTTATTCTTCATCAGAAAAGTTCAAGTAAATCTGGTACAATCATCAACAATTGTAAGAAAGAAGCGATGTCCAGTGTGAGAGGGGTCACGGAATGGGCCCCAAACATCAATATGGACTAAATCAAAGGGAAATGAAGACAGAGTATTGTGTGATATGTAAGGTAAGTGACGTTGCTTGGCGAGAGGGCAGACTGGACAGTAGTTTATTGAGTTCTTTGCATTGGAGTAAAGGCTTCAATGTGTTGAGCTTGCTGAATGATGGATGCCCAAGCCTGTCATGCCAAACATGAGTAGAAACTTTATTCAGTTTTTTGGTAGTAGGGAGAGTGATGAGGCTTGGATCCAAAACATAGAGATCTCCGGCTCTTTTACCCTTGCCAATCACTCTCAAGTTCCTAAGTTCCTGGATAAGAAATTGATCACGGAAGAATGTTATCTTGAGAGAAGAGTCTTGCAAGAGAGCACTGACAGAAATAAGATGTAGGTGGAATTGAGGTATGTAGAGGACGTTGTGGAGAATGATATGTGGCGTGAGAGTGATGTCTCCCCTGGAATGAACTGGTATAGTGAGGTTGTTGGGCAAGGAAACTATGGAGTTTTGTATAGGAACTAATTTGTGGAATAGAGTAGCATCTAAGCAGATGTGTTTCGAGGCGCCGGAGTCAATGATCCATGAAGATGGTGAGGTAGTGACCAATGATAAAAGAGATTGACAAATACCTGCAGAGTGATTGATCGGTGGTTGTGTATCAATGTCATCAGAGGAATTGGTGTGATTGACGCGAGCAGAAAGAAGCTGCACCAAGTGATTGTACTGAGAAGCATTTAAGGACTGGGAGAATAAACCGAGACCATCAGGTTGCTACTGAAAATGATCTGAGACATGATTGACAGTATTGGAAGCTGCTTGAGGCCTGTATGGAGGAGCATATGAATTGTTAAACTGATTTTTAGTCTTGAACTTAAAACCTGGTGGATAACCATGTAATTTGTAACAAGTTTCCACTGTGTGTCCATAAGTTGAACAATGAGTGCAAAATGGGCGTTCCTTTCTGAATCCTTTCTGATTCATGGAATGGCTGTGACCAGGAGGATTAGGCTTATCATTGGTTCGGTGTCCATCCGCCTTGACAGCAAATACACTAATATTGTTGGCATCCTGAGCAGAAAGATGCCAGCATTTCTTTGTTGTTCTTCCTGAGAGACCAGTGCAAAGTTCTTACTGATAGGTGGCAGAGGGTCCAGTAGAAGGATTTGGCTCCTAATCTGAGCAAAAGATTAATGTAATCCCATCAAAAAGGCCATAACATATTCCCTGTGATAGTGTTCCGTAAGATCCTTCATACCACCACATGTACACTGTCCGCATGTGCATTGCGACCGAAAGTGACTTAATTGCTCCCACAGGGCTTTCAATTTTGTGAAATAAACACTTACAGAATTAGTGCCTTGTGTCAAGTTGATCAGATCACGGCGCCGCTGGAAAATTTTAGGACCGTTAGACTGTTGAAAATGCTCCTACAAATCCATCCACATCTCATGAGCAGATTCAGAAAAAATTACGCCAGCAGATATTTCTTTTGAGACTGAGTTGAGAATCCAGGAGATGACAATGTTGTTGTTCCTTATCCAGGAATGAAGCAGAGATAGGTCATCCGCCGGCAATTTAACAATAGAGCCATCCACAAACCCTAATTTGTTCTGTACAGAGAGAGTGATAAGCATGGCTCTGCTCCAGGATGTGTAATTATCACCCATGAGGGGTTGTGACACAAGCACAAGGCCTGGATTATCAGAGTGATGGATGAAAAAAGGACTGGAGTTGTCATTGGCGGCGGAACAGCCGGTCGACACAGCAGTTGATCGAACGGGATCCATGGGAGAAAAGAAGAAATAGATGAAAGCAGAGAGAGGATCGGTGGAATGAAGAGATTACCGGAAAATATCACTGGAGAAGAAGATCGGAACAAGGTCGGAACAGAGAATTTATAGGAAGAGAGAGGCCGAGGTTGCGCACGAAAAGCCTTCCAATACATATTGAGAATGGGAAGACAGATGAGAAAGAATGGAGGCAAGCACAGAAATCTGAATGTGTGTGTGGTTCATTCAATTAATGAGGCATTACATATATACATGTGGGTCAGCAGACCATGGTGGTTACAAACTAATTA
>JACGDI010003378.1:188480-200188 GCA_014898725.1 Jacaranda copaia | reverse complement strand
GATCGTGTCTCTTAAAGCTTTCTTATTTGCTGACGGTTATCGAGCTTAACGGTGATTGGGCTCTTGTTGGTAGACGGTTATCGGGCTTGACAGTTATTGGGCTCTTGTGGGTTGTCGATTATCGAGCTTGACAGTAGTTGGGCTCTCGTTGGTTTTGGTTATCGAGTTTTGGCGGACGTAGCTTCTGAACGGCCAGCTACTAGCCGCACAGTGTGCTACTGTACATACTCCTAAGGAGCGCCCTGTGAGACCTTGGCTCTTCCCACTAGTTAAGAGCTTTTCGTTTCATGTTCTATTACTTTCCCTTATAGAGATTCTTTTGGGAGTTCACTTTCTAATTGAGGATATTGAATTCAAATAAATAGGATTGCTTGACAACAATAACCTATTGAGAAAAAATCAAAAGTTTTTCCTTCTTTTTTTTTTTTATAGCTAAATCTCTTGCACATTCAATTCGACTTATAAAAAACTCATAATAATTAAAATTCAAATAATGATCAAAAAAATTAAAACTTATAATCTACCTTATTTACAAAAATATTTTTAGTGAGATATCGTATCATATTTTTAATATTTGTGAAATGCCAAAATTTTCTTGTACGATTGTAATGATATATTCTAAAATTTATATAAATTTTCAGTTCAATATTCCATTCTCATTCTTAAAGAGACTAATTTCCTATTTTGCCATTGTAATTGAATTATATGCACATCAAATCCATATGTATATTGTTACACATTCTAGCAACATCACCCAATTGAATGCATTTTATCCATGTATATTTTTGTACCTTATTTATTATCCAATTAATTTGATCGATTCGATGAAATTTATATTGTAATAACTCATTAATTAGCTCAAACTAAAAACATGTTACGAAATATTGGAGTTATTTATGATTTAAATATGCAGTTATTCATTGATAAAACACAATAGCAAATTTGAAAGATGTACTACTACGACAGCTTTCATTCAGGCATATGATCCAAATGCCTTCCAGAAAATAAAGGTGCTTCCATCAAGTAAATTTTGGTCACACAAGTTGATAATCAAAAAAGAAGAGTCAAGTCGCACTAACCCGATTTACGGGAGAACTGGAAGACACTGGATGGAACAAACAGGAGAGGGCGGCCAACGCACGCTGCTAAAAGGCCTCCGACACAGACATTACACGACGTCGACTGCTGGTTGCCGGCGTTGCTGTTCCCTACGGGGCACAGGCAATCCGAAAGTTGATGCCAAGAACCGAAGCACAACGATGAAACGAACTACACGCCAAAACAGTTCACCGCATCAGCATGGCGCTCCAATTGACACCATTCAATTCGATTATCGATTCACTTTGCCATTCGAGAAAGCTTGGAGAAGCTATGAGGCTTATTTTGTCCCACACAGTGGAACCAGACCAGTACTCTGTTTACTCCAAGATTCTTCAGCTTAGCACCGACTTCAAGTCCAGAAAAGTTGGAAAATTGATTCATAGCAGGATCATTACAGATGGGTTTCCGACAAATGCCTGTTTGAAAACTAAATTGATCATATATTACTCCAAAATTAGCGAAATGGAAATTGCGCGTAAGTTGTTCGATCGAATGACTGAAAGAAGTGTGGTCACCTGGACTGCTTTGATATCCGGTTACTCTCAGAATGCGGATTATGAGGAAGCTTTGAGGGTTTTCTCGGCCATGCACGGTGAAGGCGTCAAAGCTAATCAGTTCACTTATGGGAGTGCGTTGAGCGCGTGCACGCATTTATTGTGCTTGGAGCGGGGGAAGCAGATACAGGGGTGCGTGCAGAAGGGTAGATTTATGAATAGCTTGTTCGTGCAGAGTGCATTGGTGGATTTGCACGCCAAGTGTGGAAAGATGGAGGATGCTTGTTGCGTTTTCGAGTTGATGGAGACAAGGGATTTGGTCTCTTGGAATGCAATGGTTGGAGGATATGCTGCTCGGGGCCTACACTATAATGCAATTTTAGTGTTTCGTTCGATGCTCAGAGAAGGTATAGCAGATTTTGAAAATTGAATTAGGCTTCTCTTTGTTAGTTCGTTGATATTTCAACTAATTCTTGTTACTAGAGGGAACTATTATAACCGTATGACGTCATTGTAATGTTCAAAACAAAAGGGCACCTCAAAATATCGCCGGTTCTCTGTGGCCTTCAGTAATTCAGTTATGTTTTATAGCATTTGGATATGTTTATAGTATAACTTTAAGTGACCAACTTGAAAATTGGAAAATTGGTCTGCTCAAGTGTTAAGGCTGTGGGTTTCACATTTGTATGATTCATGCTTCTTGAATTACCAATGATCAGGTTTCTCTTTAATACATTTTAACTGAAGAGTACTTTATACGGTTAGGCCGCTGGATTCCTTCTTAACTTTTTTTGTTTTCGGTTTCGTGATACAAACTTCATTTAGGCATGCTTCCTGACAGCTTCAGCTTTGGAAGTCTTCTGAAAGGCTCTGTTGGAAATAATGGGCTTGCTAGAGTCAATATTGTTCATGGATATATCATTAAATTCAGTTTGGGGTATCACAAATTTTTGTGCGGATCCTTAATTGATGCTTATGCGAAATGTGGAAGTGTGGCCTGTGCAAATCGGGTATACAACAATATGCAGGACAAAGATGTGGTATCATGCACTGCATTGATCAATGGGTACGCTAGTGAAGGTACAAATTGCATTGCAGCCCTTCAACTCTTCAATGAAGTACAGAGGAATATGGCCATTGATGGTATGCTACTATGTTCCATGTTAAATGTATGCGCCAAAACGGCATCATTGAGCCTGGGTAGACAATTACATGCTCATGTGCTGAAACATCAAAACCTAAATGACATGGCCATGGGCAATGCTCTGATTGACATGTACTCAAAATCAGGAGTAATTGAAGATGCTAGGTGTGTTTTCGACGAAATGGAAGATAAAAGTATAATTTCTTGGACATCTCTGATTGCTGGCTATGGGAAGCATGGGTATGGGCATGAAGCAGTTGCACTCTATGTAGAGATGGAAGCTGAAGGGTTGAAGCCAAATGATGTAACTTTTTTGTCTCTTCTCTTTGCTTGTAGCCATAATGGTTTGACTGCACAGGGATGGGAATACTTTAGCAATATGGTTAACAAACACAATATTTTGCCTAGAACAGAGCATTTTTCCTGTTTGGTGGACCTTCTTGCACGTGCAGGTCGTGTGGAAGAAGCTTATGACTTGGTATGCGACATGCCCATACATGCCATTCCCTCTGTTTTGGGTGCAATTCTTGGGGCATGCGGCACCTATGGCAATATGGACCTTGGACAAACAGTTGCAAGGCATCTATTCAACTTGGAACCCGAGAACCCAGCCAACTATGTGGTCCTTTCAGGTATTTATGCTGCAGCCGGCTTGTGGGATAGTGCAAGGGAGATGAGGATATTGATGGAAAAGAAGATCACTTCAAAATGTCCTGGATACAGCTCATGCCAATCAACAAGTAAGAAGGGAACACTCTAGCCAAAAGGTTGCAATCTCTTTTTGGTTTCAAGTTGTAAATTGCTCAGGCCTCAGGCTGAACTCCGGGGGCCAAAATTTATGTATGCTGTGCGAATCGGGCAGTGGTGGCACTCATTTGTTCTTTATTAAGTATGATGTATCTTCAGTTTTACTTAGAATTATTAGTCCACATGTGGGTTCTATAAATGGCATTAGTTTGGCAATCTGGAATATGTACCATATTTTGGAATGAGAATTAGGTCAACTTTTGCATGTTTTGATACCATTTGGTTGATTATTGTGATTTGAGTCCACAGCATGGACATATCGGTCTTTTCTTGAATTTGCCAACGAAATGAGGGTCTTTTGATGGTTATAATGGCTTAGATGAGGGTTGTATGAAGTAATTGTGGTTGAGGCCCGAGGGAACAATGTTGTTTCTTAGTGAACAGTTGTGAAATAGATGCAAACTGAACATATGTGCGTACAATTCAAAGTTATTCTTATTTTCCGTTTGCCGCCTTAATTTATGTAAATATTCAGATGACTTATTTAAGACGTGTACAAACATATTACATACTACATTCAACTAAGGAGTCTCCATTTTGACAACATGCAGTAACAACTCTTCAAGGTTGGTAGCGTAGAATTGTACAAATTTTTACTTTCATGTAACATATGATGTGGAATCAAATAAGAACTTTAATTTTGAGAGGATATCATCATATCAAGATGAAATATATATACCATGATATCAACATATAATACAACAAAATGTTATATAATTTACACATGAGTATTTTTCTTTCATTTACATAAGTATTAGGACTTTATTAGAGTCCAATTCTAAATCTCACACTTATTCAATTAATTAATCGTTTGATAAATTGAGATAAATTAACATTCATAAAAAAATAAAAATAGTATACATATAAAATAATTCAAAATTAAGTCCAATAACTTATCACATTCTTATGTTGCTCATACACACAAACTCATACAATAATATTGTTTATTTTGAATTTGAATTGAAGTTTTTATCGTAATTCAAGAAAGTAAAAAATATTCAAAATATATTCATACTCATCATTGCTCTCTTTTGAGCTTGATCGGAATTTTTGCCACAGTACACAAAAGATAAAAACGATCAAAATATGTTCATACTAATCATTTTATATTTTTTCCTTCCAATATTTTCCCCCAGTCACAAAATACTTTTATCCAAAACGCCAAGAAAGAGATTGAAAAGCAAAAGATTTCTTTTTCTTCCACATTGATGAATACAATTACAGCCTTCGATGAATCAAATCTAACAGGTGGCTTTTTGTGATCCATTCAATATCTCACCTCTCCACAAATCCACACTGCAATTTCTGAAACCCTTCTGTTATAATTATGTCGACACAAACATAAGGAGAAAACTCAGAAGAAGACAAAAGGCCTTTTTCTTAAATTTCTATGCGAACTGGCCGTCACTGGTATTTATTACTTTATAGATGTAATAAAATGGCGTCTTCCGTTTTGTCCAAAGCTCTTTCTGTGCGCCGCACCCTTCTACCCTTCTCTTGTTCGTCTCTCTTCAAAAAATCCCAAATCTCCACCTTACTATTCACCGTAAGTTATCTTTCTCTGCCGACAAATTTCTTCTTGGTGACTGTAATTTGAGTTTTATATTCCTTAATGAATGGGTTTTCTGCTAATTACTCAGAGAAGCAGTCTTTTTTTAGTGTATTATAATTGCTTTTTCTTGTGGATTTTTTTTCCCTCTCTTCAAATCTTTATGGGAGGGATTGATGCTGTAGTGGTTTCTTTTAGCTTCTACGAACTCAGTGCTTCAAAAATTTCGCTTTGCTGTCACTACCTTTTGGCAAAATTTGAACTTCTCTTACTTTGTCGAATTCATAGAGCGCGTGAATTGGTGGTTTGTATTTCAAGGGTCGTATAAATTAATCGAATTCGTAGTAAGTTAAATAAAGGCTCAACCTCTTACCATTCATTGGAAGTCTATGGTGAAGTTGAAAACGGCAAAGTTTGCTTTAGTTGTGCTATTTGTTAACCTCCCAGAGTTGAAACTTTTGAACATAAGGCATATCAACTATTGAAGTGAGCCTCGGTACATCACCCAAAAATAAGAGAGTACTTCACCTCTCAATGCCCCCTTTTCTCCCCCCTTCCTTCTGGAGTCACCGAAACTGGAGTTTGAATTAGGTAGAACATTCCACACTGCCCATATCTAGTGAAGGTTGCGATATTTGAAGGCGAAACTTATTGAGATATACTTTGTGGCACCTATATCCAATCTGAAAGCTCTTGATTGTTAGAATCATGCATATGACCATTTATTTCTCGTTTCGTTTTTGTATTTAATTTTCTTCTGCCCAGCTGTTGATAAATGAATTTCTCACTAAGCTTTTTATTTTCTTCTTGTTGTCTCTCGGTTTTGGTTGCAGAAAAGATCATTCTCCTTGTGCTCAGTTTCCTCCCTTTTGGCATATAAGACTCCCAGATCTATTTCTTGTAGCAAGTCTACGGCAGCAGTAGCATCACAAGTTTCCTTCTCCATGCAGTCATTGTCGACCAAAGAGCCTGTTGTTTCGGTTGACTGGCTCCATGCCAACCTCCGAGAATCAGATGTGAAGGTTTGCGGCATGCTTTGTACTCTTGGAAGCAATTTGAATCATTGTGATTTGTTTGCTGTGTTCACTCAGTACATTTTTATTTAAGGATGCATGAAACATGTTTCTTTCCCATGTTTCTAATATCCATTGGAAAAAAATATGTATTTCATGCATGTCAAGTGACAAGTCTTTCTCCTTATTGCATGCATGAGTAACCAGGGTGTTGGCTCAGTTTGCAACACTTTATCTTCATTTTCTTTCTTTAACACTCTACCTTTTATTTTCAGACTTTAATTCCCAACTTTGCTTGTGATGGTATTTAAAGAATCAGAACATTTTACATGAGTTGCATATTCTCTTGTACTTGTGCTCTGGTTATTATGTAAACCTTTATAACTTGGTGCTCAATTATTTGCAGGTGTTGGATGCATCCTGGTACATGCCTGATGAACAGAGATATCCACTTCAAGAGTATCAGGTGCTGACCTGGATTGACATATGTTGTTTGTTTTAGCTTATTTCTTGCTTTCTACCATCACTGGCTTCACAAAACATCTATCTATAATAGCTCTACTTTTTAGTACTTGTATTCTTTTTCAAATTGTAATCATTTATTTTTCAAATGGGTATGATGATTTGTGATTGACACTGCTAGCTTAGTGGTCAATTCCATATCATAGTTTTATATTGGAGATTTTTGTTGTCTTTTTTAACAGGTTGCACGTATTCCTGGTGCACTGTTCTTTGATATTGATGGCTTATCTGATCGAACTACTAATGTAAGATGTTATTTTGAATATGACTCCTTTTTGCTTTGTGAAGAAGTTAATAAATTTTGCTTAGGTTTGTTTGTATCATGGTACTAATATATTTTTTCCTGGTAAAGCAGCATCTATGTTTGTTTTCACTTTGACACTCGCATATGTGATATCTGTTTGTTCAATTGAACTGATTTTTTTTAGTTTCTTAGCTTCGTTTATGCTCTTTATCAAGGTATGATAACACAGTGCAGCCTATAGTCCACCCATGTTCAAGAGATTGATTTTTTGGATATTTGTTCAGCAATTTAATAGTTTAATTGCTGGTGTGTCCGTGCGTTAAAATATTTGCATCAGCATATGAATAATCTAAAATTCTTTTCATTTCTGAATGGTGTATATAGTTGCCGCATATGTTGCCATCAGAAGAAGCATTTGCCGCTGCTATTTCTGCCCTTGGCATTGAGAAAAAAGATGGCCTTGTTGTTTACGATGGGAAGGGAATATTCAGTGCAGCTCGTGTTTGGTGGTGAGTTATTAGTTTGATAAGTCAACAAGCATGTGGTATAGAACTCAAGACATCTTTTATTATTATTGATGGAACTTCATTTTGTTTTTCAATAAACAGGATGTTTCGAGTGTTTGGGCATGACAGAATTTGGGTTTTGGATGGTGGCCTACCGAGATGGCGTGCTTCAGGCTTTGATGTTGAATCAAGTGCGTCAAGTGATGCTATCTTGAAAGCTAGTGCTGCTAGTGATGCAATTGAGAAAGTGTTCCAAGGACATCGGGTATGTTGTGCATTATCAATGTCAATTTGCATTTTTCCCCTGATTCCTTTTGCATGTCTCAGTTCCAGGCTCTATGTGAATGTCATGCATAGTGTGCCTTTAACTTGACTTTCTATTATTTTGATTTTCAATGTCAATATGTGTCCTGTTTTCTACGTCCCTTGCTTCAAGAATAAGAATAAGTCCTTGATGACCTGCAGGTTGGACCGATTACATTCCAAACCAGTTTTCAGCCACATCATGTCTGGACACTCCAGCAGGTATGTTTCTTCTTTGAGTTTCATTTTTCATTGTGTAGCTCCTAGTCTGTTATGTGCTTTACAGAAATTGCTTCCTGCTCACTGAGTTCATTTATGTAAATTTGATGCCTCTCAAACCATGTGTCCTATTGCAGCAACTTAGACCTTGTTCTTACATTCGTGCTCTCGATTTTAGCATAATCCTATCACTTTTTAGATATCTTATTTTGTTATATGTATGGAGATGGGTATTTGTGTGTATGTGCAATCGTATAAAACATAAGACTTTTAAGAATTTTTCAGTTGATTGATTTCATTGTTTTAGCATTTTTTTTATTCTTCGGGAAGGTTAAATGCTCTTGCCTAAATCAGGAGCATAGTCTAAGAAATGCAATGAATTTTTGGGCCTCACCAGATGCCCCAGTGGGTAGATTTGATTGAGACTGCTAAGAAAGTTGCACATGCAATTCCATGTGAACAGGAATTTTGATGTTAATGACATAAAAACTTAATTCTGGGGACTGATAAGTTAAAATATTATGGGGTACAATTTGACATTTTCGGGCTTGTTATTTGTGTTAGCATGATTAATATCATATTTATTTCGATTCTTACTTGCCAAAATGCATAACTGTAATCTCTTTTGGGAAAATATTAACAACGGTTCTTGGTCTGATGGTTTTCGTATGTGAACATGTATGGGTTTTTGTTTGCTTTTCAGGTTCAGAAAAATATTGAAGAACAAACGCATCAACATGTTGATGCTCGTTCAAAAGCTAGGTAGTTTATCCTTGCGATGCTATTGCAGTAGTGGCCATTTTTTATGCACTAATGTTTCTTGTTCTTGCTCTGGAAATGTTAACTTTGTGTTCTGATATGCCTCGTTATGTGGTTTGTTAGGATTGGAGATTAATCGATCAGTTATATGCACAATAATATCCAAATAGCTCTTTTGTTTGGCCTATGAAAAGAGCATTAATGAACTCAAAAACCTTGCCCAATCAAGAAGAAGAACCTTACTGTCAGAATTCATATCTCAACTCTGTTGTGTTTTGTTTTCTTTCAGGTTTGATGGGATTGCACCCGAGCCACGTAAGGGAATAAGAAGTGGCCATATTCCTGGGAGCAAATGTCTTCCCTTTACCCAGGTAGAAGACTATCTGTAATTGGAACTAATGATTCACTGGAGCTCGTCTTTAGAAGACTGGTTGCAGATCTACATAGTTCTATACATCTAATTACTGATCACCATAGTTTTATATAGAATATACAAATGTGGAAAGAATTCAGCCTCTAGTTGTCTTGAATCTCTTTCTCTACATACTTAATACTTTGTGGATCATAATATTCGGGTGTCTATATTGAAATTTGAAATGAGTTCACTGTTGTCCCTAGGTATTTATTAGATATTGAATTTCTATACCAAATTTAACTGCCAATACCACGCTTTTTAGTTACTAGTTTTTTCATTTTTCATATTTGTTCCGTTCCATTGCCGTTGGCATGGTTACTGTTCCTTTTCCACCAAAACATAAGTTGTGAAGCATTTAACTAGCTTTTTACTCGCATTCTGGTGTTTCTTAAAGATGTTAGATGGTTCTCAGACGCTCTTACCCGCAGCTGAGCTGAAGAAGAGATTTGAACAGGAAGGTTAGAAATAAATACCCCCCTTCTTGTTTGAGCTTATAGTTGTTATGCTGCAGGCATGCTTGCTTTTTTTGTATTAAGGTTGTTGCCTCAATTGATATTTCATATAGCTCAACAATTTGACCTTGGGCTTGGTCTTTTACAGGAATCTCATTGGACAGCCCTGTATTATTGTCATGTGGCACCGGCGTGACAGCATGCATTCTGGCATTGGTTAGTCCCACGTCTCAAAAAGAGAAAAATATTGAATAATAGGGGTCCTTATTACTATTTGTTTCTTTTTTTCCCTAATATTTTCAATTTTATCTATTTGCGACTTTGTTCGTTACCTTGTATTTTTGCCAAGCATGGGAAACTAGTTTATTGTAACTGTAGTTTCTCAGTGGATATTGACTGTGATAAGAGAATTAAACACGTTAAGGTTGACCTTTCAGGGGCTTCATCAACTGGGGAAGACTGATGTCGCGGTATATGATGGGTCATGGACAGAATGGGCTTCATCGGTCTCTTCCCAGGTGTAGATGCTTTTGATGATCATCGGCGTCGTGCACATTCTGAGTTTTCATTTGTTCGTTAGTCATCATTGATTGTGACGAAATGAAAAATGTAAATACTGACATAAATGAAAGGCTGGAGTTATTTTACTTTTAAAGAAGTAGCTGAATGTTTTGGTTCCTTTTGATGGATGTTGGTGTGGGAAGTTATTTTATTTGGTGAACTTATTTAGGATATGAATGGATTGTGTTGGTTGCACTTTTAAGAAGGAAATATAGTAAAAAGGGAAGCAATATAATTCTCTTCAAACAAGAAAATCCAACACAAAACATAAGGAAAAAAAGAGGCCATTCTGATGAACGAGTTATATATTCAAGAGAAGAAGAAAGAAGGAACCCAGTTGGAGAATTCGAGTGAAAAAAAGAAGAATCCTACCAAGCTAAGGGGGAATAAAAAAGCACAGTTCATGACAGCTACCTGCAAAATTTTAGGAAAGCCCAAATGTTGGTATTTATTCTGTAATGCCTTTTTTCATTATGGCAGAAAATTCTTGTCCCCTTTTCTACTGAAATTAATTAAAGAAGAGGCAGAAAATTCGTGAACGAAATATTTTAGCGGAATTCGTTATACTTTCGTTACAGAATATTGGGAGAGTAGGAAGAAACGAGAAGATGCTAAAGTTTTCTCATTACATATTCGATTGGAAGCTCTTGCAAACCTTTTACATCTGGGATCGCGTGGCCTAATGGATAAGGCGCTCGCCTCCGGAGCGGGAGACTGTGGGTTCGAGTCCCATCGCGATCGTGCTGCTTTTTGTGGGACCCTTTTGCTGGGCGACTTTGCAGCAACACATTGTTCGACTCCTTTTGTCTTTCAACTGAAGGATTTGCTTACTCTTCTCTTTCTCTTCTCCATCTTAATATATCTTTTATTTCTTTATTAAGATGTGCAACTCTTTTTCATCTCAGTTACCCCCAACATGTTTTCAGAATCTTTATTGATTAATGGGGTAAAGCCCAAGCAGAAGTTCTCCACCTTTTCTATTTGAGCAGATCGTTCTATCGGTAAGAACCAAAAGTCCTTTTAGAAGAACCATCTTCCAGCTTAAGTATTAGTTTAAGCCGAAACTCCAGATTTGGTTATTCATGAAACAGCATGCTGTGCATAAACCACAAGAGACTTCATCAAGCACCAGTGCTGGTACATTTAGAAACTTTGTTTCGGAATCCACAAGTCTAATCCACAATTTAACCGTTCCACCTACTCAGGAAGACAACCACAAAAACCTCACAACTCTACCAATGTTATATCTCCAGTTTACATGTAAGAAAAGCAGTCTGCGAGTTTGTCTGGTCGGAAACCAGAACGCTGGCAAGGTTCTTTTGTTTCCCACATAGGAGGAAAGCAGAACTTGTGATCAGTTAATAATTTCATGGTGAACACCATTCTCGCGCAGAGCCTGGTAACGTTGGCTTGTAATTGCTGACTCACCCATTCCAAGCGGAGTTAGAGAGGAGGGCACCGCGTCAGGCAGGTTTTCACAGAGCAGCGATGCAGTGGAAGGGTAATGAGTTTGTTCTCCTTGGGTCCCTAGGTGTCATGGCTCACTCATTAGAGAAGCATGACGACCGTGATTTGGAGGGGTATTTGGAACGACAAGGTATTGTCGGCTCACCTGGTAG
>JACGDI010003378.1:175231-188380 GCA_014898725.1 Jacaranda copaia | reverse complement strand
AGGACGTGCATGCTAGCTAGTCGGGGACCGTTAAGGAAATACGCTCGGCGTGCCGGACGCGAGTCTCCGATGATTGTGAGCATTTGGAATAGGCGAGTACACCAGTATTGTGAGGCGTTCTGATACTTATGCTAGTAAGTTACTGGGCCGAGATGAGAGACGGGTCATGAAAAAGACTTGAGATGAATGTTGGCGGATCGAAGGTTAGGTGGAACCTGAGATGCCATCACGGACAGACAGTCGTTCCGCTGCAAGTTAGAGTCCGTCCGTGACACCAGGGTCAATTCTAATTGGATGGCCACTCTTTTGGGCCAATTCTTGTGGTTTAGTGAAAGTTCGACTCATGGGTCAGTTGTCATTGGACGGTCGCCACTTTCGGCTTTTTCCAATTTTCTTTTTTGGAATTTGATGGGTCATTCTTAATTGAACAGATTAACAAGCACCTTATATTGTTTTTTGTTTCGATATTATAGCAAGAAGATAATCGCTGGTTGGATTAGGGGGAAACAATTACTCAATGAATATTCTTCATAACAGGTGCAGATGCACATTGATGGTAACTCAAGTTTTTATATCGGAAAGGGAATTAGATTTTTTCCGAAAGAAAAGAAAAATGGGTTTTATAGTCCGATAATAGAATTCTGTAAATAAAACAGAGAGTGCTCGCATTATATGCTCCCGATTACCATTGATGAGGCTACATTTTAGTCTCCATGCTTCGATATTAACTAATGGTGCTTTTTCTTCTTTTCAATACATTTTCTTAGTAACTTGAGTGAGTACTCTAGTGTACTGTAAATAGGATTCGAACTCAATACAACTTCAAAAACAACAATTATGCATGTGAGAAATCCATTAATGAGTTAGACCGTCCCCTTCTTAGCTTTTCCTGTTTTGGGATTTAATGGGTCAGTCCTAATTAAACAGATTAAACAAGCACCTTATGTTGTTTCTTGTTTCAAAATTTTAGCAAGTAAATAATCGCCGGTTGGATTAGAGGGAAACAATTACTCTCCTTAATGAATATTCTTCGTAAGAGTAACATAAGTTTTTGCATTGGAAAGTGAATTGCATTTTCCAGAAAGCAAAAGAAAATTAAGTAATGTTTGTTTACAAATTATATATTTTGGGAGTTGGGTTGAGGAGTGTGAAATTTGTATTGGAGAATGTGATATATGTTTGTTTATGATTTGAGAATAGTAAAAAAATTATTTTAAAAAAATTTGGTATGCCTGTTTATACTTTGGGGGAGGCAAATTTTACTATAGCAGTCAAATCAATGCATTTTTATTATTTTGGGAGGAGACAAATTCTACTGTAACAATCAAATCAATGTCTTTTTATTAGATTTTGAGAGTGCAAATGAATTTTAGTAGTATTTTTTATTATGATATAATAATAAAATATTATGATATGCAAATGTATGTATATGTAATGGTAATAATTGTGATGTAAAGAATATGAAATTTTTGATCATTTGCCAGTTAAATTACAAGGATAATTTAGTCATTTTAAGAATCATTTTGAAAAAAACAAAAGACATATGTTTGGTTACATTCTCCCAAAATAATTTTTTTTGTGAGAATATAACCAAACATAGCCTTAGGTTTTGTAGTTAGATAATAGAATCTTGTTAATAAAAATAGAGAAAGTGCTCACATTATATTATAGCTCTTGATTACTATTAATGAGGTCTAGATTTTAGGCTTTTTATAGAGATTGATGTTTTGATACTAATTAATGGTGAATTTTCTTCTTTTCAGTACATTTTTTTAGTAACTTGAGCGAGTACTCTAGTGTACTGTAAATAGGATTGAGAAGCTCAAAACAACTTTGAAGATAATAATCATGCAAGTTAGAAATTCATTGATAGGTTAGGTTTGTTGGTATCAAAATTTTATTGGGATAAATTATTATTTGATAGTCTAATTAAATTGGCTATTGAATTGGGTTTCAAATTTGGGGTTATTAAATGGGTCAATTTAAAATGAATTATAAAATTTTTATTTATTTTGGATTAGCTAAATGGGCCAAAGTAAATAAGGCCCATTAATTAATTAAGCCCCTCTGAAGTGGTATTCAGGTCCAAAGGAAGACTCAAATTTCAAATTATCAAATCCTAATTTGTACCTATGAAAAGGGGTGCTGGGAGGCATACCATAAATCAAGAAATTCACACATTAAGAGAAATTCAAGCATCAAAATTTTCAAGTCCGAGTTCTTGCCATGAAGAAGTACTGCAACCACAAAGATTCTATATCTTCTTCAAAAGCAACCAAACTCTAAAGACCTTAATGTCAACATAAATACTTGATTTCAAGAAAGTTCGTGATTTTATCCTTAAATTTAGGAAGGAATTATGCATCTGATTCAATAATAAGTATCAAGCCTTTGAATCAAATCCAAAGGAGAAGAATCAAAGGATAGTCTACAATTACAGAGATATTTTTGGATATTGTAACCACTTTTTATCTAAATTAAATATTGAATTTGTCCATATTTTCTTGTCTTGTAATTCGTTTTGCAAACTCGAAATTTGTATGAACAAATTTTTGGCACATCCAGTGGGACCATCTTTGCCTCTCATCTCTTCCTCCTACATCAAAGTTCTAGTTGCCATTTTTGAACTCTCTATGGCACTAAAAAAGAATCAAGTTACTATTATAAATCAGATAGATGCTATGGATATTGTTGTTGCAACTGATCAATCTTCTACTAGGGTAAGATTGTTGATACTACTCCATTAGATGGTTCAAACTCAGCAAGTCCTACAGAGATCAACTCCAAATCATCTTCTTTCATTGTGCTACCTGCAATGGTGACAAAAATAACTACAGTAGATGAGCAACTTGCCCGAATGCCTTAAGCTATTGTTGATCTTTAGAAGATTATAGAAAATAAAACTTTCAAATTTCCCAATTGACAAGTAAGCTAGAGCACTCAAATGTCGGAGAGTCTAGCCAGAATTGCTCATCCTTCTCAAACCATGTTGAAAATAAGAAGCAAATGGATAAGGCACCACCCTAAGCAAGACTCAGTACAGAAATCTAATCACTCCACAACATCTGTCACTGTGCTGTCCATGCAACAATTGCAAGAGATGACAACTAACACTATTAGAGCACAGTATGGTGGACCTTCGCAAAACTCACTTGTATACTCAAAACCATACACTAAGCGGATTAACGCACTAAAGATGCTAATAGGTTACCAGCCACCAAAGCACCAATAGTTTGATGGAAAAGGTAATTCAAAGCAACATATTGCCCACTTTGTGAAAATGTGAATAATGCATGAATTGATGGTGACCTCCTCGTAAAGCAATTTGTGAGATCACTTAAGAGAAATACTTTTAATTGGTACGTTGATTTGGAGCCTGAGTTTATTGACAGTTGGGGGAAAATAGAAAGAGAATTCTTGAACTATTTCTATAGCACCCATTGAATCGTAAGTATGATCGAACTTACTAGTGCAAAGTAGTGGAAGGATGAGCCATTCATTGACTGCATCAACCGTTGGCATGCATTAAGTCTAAATTGTAAGGATAAGTTGTTAGAAGGTTTAGCAATAGAAAAATATCTCAGGGATGCATTAGGGGCTTCTCTATATCCTTCAAGGAATCAAGCCTCAAAGTTTTGAAGAATTGGCTACTCATGCTCATTATATGGAACTAAGCATTGTAAATCATAAAGCTACTTTTCTAGTGAACTACCAGAAGATAGATAGACATAGCTCAAAGGAGGATGAGGAGTCCACCAAAACTACTGTAAAGGAATCAATGGCAAGTAAAGTAACTCTTGTTGAAATCTCTACAAGAAGTAGATGTGAAAAGCTTGAAGATCAAGCATGCCAACTAAAAGGCATCAACCTACCTTGAAAGAATTACAAGAAAAGGAGTATCCATTCCCTGACTTTAATGTTTTGCAAAACTTTGATGAGTTGTTGGTAAGAAAGATGATCGAGTTGCTTGAGCCAAAATGCCCTGATGAAGTTAGGACGCTGAATGACCCAAAATATTGTAAGTATCATCGAGTTATTAGCCATCCTATAGAAAAATATTTTGTGGTCAAAGAAAAAATCATGGCATTGGCAAAATATGGAAAAATAGTCCTTAGTACTGAAGATACAGTAGATACTAATGTTGCTAGTGTCATTGCTTGCAACTAGAAAAATTTCATTCCCCACTCCTGGAGGCATCAGAGATGCCTCAATTTGGAAGTATTAATCTGTTCTTGTTCAAATTAATTGATGAAAAAGAAAAGCTAGATACTAGTTTTGCTTTTGAAATAGAAGATAATGATGCGTGGATTCTAGTGATGCGCTAATAGAGATAAAGGCAATATGTTCATCAACTTTACGCATTACTTTTGAAAAAATAATATCCAACCAAGTGCTATTAGCTGAAGCTAATGAGAAGTCAAAAAGGTCCTCATGTTAAGTCAAGAAACTTGAGAAACATTCGTCGGGACATTGTTACTCTAGAAGACTTTTTTCCTATGAGATTTTTCAAACAAAAGGTCAAAACGGCATTTAATGCATCTAGCAAAGTGGAGAGCCAACATTTTACGTCTTGTTGTGTTGTTTTTGCATTTACAGATAAAGATTTATTGCTAGGATCAAAGCCCCACAATTGATCACTTTTTATTTCTGGATTTATGCAAGATCAAAAAGTCAATTGAATGCTTATAGATGTGGGATCAGCAGTGAACATCATGTCAAAGTCTATTATGAAACAATTGGGGATCACAGTTGAAGATTTATCTCACAGTGACTTGACCATTCAAGGTTTCAATTGGAGAGACTAATGAGCTATTGGGATGATTTACTTAGACCTTAGTATTGGAGAATTGAAAGTGGATACTCTATTTCATGTTATTAATGCAAAGATTTATTACAACTTGCTACTAGGAAGACCATGGCTTCACGAAAATGGAATTGTTCCATTCACCTTTCACCAATACTTCAAGTATTCAAGGAATGGTGAGATAATAAAGGTCAATGCTGATGCAAGGCTATTTACTGAGGTGGAGTCATACTTTGTAGATGCCAACTTATATTTAGATCGAGCTTAATGCTGGAAATAATACCATTAAAAAATCCAAGCAATCAGTCTATTGATGGAAAGTATTTTGAACTTATGACTCTAGAGTCTGATGATGAAAAATCTAAGAGGTTGATTGCTGTTGAAAACTTATCAAGTAAAGTTGTTAAATTTGAAGGAACACCAGATTTGCCAGTATTCTGGTATACCCTTCGATCACATAAAAAAGAATAGCATAAATCATCTGAAGCATACTTTGCATCACTAAAAGATAAAAGAGAACAAATAAAGAAAATGGGATCTGATGACCACTAAGTTTTGAGAAAGACGTTAATCATGCCTATTGTTGGTCTGAACTCGAATACCTCAGCTGAATTTTCTCCTAGTGGAACCCAACATCAAAGTTTCACAGGATGTTTAACTTAGAAGCTTATAGTCTCTTGGCTAAGTTTCGATATGACTTCTCTAATTCGTTTGAGCTAGTTGAGTTGACCTAAAAAAAGATCCATGGCCTCAACAAAGCACAACATAAGTTACAAAGTCAAGAATTTCATGTTGATCAGCTAAGGACTTGCTTAGGATTTGCACCAAGTGAGCTAATCAAGATACGCATGATGAGAAAAGATAAATGTATCAGTGTCCAACATATTGTAGTTGAAAAAGATGGAAATAATGCAAATTAAAAATCAAGTGGTCATCACATCGCTATAGTTAATGGACTAAGTGCCTTCATTACCCAGCAAATGGGAAATAAGTTTATTTTAAAGTGAGATGGCCCCTATGTGGTGAAAGAAGCTTACATAAACGGTGTCTATAAGTTGGTGGATAAAGATGGACTGCGCATTGGCCCCAGAAATAGCAAGTTTTTTAAGTGCTATTATCTATGAAGAAGTATGCTCTTTAATGTAGGAGCCTAAACTACATGTTGCTCCTTGACGCAAAGCCTAAATTGCATGTAGCTCCTTGATACACAAGCCTAAATTGCATGTTACTCTAACCCATATGAGTATAAATTGTGTATGGTACCTACCAATGATAGTGTATGTGGATAAACTATTAACCTACTCCACTAAAAGTATTTTGTGTGGCTAAAGTGTAGAAATACTTCACCTCGTCCAGGGTGGCTAAGCTATGGATACTCCTATGTCACATGAGTATAAACTATGTGCACCACCCCTTCAAAATAAATTTTTTTTGAACTATATGATGACTTGATCCCCTTGATAGAATACGTAGGTAGCTTGGAATTTATTTTCTAAGTTCAGTCTCGTCTTTAAACAAATTTGGTTTGCCTTAAAGATAGCCAATTTGTTTGTAAGTTTGAGTTAGTTCATAGTTATTCAATCATTGAAAGCATGTGAATGATCTTAGCTTAGTTGGTGTTGATGAGAAAAGTGTAGAAAATAGAGTATAAAAAAAAAGTGAAGCAAAAGATTGATAAAAAGAAAAGAGCTTTTATTGCATATGAATATTCTTTTACATCAATTGACAAAAAAAAGAATGCTAAGAAGCTAAATGCTCAAGCAAACAAATCAAAGACGGCTAAATCATGGTGGGATTCTTCAAGTAATGCCTCCATTCTCTTCAAAGCTTCAACTTTTCTGTCAGTTAAAAATTGATTGCTCTTCAGCCTTGAGACTTCTTCCCTTTTGGTGGCTACTTCTTTTTGAATGGTGGATAAGTTTTCTTCAGCTTTATGGAGTGATAAGCTTGTAAGCTCTTCCTTGTTGTTCAACTCGATAAGTTATGCCTTCAATTTTTCTTGCTACTTGGTGATTTGAAAAAGTTCTGCTTTAGACTATTCACCTCTTCAACTCATTCAATTTATGTTGCCTCGACCTCATAAATATCTTGTTGTGCAAGAGAAAGTGTTTTCTTGTAAGCCTCTTGTGTTTCTCTTTGGATGGAGTCCAACTTGACTTTTGTGTAGTTGGAAGCGACTTCAAAGAAAGACTTTAGATGACTTTTCACAGATGATGTATCTTTCAAATATGTCCTCATCTCCACGATCAAGTTATCAATTGTTGCCTTTACCTTTGAAAGTCATTCAAATAGAGTTTTCATGACTTTTTGGTATATTCGTTCCTAATAAAATTTGATCAACATCTGCTCAGCTTCAATTTTCATAACTTGAGGACAAAATTCAGAAACTTCAGTACATGAGAGTGGCTAAGATGAAGCTTTAAACATCTCTTAGGTTCCTTAGGCCATTTTTCTGAACACATAATTTCTCTGCAATAAAAATAAGCATTGTCATTTTGAATGTTTACAAAGGATCTCAAAATCATAAAGAGAAAGATGGAATGATTGATGCATTATTACCAGAAAGATGGAAAGTAGCGCCTTCCCTACATAAGCCAAAAGGATCAGCCCAATTTATTCCATGCTACCTTCAGAAGCAATGGGGATTCCTTCTTTGAGGTCTGTAAGTTGAAACGAAAATAAAGAAAATATAAGATAGGTAAAAGAGAACAGTAATGTAATCGAATAAAATTATGATAATGATAATCAGTGTGTGTACATATTCTACTAATTCCTCTAAAGGTAATGAAGAACTTGGAGCATCTACAAAAAATGTTGAATTCACACTAATATTGTCTTAAGTCAAGAACCTTCGATCTTTTTTTAAACTGGTATTGATAGATGGATTCATCATTAGAGAGCGACAAGGCAGAAATCACTTCATTTTCTTCAGTTGGCCTAGCTGTAGAGATAAGCTTGAGAGTCGAGTCCACATGAAGAGTCCACCATTTCTTGAAAGGCATTTCTACTAATTCCATGCCAACAAGTAAATCTCGAGGAGATGGAGCAACTTCGCCTCCCTTGGAACCTTGCCTTAAAGCCCTTTGAGATCCTTTGGAATTCATGTCTGCGGGTTGATTGAGTTTAAGAATAATTTTTATGTTTTTTTCTGAATAAGCTTTCTAATATTTAGCCCACCAATTTGTATATTCCTTTGTAACCAAAGGCAATGAAGAGGTACTGCTTGGTACAATTAACCTAGAAGATGTGCCCGATAAAGTACTAGATTGCCAAAGTCGAACAAGTTCAACTAACTCATATTTAAATATTTCCCTCTTTAGGTGGCCAAGAATGTCATTTCAGAAACCATGTTGCCGGCTGAACCTATGAGGACTATAAGCTTCAACAATATATATTGCCCCACTTCAAAATGTCAAATAGCTAGACTGAAAAGCCATGAAAAGATATTTGTAGGTATTAAATATGCCAGCATCATCTGTCACTAACGTTTGCCCTTGTATGCATAAGTTTTGAAGCCTTGAAGGATTAATGTTGTGGAATAATTCAGGTGCTTCAACAAATTCAAATTGTTTGGCCATATTCTCTCCTAACTCCAACTAATTCAAGTTTGGATGGAAAATGTGTTTGAAGATAATGTCCAATCCAGTTGTACAAATAATAAATAGGAAAGATGGTGGTGGACTCACTCAAGCTCTTTGTAGTAGATATCTCTCTCAAACCATGGTAAATGTTTGCCAATATAGGAGCTGCTAGAGAAAAACAATCGCCACAAGCCATTTTACTTAAAACTTTGAAAATAGAACCACATACCTTATCAACTTGCAATATGGTAAAGTAAAGTTGCATAACCAATATGAAAGGAAAGCAGCCAAATAAGTTTTATCCATAATATCCTCTTTAATCTCTAGCATTAGAAAAGGCTCATCATACTCCTTGGTGCATGATAAAAGAGACATGTTGATGTTCCCACAAGGATTGCGAGATAGCCAAAGCTTGACAAGTCTCTTTTGAGATGACCTTGAAGACTGTTACACATATCTGGGCTAGCCTCTGAACTAAAACCCAATCCAGTTAAAAACAAATACGCTATTGGAGTCCTTCGAAAGCATGTGGTATGCTGTGAATAGATGTTTGCAACTTCATGAGAAAGAAGGTTAGCAGGTATCAATATCAAGTAGCTCCTTGACAGAAGGGACAACTTCATCATAGAAATCTCAATGTATTGTGAATTCGCAAAGTTTATGAAGATCCCATAAAAAGATTGATAGTTCTCTAATAGTAGTGTGCAGTGTGTTTGTAGAAGGGCACCATAGCTTGAGGAATGCTTGGAAGACATTCTTGTCGCAAACGTACGTGAAAAGGGAGACACGAACAACTGCATAGATCTTAGATCAATGAAGAGTGTCTGCATGATGGCCTAGCACGTCCTCTGCCCACTCCCAATAGCCATCATGAAAGGATACCTCACCGAACTTGGATGCTAGAATTTTCCATGAACCTTTATTGATGCTGAGATAGTTGTTCGGAAGTGAGAATTCTACATGCATGGCTCTGATGTCATGAAGTGATGATTTCAACAACAAGACCTTGGAATGAGCAAAAGCGCCGAAATGCTAATCAATCATCTCCTTGATTGCCTCTTTAGACCATTCATTAACATGCATGGAGCGATTTGATCAAGCCTTTAAGGATTGGGCATCCACGACAGGTTCATACACACACAAAGTAGTGCTTTTGACTTTAGAGAAATCTTTGTCACCCCGAATCATGATGCATGGAGTTGGTTCACTGCAGTCCTTGATATTTATCTTTATGGTGCTACTGAAATTTCAAACAAAAATGTATGTTAGCGACATAATGTTTTGCTCCAAAAAAAAAAAAAAAGTATTGCATCAATATTCTACCTTTCACATATTTAAATTGGTTAGAGTAAATTATAGTTGTGATAAAGGGGTAAGACCACCGATTAGTGGCGAAGGCTTTTGAAACCTGCAAAGAATTAACAAAAAAGAGAGAAAAGTGATGTTAAGAATGCAATGGAGATGCTTTCTCTTGAAAAAATTCACAAATAGATGTTGAGTGAATGTGTGTAGAAGAGGGTTTCACAAAACCATGACAAAGATTAAGCCAAATTAGCAATAAAAGACGAGGAATATCAACATATTTGAAAAGCCAAGTAATCTAGAGTAAAGAGAATACACTATTGTGTTGCCCATTGTTCTATTGTTGTTGGCTATAGGAGGGAGATTAGGTATAGAACCCATTTTATAGAGAGTGCTCATGCATGAAAGATGGAAGATTTCCATAACTACAAAAGTCTTGGAGAAAATAACACAGAAAAAATTGATATTTGGTATTTCTTGTTTAGGCTGGATTTGCTTCCAAGGCTGTGCATGGAGACTCCCTTGCCTTGACAATTGAGTTTAGAATGTAAATTTGGTTAACAGAGACTAGCTAAGGAAATTTCTCTCAACCGTTTACAGTGATATTTTTTGGCTAATGATAGAAGTTCTGATTTGGGATTTTGCTTTATTGAGAAAGAAATGAAAATTGTGTTGATTTGCTGTTACTTCGCTGGTTTGTTGCACAGTAGAAAAGGAAAAAGACAGACTCTAAATATGGGCGGTCCTTAGTAAGGTATATGCTTTAAAAAAAAAGGGGGGTAAAACAAGAAAGATTTGGAGAAAAAAGATGAAACCTGTCGCTGGTGAGGCCATGTACAGTACGGCATATTGATTTGGCAAATAAGACAATGAAGTTGGGGCTTCTTTATTCAAAGATTTAAATGATGTGGGCCCGTGTCATCAATGTGAAAGAAGAAGCTGCTAGGTTGTTTCCGCCCTCTTGGCTCATTTCCATAATTTGCTGCTGGAACATATAGTCCAAAGGAAAGTGTGTGTTTGGTTTTCTTTTCCTTTTATTTGAGGCTCCAAAATAGAAGTGCCCCCATGTGTTTGAAAGAAAAGGAAAGGAAATAATGGATTTGCTAATTGCCAAGAGATCAAGAAGCTGTCCGTGTATTCTAAAGAGAATCAAGGAAATTGATTTCCCAATTCCCATGTCTTCACTCTGAAGCTTTCTTGCCATGTTTTCAGTAATTGATTTTCCAATTGCTGAGAACAAAGAAGTTGTTGAGATGTCGAGTTTATAGTGTACTGCGCGATATTTTCGTCCCAACTTTATTAGAGCCGTATCCCACTAAATAAATAAATTGATGGGAAAGAAGTATATATATACGAGTACATAAAATCTCGCCTCACGTTTTATAGTTAATATGTCATTCGCTGAATTTTGAAGTGAGGGGCATTGGTTGGCATCAAAATTTTATTGAAATAAATTATCATTTGATAGCTCAATTAAATTGGCTATTGAATTGGGTGTCAAATTAAAGTTCATAATAAATTTGGACTTTATTAGGCCAATTCAAAATGAATTATAAAATTTTTATTTATTTTAGATTAGCTAAATAGGCCAAAATAAATAAGCCCCATTAATTAATTAAGTTCATTTCAAGTAGTATTCAAGCCCGAGGAGAGACTCAAGCTTGAAGTCATTAAACTTTAATTTGTACCTATAAAAAGAAGTGCTAAGAGGCATACCATAAATCAAGAAATTCACACATTAAGAGAAATTCAAACATTAAAGCTCTCAAGTCCGAGCTTTTGCCTTGGAGAAGTGTTGCAACCACAAAAGTTTTATATCTTTTTCAAAAGCAACCAAATTCTGAAGACCTTGATATCAAAATAAATACTTAATTTCAAGAAAGTTCGTGATTTCATCCGCAAATCTAAGAGAGAATTACGCATCTAATTCAAGAACAAGTATCAAGCCCTTGAATTAAATCTGAAGGAGAAGAATCAAAGGATTAGATTTTAATTACGGAGATATTTTTGGAGATTGTAGGCACTTTTTATTTAAATTAAATATTAAATTTGTTCCTATTTTTTTATTTTATAATTCTTTTTGCAGACTAGAAATTTGTGTGAACAAGGCCGTAATTGTACAGTCACCTTTTTGGGGCTTTTTCCAATTTCTTTTTCGGAATTTGATGGGTTGGCTCTAATTGAACAAATTTGACAAGCACCTTAGGTTGTTTCTTGTTTCGACAGTTTAGCAAGCAGATAATTCGCTGGTTGGATGAGTGGGAAACAATTACTCTGCTCGGTGAATATTCTTCATAAAGTAAAGAAGGAAAAATAAAATATGAAACTGGTGTAGCCCAAAGAAATGGCGACTCTCATTTTTTAGAAAACAGTACAAGTACCGGCGCTAATGGTCAACATTCGAAGTTTGCAGCAGAGCCAATCGCCAAGTGGTGATTCAGCTGCAAAAGACTGGACTCCCTCGAACTAATCTCTACATGGACTAAAAAGTAAAACATCACAAAGTTTATTAGTAGCAAAAATCAGAAATTAGCAAAGCCACAGGGAATTTACCTATATGTGGTGACAACAACAACAAACAACAACACTGCAGGTGCTAGCTGAACATAAAAATAATACCACCAGAGAAGCACATGCTTACATGCATGCAAAGCTAGATGAGTGAGTCGTATAATTTACATGATGATAATCAATAAGAATAATTAACTATTAAAAAATGATAATAATTGGTGGCATATTGTTACCTTCCACTAGAATGACCCAGATAAGCCGGTATACTGATGAGACCTCATGGTGAAAGCACTCTCTTGGTAGCCTCTAATGCAAGTAATGTCGTTTCTGATTCAGTTTTAATCTGTTTGTCGCCTCCTTGGAATCAACCCAAATTGAATGCAACTAACCTAACAACCAAGATGAAAAATGTGAAGATGGTTTTGCAACTAACGTAATGAAAAATATGAAGATGTTGAGTCATTTTTCACACGTACAGGACCTTCCAATTGATATCCAGAGCAGTCAACCATTAACATTTGGCTACAAAGAGTTCCTCTCAACACTAGGAACCAGTCCTTCCATTTTACTACGATGCATAGCACAAATTTCTACAAAAGATGATTTTTACATGTAAAAAGACAATTATACTTCTATTTAATCAGTCGTTAAATCTTTTTTTAAAATATTAATGATTCAAATTAAATCATATTATATTTTTAAAAAATATATATATAAAATATAATATATTAACATATTTTTATATAATATATATGTATATTATTAATATAACTATCTTAGTCCCCACCCCAACGGTAACACCCTCTCCTCTCCAAAACAGGCTATCACGGGCAGCGGGCCACTGCTGCTGCAATTGAAAAAAAAAACTCATAAACTGATGGTGGAGATGGGATGGGTCGGTTGGTAGTGGGGAGATGGGGTGGGTAGAAATTTATATTTATATATATTATT
>JACGDI010003378.1:156546-175131 GCA_014898725.1 Jacaranda copaia | reverse complement strand
AATGTGTGTTGTTGTTGCAGATCTCAGACCTTGAGGGATATAGCAATTGGATCAATCGACCTTCCTGGTCGAGTTAGCCCAAACACCACCATTTTTACTATAAACGACTTTCAACCTCATCATTTTGGCGCCGTCTGTAGGAAACCTTGAGATTGTAATGAAAAAAATGATAAACACGCATAGAGTTGCATCAGAAAGGGAGGAGAATAGGAGGTTCACATCCCCATCTCCCCTACCGCCCTAACAAGGCACACCTGCCCCAGGCCCCAACACCCCTCAGGAATAAATTGTGACATTAACTATGCACTAGTTGATGCAGCTAATAAGTGAGTAAATCTCTGCTTAAATCTCAGCCTAACTATCTACCACATTTAATAGGCACACCACCATGCCAGCCCCAGCTGGTAGTGCTACCCCATAACCACCTTCGCCAGAAGATAGGTCCCCCAAGGATAGCTGTGGTTGCCAGGAGTCCAAGCGGCCACCAACCCGATGTGAAGTTAGTCTCCAGATGCTCTCAAGAAGAAAAAAGGCGACCAGAGTTGAGGGAGGAGATCGCCGACTCCATTAATCATGTTCAACCTAATTAAACCCCACAGCACGATAGGGTCGAACATTCCAGGCGTAACTATCATGAGAATATGGAAGAATCTGTAGACCTCGCAGCTCGGCCCATTCGAGCCCTATAGTGCAATAGGGCCGAGCGCACGAGACCATGTCTTAATCAAAATGCCACTAAAGCTGATCGAGAGGAATAGGAAGAAGTTTCCCATCAAGTCCAACAACTGAATAGGCACCTTGATGAGATCTCAAGAAGAAACATTGACAAAGCGCCCAATCCAGAGGCCCCTAGAGGTCTCATTGGGAGAGAGGTTCCCTATTCATCTAAGAGATTATCGACAAGTGCATTGCTGTCAATGCTAAGGTCCTAACTGGACTGTCGAGATATGATGGCTCGATGGATCCCAATGAACATTTGATGTAGTTCAAGCATAAAATGCAGCTACACGGACACAATGAATGCTAAGATGCCGGTAACTACTTTTCAGGGCATTGCGCTCAATTGGTTTGTGAAACTTAAACCCTTATCGATATACTCTTATGATCAGCTGTGCGATAAATTTTTACACCAATTCGCTAGCAGGAGAAAGGCAAAACTCACCCACACCCATCTCCATACCATTAAGCAGATCGAGGGGGAGTCCCTCTGTGATTTCTTGATGAGGTTTAACATGAAGGTCCTTAACATAGATAATCCCAGGATTGAGTTCTTGATCGACGTACTGTTCTTAGGGCTTAGGCATAAGGAGTGCGCTAATGGATTGGTGTGTGAATGCCCCAAGTTGATGGAGGAGCTGCACAACTTGGTCGAAAGATATATGACCTAGGAGGAGATAAACAAGCTCAAGTTTTGATCCTCTGAGGTCGACAAAAAGAAAAAAGAGAGAGACAATCAAAAGTACAAAGAGAGAGGTCGATCTCCAATAAAATATTTCCATGACTACACACCTCCGAACATTCTAAGGAGAGAGGTCCTGTATGACATTCAACATGATAATCTCCTCAAAAAATTGAGAAAACTTATGGAGACTGAGGTAATGTAAAAATCTAAGAAATACTGCCACTTCCACAAATAAAAGGGGCATGACACTGATGAATTCTTCAACGTCTAGGATGAGATTGAGAGGTTAATCAAATAAGGCCATCTCAAGAAATATATATTCGTGGACACGAAAGTCAAAGGGGGCAAAATTGACTGGACTCCTTGTAGAGAAAGGTCAATTAGCCCTAGAAGAGAGGACAAAGAAAAAAAATAAGCCTATGAGGATCACCTGCCCATTCGAGGAGTAATCGACATGATTGCGGGAGGTCCCACTATGGGGGACTCAAAATCTGCACGAAGGCAAACCCAGAAGAGGCTAGAGTTGACTAAAGCCTCACTCATTGAAATAATATTCCACTTATTAACGAACGCAGAGCCTATCTCATTCACTAACAGCAACTTGGCCCACTTCGAGGGCAAGAATATCGATCGTAAAGCAGATTGTCCTATGGTAGTCTTTGTTGAGATTGCCAACTTTGAAGTACACAAGGTCCTAGTCGATAATGGCAGCTTAGTCAAACATTATTTTTCTCTCTATCTTGAAAAAAATGAATATAGGCCAGCTAAAATTTAACTTATGCGAACCCCTCTTATCAGATTTAGGGGGTTAGAAATCATTCTGAAAGGATCCATCAACCTGTCGACATCATTTGGGGAGGCTCCTCGAAGGAGAACTTTGATGGTGAACTATCTGGTGGTTGATGCCCATTTGTTTACAATGTTATAATAGGTCGACCAGCTCTCAATAATTTTTGTGCTCTCGTGTCGATCTACTACATAGAGATCAAATTTTTGATCTCAGTGGGCACAAGGGAGTTGTTGTGCAACATAAAGAAGGGTTGGAGGTGATATAATATCTCAATTGAGTCAAGCGAACATAAAACTTGACCATAGTTGAAAACCTTGGGGGACACCTCTATAGTGGAACTTGAGGAGACCTAAGCCAATAAGAGGATAAAGTTGGAAGATATCAGGGTGGAGCCCATCGAGGAATTTAAAACCATCAAGCTTGAACAGAAAAACCCCAACAAGACAACCCCATCGGGATGGGCATAGGCCCCTATTTGGAATGTCTTAGGGTCAACTTCTTGAGGAGGAATATTGACATCTTTGCATGGAAAGCATCCAACCTCCAAGGAATCGACCTCAATATGATTGTGCATCACCTTAATGTCGACCTTTCATACAAATCAGTTAGATAAAAGATAAGGATATTCAATATCGAAAGGACTCAGATCATCGAGGAAGAGGTCAGAAAACTCCTAGATACAGGTTATATTGTAGAAATTCAATATCCTTCTTAGCTTTGTAATGTTGCACTCGTCCCAAAGAATGAGGGGCAATGGCGAATGTGTAACGATTTTATAGATTTAAATAAAATGTGCCCTAAAGATCCTTACTCCTTGCCTTGAATAGATTTATTAGTTGATTCAACTGCTGGTTGTGAGTTGTTGAGCATGATGGATGCGTTTCAAGGTTACCATCAAAATTTCATGGCTCTTGAGGATAGGAATAAAACTTTCTTTATTGTTTTCATTGGGGTCTATTGCTTTTTGGTCATGCCTTTTGGATTGAAAAATGCAAGAGCAACTTACTAAAAGCTGGTCAATTTTATGTTCAAAAATGAAATTTAGAAGTAGAGATGACAATTTAGATTCGATCTGTTGGAACCCAACCCAACCCGATCCGATTCGATTGGGGTGGGTAGAAAACCTGCCCCGCAGCGGATCGGATTAGGTTATAATAGGTGTAGGTAGGATTGGGTTTGTGTTTATAATGAGCCCTCCTTGAAGTATTTATATATATATATACATCTAATTTAATTATTTACAAAAAATATATATTCCCTCCCATTTTTCATAGTCGTGATTCCCAATAGTAGATTTAGGATACTTAAAAAATACTCAAAAGCTATCTATTTATTTGTTCTATATAAAATTTATAGGATAATTGAGTTAAAATTATAATATTTCATTAATTGTACCCAAAAGTAGATTTAGAATATTTAGAAATGCTCAGAAGCTTTCTATTTGTTTGTTTTATGTTAAATTTATATGATATTTGAGTTAAAATTATAATATATCATGAATTATATAGTGGATAGTATTTTAAAAAAATAAAAAATATTAATTAGGTACGGGTAGGATCAGGTAGGGTTCAGGCTCTATATTTTCATTGCGGGTAGGGTTTGGATTTTCACTTCTAAAACCTACAGGGCGGGTAGGGATGGGTAGGGGGTAGGAAAAATCTCTACGGGGTGGGTTTGGGTTGAGTCAAAACCCGCCCCAACCCATCCCATTACCGTTCATATTTGGAAGTCGATGGAGGAATACGTCGATAATATGATTGTAAAGATGAAAAAGGCTGAAGACCACTTGCTCGACCTCGATCATACTTTTGCAATTTTGAGTGCATTTGGTCTGAAACTAAATTCAAACAAGTGTACGTTTGGGGTCCATGGAGGTAAATTTTTGGGCTACATGGTTAGTTAGTGGGGCATTGGGGCAAATCCACAAAAAATTTAGGCTGTTCTCAACATCACTCCTCCGTGAATAATTAAAGACGTTCAGAGGCTCGTCGGGAGGATTATTGCCTTAGGTAGATTTATTACAAGATTAGCCGACAAGAGTTTACCTTTCTTCAAAATTCTCAAAAAGGCTAAGAAATTGGGTTTCCAGTAGAGTGAACAATGTGGTCAGGTGCTGGTCAAGTTGAAGCAGTACTTGTCCTCGTCCCCTATGCTTGCAAAATCTAAACTGAGAGAAGTACTTCAGATATATTTGGTGATCTTTAAAGCATTGATCAGTTTAGTCTTAGTCTCAACCAGAGATGGTAGCCATCAATTAATCTATTAGTGCAGCAAATCTCTCCAAGTCTTGGCACTAGTCACCACGGCTCGAAAGTTGCGCTCGTGCTTTCAGTCTCATGCCATTATAATGCTAACCAACCAACCATTAAAACAAGTGTTGTTGAAGCCTGACACATTCGAACAACTGACGAAATGGGCCATTGAGCTGGGAGAGTTCGACATCACCTTCCAGGCGAGAGTCGCTATCAAAGCACAAGTTTTGGTTGACTTCATCGCCGAGCGAGTTGGCTTGCCCAAGAAGAATTGTGAAGCCCCTCTTGTTTGGACTTTACACATCGATGGATCATTGACCACATTTGGAGGAGAAGTAGGAGTTGCTTACCATTCCTCAGCTGTAGAAGAATATGATTTTGCAATAAAATTAGACTATGCAGTCATGAGTAATGAGGTAAAATATGAGGCCCTTTTCGCTGGAATGAAAATGGCACTTGATCGAGGTGTTGAGCACCTAATCGTTATTATAGACTCCCAACTTATGGTTGAGCAAGTTGATAGAAATTTTGAAGCTAAGGACTCAACGATGAGCTTGTACCTGGTTGAGGTGAGAAAGTTGTAATAGTCATTCAAACAGTTCATCTTCAATCAGGTGTCTTGATTTGAGAATGAGTGGGCAAATGCCCTATCAAAATTTGCAAATTCAACTAGGGGCACGAGAGACAGAAAGATCACATATTTGGTCACTAATAAGCAATTGATTAGACCCTTCGAGAAGATTATACCTTCTTGGTAGGACCCAATCAAACTTTACTTGAGCCAGGGCACCATCCTCGAGGACAAGAATGAGGCTCGATGCTTTCGAGGTCAAGCTGCTAAATTTGCAGTCGACAAGCATGGTCAGTTGTATAAGAGGTCAATTTCCGAACCCCCCTGAGGTACCTGTATCCTGACTAGGCTCTAGAGGTATTACAGGACATTCATACATGTATGTGAGGCAACCATTTTGGAGGAAGATCTCTAGCCCACAAAATAATCAGATATAGATACTTTTAGCCAACAATATTGAAAGACTCAATGGATTTTGCATGAAAATGTACATCATGCCAGGTCTATTCAAATATGCCACACCAACCCACAACACCAATGATCAATGTCCAAATTTCTTGGCCTTTCAACTAGTGGGGCATCGATATTTTGAGCTCACTGCCAAGGTCGACTGGACAGCAAAAATTCATAATTATCGTGGTCAAGTACTTTATCAAATGGGTCGAAGCTGAGGCTATTCCCAATATAAGCCATTAAGAGTTTCATCTGGAAGAACATCATCTACCATTTTAGTCTGCCCATGGTCCTTATTTCAAATAATGGCACTCAGTTCCAGAGCAAGAGTACCATAAGTTGGTGCGAAGCTTTGGGGATTGCCTAACACTTCACTTCAATAGGCAATCCTCAATCAAACGGCCAGATGGAGGTAACCAACAGAATGATTCTCGACTATTTGAAAGCTAGGATTAGGATACTGGCTTGAACTGTGCAGACGACCTCCTCGGAGTGCTATAGGCATATAGGACAACTCCCCAAACAGCTATAGGTCATAGCCCTTACAGTCTTATCTACTGGTTTAAGGTAGTCATCCCCTCAAAGCTTATTTAGCACACGGCTTGAGTTATTCACTTTCATTCACTCAGAAACATATCAGGGAGAAAACTTAACCTTGAGACTATTGACGAGTGCAGGTAAGAAGCTTATAACACAATACAATACTATAGGTCGAGAATGGCAGAAAACTATAACAAAGGAGTCAAACTGCGCCGTTTTAAGGTCAGAGACCTCATTCTCAAGAAAATGGAAGTCTTCAGGAATATTGGCAAGCTCAACCCGAAATGAGAAGGACCATACATTGTTATCAAAATATCAAAGCACAATGCCTATAGACTTGCTAATATGGAAGGGG
Organism: Jacaranda copaia; assembly: GCA_014898725.1. NCBI lineage: Eukaryota > Viridiplantae > Streptophyta > Magnoliopsida > Lamiales > Bignoniaceae > Jacaranda > Jacaranda copaia. The sequence goes on along the minus strand of JACGDI010003378.1, from coordinate 168,768 downwards.
AGAAACTCACTCGCCCATGGAACACCATCAACCTAAGAAAATTCTACATTTGAGATTATATTATAATTGTCCTTGTATTCCCCAACTTAAATAAAATTCCAACAGTACTGCTACCATTTGTAGGCATTGTTATAACAGTATCTAGCAAGTATCAAGATCAAAGTCGACCAATAAGTGGCTTCATGCTGCCATAAACTTCCTAATCAACCTTGCAGTCGATGAATAAGTAGCCCCTCGCTACCATTTAAGATCAAAGTCGACCCCGCAGTCAACCAATAAATAGCTTCATGCTGCCATCAAGATCCTAGTCAACCCCGTAATCCATGAATAAGCAGCCCTCGCTACAATTTAAGATCAAAGTTGACCCCATCATCGACAAATAAGCAACTTCATGCTGCCATGAAGTTCTTAGTTGACCCCATAGTCGACAAAAAAGCAGCCTCATGCTGCCACTCAAATGCTTAGTTGATCCTGTAGTCGACAAAGAAATAGTTTTGCGCTACTCAATCAGTTTCTAAAATTTAAATCAACCATGATGTTGATCCTAAACAGCTACAAACTGCAAACCTAATGCTTTTCAAACCAAATCAAATAACTGACCAAGTAGTCGATGAATAAGTCGACCATACAACAAAGAGAATCGACCACACAGTTGTAAAAAATAAATTACTAAGCATGCTTTGGCAAAACCATGTGTCAGTCAACATTAAACAAAATTGACAACAGCGTTGTTAGATTTTCTTGATAAGGGTTGTGATAACCAACTATTTTATTAGACATTCCCCATACTATTATGACAATAAAATTGCACTTGACAAGGTTCAAGAGATTTCTTTCATTCGATAAAACTAATATGAAAAACATCATTTATTCATTAAGAAATTGATTACAATTGTATAAAAAAAATGGCAAAAACCAATGCTGCAGCAAGCTTCAAGGTTAACACTGGAAGGACCTCGTCTGGTCGCCCTTTGGCCAGTTTAAGTTGGGCTCCAACAATGCACAGGCAAGAGGCAAAATGGCTCGGGGTGGTTGAGATGGCCCTGCGATGTCGCTCATAAAGTTAGTCGAACGCAGTATGTACTACGCTACGTTGACCTATTCCTTCCTAAGCTAGACAATGAGGTCCTCGACAAACGTGAATTCATTGGCCAACTACTCCAACCTCGCATCGACCTCAGCTTTTTTCTTTTAAGCTTCATTCAGAGGCTCATCGAGTGCATGGTTTATAGTGTCCTTCTCCTAGGCCTAATCGACCTCGCCCTTCTCAAGGTTAGGATAAGGTTGTAAATTGTCATTCAGCGCAGGGCTTATTTTTCTCTTGTCATCGAGTTAAAAAGCATAACCTAGGCACTCAACCTACTTCACAGCCCTATGGAATGCCTCGCGAGCATCATTAAGTGACATGATCACACTCGCATCCTGAAAGGCTGAGCTCAAGATAAACTGTTCTACTGTCTTACACTACATTGTGGAGAGGTATTAAGTGAAGGCCTCCCGCGCGGTGGCCTCTGTGCGACCTTTCGCTTGACCAAAGATATAGCTCACCAACAGGTCCAAATGAGCCTTTTGATTATTGAGTCCATGTGGCTCCTCTCCTCGAATGCCCAGACACCAGTTACTGATCTTTAAACTTTAGCTGTTTCTTGAGCTCAGCTATTTATTTGGTCAGCTGATCAATCTGAAGTTGGGAGGACTCAAGCTATACCTTGAGGGTTTCCATATCTTCTCTCCCTTCCAGCTCCTCCCGATCCACCAATACTAGCTTCGATTGACAAAAGATGTTGTAGCCTATTTAGCCCATCTATAACATGAAATATCACTCTATAGTATAATTATGAAAAAAAATTCAATGGGAAATTATTGATCTCATGCTTACCATATTATAGTGGTAGGCCAATGTTCAGAGAGCCCTGACCTGACTAAGGCCCATCAGTTTGCGTTGATTGGGACATCAGGTAAGAAGAGCCCTGAGATCATCCACTCTAAGGTATTACCGCCAGTCATCCCCCTTTAAAAGATGGACATCGAGTCCGTCACTTCATTTGCGGGGTCGTACCCAAAACAGGGTGATGGCAATTAGGGCAGTTTAAATAGCACCCCAACGTCACATTTTCCAAATAGATCGTAGCTTGTTGCTGCCTTGTATTTTCCTTTGTCACCTACTATCCTCTTTGACATCAAGCCTTTCTGCTTGGTTATCTGCCTTTTGCTCCAACCCGTGAGGCCACTTTGCATAGGTCCTTTTCATTAAGTAGATTAGGGCTCAACCGCTTCTTCGATTTATGGAATTGCAGGAATAGATGTCAATCATGTAGAGGCGATCGGCTCTATAGCAGGAGCCTCTCATCGAGTAGCGGTCTCTCAACAGCATTCTTCATTTCTTAAGGCCCTGGCTTGAGCTTCGACTCAGCTTTTGGTCATTATCTCTTCTCATTCTATAGACACAGACAGAATAACAGGCATTAGAATCGAGCAAAAAGAAAAATAATCACATTTAACATAATCAATGAGAATCTCTACTTAGTCAATCACTTATGGGCAGGTCAAGCTTGGCCAGTGATAAGCCAACCCACACCAGACACCTCTCTTCAATCAAAATTAAGGCTTCCATATGCCCAAATTCGACTAGATCCCTAATAAAAGTGTTAAGCCAACTAGGTGTTTGGTTCCCCAGCATCTCCATAGGCCCCCTCCACCAATCCCTTAGAATGGAAAAATCCCTTGGCCCTAAACATAGAAAAAATATTTTTTCCATTCCTGGCCATATGAAAAAGCATGGGATACTAAGAATTTTCAATAGGGACAAGCTATTAAGTAATAGAAATCAAACTCCTTTGTACTACCCGACTTCTGCGACATGGGTAAATGGAATAAATTTAAAAAGTTGGCGAAGGAGGCAGGCTAGTTGTATAGATACATTAACACAGCAAAATTATAAAGGGTTGTGATATAGTTAGGGAGCAGTTGGGTTATATAGACTTCTAGACCCACCAGGAGGTCGACTATTGCTTGGGCAAGAGAAAACTTAAGATTGTACCTCAACCTTTCATTGAACACCGTTATGCATCCCCTAAAAAGTCGATGCATTCTACCCCAAGCCCCTAGCACCAACAACTCATATTCCCCAGGGATTGGTACATCTCTCTAATTCATACTAGGTAGGTAGGGGATATTTTGGAATTTATTTTTGTATAGTAATCTAGTGTAAATAATCGACCCTGGGATGTAAAAAAATTGCTTAGGCCAACTTTGCCCCCAGACATAGCCTTTTTTGTGCTCGAACTGCTTGAGCTGCTCGAACTCGAGCTATCGATCAGTGAACTCTCAGGACTACTCTCCCATATTATTTCAGACCCACTTTCAACCTTAGTCTTCCTCTAAAATGCTACACCCTCGGATCTAGTATCCTCACTATCTGAACCACTAGACATTTTCGCAAAATAAAAGGAAGGAAAAATCAAAGAGGCAAAAAGACTTACAGTGAATATCCTGAAAACTCTAAGTGCTGAGAAGATTTGGAAGGATTGGAAAGCAAGAACTTGACCAGAAATGATTTCAGCAAAAGTGCAAATAGATACCTCTATCCCACATATTTATAGATATTTGGGCGTGGGAACCCAAGCGAGAGTAATAATTGCACCCCACCCTCCCGTGCTTTGTATTCTATAAGGTAGCTAGCACAATAAATACAAAAAAACCATCATGAACCCTGGTTGAGAATTCAAAAATTTTGGTTGAATATTCAAAAACCTCGATCGAGTTGACAGAACCCTAATCGAATACACATAACTGCTGCAACCGGTGTAACCATTGTTTAGTTATCTACTCCCTATCTTTGCTCGTTGACAGGCTTGACAAGGACTATGAGTAGGGGAACTCATGATATGGGATAGCCCAACAGACCCACAGTAGGCCAACTTAATATGCACGGCTCAACATCAGTTCTAGGCCCAGATGGGCTAGACCAGTTAATGACAACCATACAGTTGAGCATGCTGTTCTCGATCATATTTAATAAGAAGCTTTATGCCATTCAGCTTGTTCAACCATCTCTCTAGTCAACTGCCCTATTTGTTCAATTGTAATCGATCAGGATGCTCACATCAGTGCTGACTCATACCCTCACTGCATTTAATGTTCTGACAAGCAGCACGTCTCCACATTATTGGCATGTGATAGCCGATACAATCTCTGCCACCAACCTTATCACCATGTTTGATAGGGAGGCACCTACCCAGAGTATTATTCACCCCAAAAAGCAGGAGATGATGTCACCTATAACAGTACTAGGATTTGGAATGACCATTAACCCCCTGGCAAGGACTAGACTCCTCTATATCTGATAGGGACACTTTTGACATATTACATACCAAGAGAAGGCTATAGATAACTCATAGCTAGCCACGCTCTAGATAATGCCAAATACACCATAAACTCTTAATATTCTACTCGATTTTCCTCTTTCCACCAGAATTAACTTGAGCGTCAGAGTGCCTTCGCCGAGGACACCTCGACTAGTTTAACGTGTGCTGTTGTTGCAGATCTTAGACCTCGAGGGATATAGCAATTGTATCAATCAACCTCCCTAGTCGAGTTAGCCCAAACACCACCTTTTTAACTATAAATGACTTTCAACCTCATCATACACCTATATGAATAATTACAAAGAAAAAAGATAAAAATAAAAATTATTTAAATTTTATAGATAAATTATATATATAAATATGTATAAAACGAGAATATATGAAATAATGAGAAAAAATGAAAAATTTATACATATAATGAGAAATATATGAAATATTGGAAGAAGAGGGAAATGAGAAATAAGAATAAAAGAATGAAAAAAAGACAAAAATAAAATATGATAATAAAAAAGTTATTTAAATTGAATTGAAAATATGTGAAATGATTAAGGGTAAATTAGTTTTTTTATATTAAAATTATGGTAAATGGGCAACAAATGGAGAGAGGAAGATAGCGTGCATGATTTTATAAAACATAAGGAAGTTATTTGTTTATTTGTATATTTTTTTTCACAGAGAATTTGATGCCTATTTCACAAATCATGGGGGTAAATTGCAATTAGCCTTGTATCATTAGCAGTTAATCAGTAGCTTCGATAACCAAGCGCCTTTCCAGACAATATTTTTCCACACCGTAACATAATAAAACTAATTGAAATCACTAAATCACTACTCACCAACAACAATCCAATTATCATAATTATTAAATTTAAAAAAAGTAAATTAACATTTTACGGCAAAAATAATAGCCAATAAATTCTTACGAGAGAGCAACGTCAGTGGCCCTTTCCTTGCCGAATGTGTATCCTATCTTCAAATCTTCTAATTTTGATAAGAATGATCACAAAAGTCAACTCTAAAGCGAGAAAGAAAAGCAAGAATGATGCTAAAAAGAATAATTTCACACAGCACCAATTGCAAAGCAAAAGAAAATAATCTTGTATATCTGTCTAATAATCTTGCACAATGCCTTTTATATGGCTAAATAGCCCACTAACTAGGGTTGTAACTACCCACTAAACATCTAACTATGCACATTCAGCAGAGTTGATCGACATGGTGCCATGTGTGGCCTATATTCCTTGCTTTTCGATTGTGTTAGGCTGAAACTGCAACTTAGAAATTAGTTCGGGCATCACAGAACAATCATCTCGGCTGCTTTCCTTGATATCAGCTTGGTTGGCTGAAAACCTCATCTCGACTGCTTTCTTTTGAACTCAGTTCAGACAAAAACCTTCATCTTGGTTATTTTTTCTAAACTTAGATCGATCGAACCACTTAGGGTGATCAGGCTGAGACTACTTTCCCAGCGTAGCTTGTATGACTTCCTTAGCTTGGGTTGGGTGTACATACGCATCACCTCTTCCCCTAAAAATCAAGTTCAAAAGGTTTGAACTGTGATAATTCAAGCTAAGGTTGGATGAAGTGTGAAGGGAGTGGTTTGAGTATATTCTTTTTAGGATATTTGTCCATGCTAATTGAGGCCCGAGATGGGTTCGGATAAATCTGTAACAATTTTGCCTCTTTCTATGGAATAAAAATCATTGCTTTGCCCTTCCCCAGGTTTGCCAGTTTTATCTGCAGCATTAATTGGGCCATCCTATCTTGCATATCCCCATAGACACGTGTATGACCGACTTTGAATTTGGGAGTCTAAAATGCCTCTTCTTCCATCTAGAAAAGCCCTATGCATGTTCAGAATTTTCCTTCCTTCACCATTTCTACAAACCCTCCTGCTCTTCTCTTTTCTTCTCAGTTTCCTCAGCATACCTAGGTAACTACTCCACTGTATTTGTAGCGGTCTCCGTCGTGATTTGAAGAAAAAACTCCGCCCACCTTTTGCATCTCTAGGAAATGAGTCCAGGTTTTTTTCTAATTCTTCACTTTGAATTTTTAGTTTTATTTCCTTGGATTTCTTAGAAAACTCAGAATGTCGATTGAGTTGGTTGGGAAAAGTGATTCAGATAACTCAGTTCTCAGTATCCCATCGACGGTAATGAGGGAAACTGAGCAGGGAATAATTCAAGTGGGGTTGCCTTATTATGAAACGTATTTTTATAGGATGACTAGGCACAAGAATCGTAAATAGAGAGAGATCATGGGTATCCCAGAAGTGTACCCTATAGTAGTGCCTAAATCTTCAGATTGGCCACATCACCCCCCTAAGGGTTTCTGTGTTTCTATATAGAATAGCTTTGCGGTGGGCTGCATTTTCCTTTGCACGAGCTATTTAAGTTAGTGTCTAGAGGCTTAGGTATTCCACTTAATCAATTTACCCCTAACTCTTTTAGGTTAATGACCGGCTTCATCATCTAATGTAGGCATATGCAAGTAGAGCCTACAACTACCCTCTTCCATTCTCTTTTCTACCCTAATCTTTAGGTTCTGGGCTGTTTTACCTGACATCTCGAGAGGATGTGTGCTTCTTATCTAAATACCCCACCTTGAAAAACATTGGAAAGAGTATTATGTGTACATAGCATCGCCCAAGCCATGGGGCTTCCTTAAGAAATAGATAGAACATATGCCTTCAGAGAGCTCAGCCAAGAGTAGGACATTTCCTTCTGGTCGGCAGCCCTTACTAGAAAGGCTAAATAGTTGTCAGCTACAGCTGACATACTTAGGAACATCAGGCTTCTTATATCATTTTACCTTGAGTCCCAAAGCCGAGGAGCTCCTCGAGCCTTTTGGTACTTACCTTTTACCTCACGATGAATGCTGTTTGGGCAATCTTATATCTGACTTCTCTTTTTTTTTCTTTTTTTCAGAGAAAATTTCTACAAAAGCATTCCTATTGACAGCGACGACTAGCCAACGGGGCAAACAAAAGAATAATCGTCCTCCTAAACAATCTAGTGGAGCCAACTCTTCTTGCAAGGCTCCAGCTGAGCTATCTCCGCAAAAACATCAAACCCCTCCTTCCGTACCTCCACTTAAAAGACCCTCAGTTGCCAAGCCAGCTGATCTGACTTTGGCTGAGGAAAATATTTTGGAGGAGATGAGCTCCTTAACTCTATGTTGCAGCTATTCTAATACCTACCTCATGGCCATCAGATCGATCTTAATGGACTCCACACACACCTTGGGTAGGGACTTATTGTGGGGAATCTTGACTACTTCATATCTATAGCTGGTTGACGGAATGCCCTTCAACAGCCTCTGGAATTAGTTCACCTCTTATCTCTCCAAGGTACTCCCAAAAGCTAAACTTTTACTTCTGTCGCTCTTCCTGATTTCTACTAACCCCCTTCTTTTTTAGACGAGTATCCTTATAGGGAGCATTCTCGCTCAATGGGAAGGGGAACACCAATAGCTGGAGATAAATAATCAAAGGTTGAAAGCTAAACTGGATAAGCTTCATGCCGAGATGAGCCAATTCATGGACTTAAGGCAGCAACTTTCCTCATTGCGAGTAAAACATGACGAGATGGCTGGCAACTTAGCCAAGTCTGAACTTAAGATATCTGAGTTCATATCTCAGCAGAAAGAAGCATTGTAGAGAGCTCAAAAGGAGGGCCACTGTGAGGGATGGGATACCTTCTTTGAGGTATTCCAATATACAGAAGAGGGGAGGAACTTCTTGGAAGGCAACTGGAGATCACACTTGATCGAGTAACTGAAGAGTAATAATTTCAAGCAGATACTTGTTAAAAAAGCTCTTAGATACTGCCATCATGGAATCAATATTTGTGTAAATCAGCTAGAGGCCAAAGGAGTGTTGTGCATGGGACAGCTGGATCAGAATATAGATCGAATGTTTGGGTTGGAAACCCTTCCATCAGACTCAGAAGATGATGACGACCCTGCTAATGAAGTCGAAGGCGGTCATGCTGAGACCCAATCTATGATTGAGCTAGGGTCAAAGATCGAGGCTTTAGGAGGTGCCAAGGTATTTTCTAGAGTTGGGCCCTCGAACTAGGCTGTTGCCTCAGCTATTGCGTTACCCCCCAAAGAGACTGGATTAAGCAATTGAGTATTTGTAATACCTTGCCCATCTATTGGGGCTTTTTTTTTTTAAGCAATGTAACCAATAACCACATTACTCAATGGAAGAGGGATTTTTATAATCATTCAGCCAACTTTGCTGAGTCAACTTTAGCTTAAATCAGATAAGCTGATTTTTATTGAGCATTCACCAACTTTAGTTTAGATCAGCCAATCTAATTTTTGTTTGGCATTCACCATATTCAGTTTAGATCAGTCGAGCTGATTTTATTCTAGCATTCGCCATCTTCAGTTTAGATCAGCCGAACTGATTTTCTTTTGGCATTCGCCATCTTCAGTTTAGATAAGTCGAACTGATTTTCTTTTGGCATTCGTCATCTTCAGTTTAGATCAATCGAGCTGATTTTATTTTGGCATTCGTCATCTTTAGTTTAGATAAGCTTGAACTAATTTTATTTTGGCATTCACCATCTTCAGTTTAGATCAGTCGAGTTGTTTTTAGTTTGGCATTCGCCATCTTCAATTTATATCAGTTAGTTTGGAAAAGCAAACATGACATCACAGGCTTACAAGAAATGGAAATTGTCTAATCTATGAGAAAATTAAAAATAGCAAGTCAACTATCGTAAACTAAAAATAGAAAAATAGATTCTAAAAGAAGTTACATGTAAAAGCGCCGCAAGTTCTGAATGTTCCAAGGAAGAGCTAACTTTTTTCTCTATACCATTTCTAGCTCATAAGCTCCTTCTTTCAGCACGGTGATCACTTTGTAGGGCTCTTCTCAATTGGGTTTCAATTTTCCAATGTTTCCTAGTGTATCCACTCTTCTCAAGACCCAATGTCCAACCTGAAAACTGCAAGGCTTGACCTTTTTGTTGAAGGCAGTTTGGATCCTTTGCTTGTACTTAGCTAACCTGAGGTAAGCATTCTCCCTTTTCTCTTCGATCATATCTAGAGAATCCTTGAGCATCTCCTCATTCTCTCTGAGATCATATGCCAGTACCTGATGTGATTCTAAACCCACATCGATTGGAATCAGAGCATCCACACCGTAGACCATTTTGAAAGGCATTTCTCCAGTAGACACTTTCAGCATAGTCTTATAGGCCCATAATACTCCAGGAAGCTCATTTACCCAACCACCACTTGCTTGGCTTAACCTTTTCTTCAAACTTCTCAAAAGATCATGGTTAATGACCTCAGTTTGCCTATTGGTTTGTGGGTGGACTACGGCGCTAAAGTGTTGGTTAATTTTCATTTCCTTACACCAGGTTTGCACCTTAGACCCCTGGAATTGCCTATCATTATCTGAGACCAACTCCCTAGGGATGTCGTACCTGTATACTATGTTCTTCCATAAGAATTTGAGCACCTCATTCCATTATCTTAGCCAAGGGTTCTGCTTCTACCCACTTACTGAAATAATCTGCTGCAACCAATAAGAACTTTCCCTACTCGATTACCATGGGGAAAGGTCCCATTATATCCATTCCCTATTTTACGAAGGGACAGGGGGCACTCATTCCATGCATAAGCTCAGTGAGTATATGGCTGACTTGGGTGTACTTTTGACACTTGTTATATATCTTCACCAATTCTCCTGCGTCGGCTCGGACAAAGGGCCAAAAATACCCAGCTCAGATAGTCTTAGAGTCTAGTGCAATCCCGCCTAAGTGATTTTCGCAGCATCCTTCATGAATTTCTCGTAGGATGTATTCCCTTTTCTAAGGGGACAAACATCATAATAATAGCTACGTAAACCCTCTATTGTACAACAGTTCATTTACCATGGTGAGCCATGTTGCTCACACTCGCAACTTATGATCAATCATCGGGTTGTCACCTTACAGATATTGCATGATGGGGATCCTCCAATCTTGACCTTCTTCCACCATAAGGACTTCAGCTTCGAGACTTCCTTTCTTCAGCTCATGGATCGTGACTCACCGAGTGTTACACTCGTTAGAGAGTTGGCTATCTTAGCCAAACAATCTGCCTTACTATCCCCATCCCGAGGTATCTGAGTTATTTAAAGCTTGGCCAACTCTTGTCGAAGCTTATCTACTAGCTGCAGATATTTAGTCATTCTGGCTTCTTTGGCCTTGTACTGTCCTTCGATCTGCTTCGCCACTAATTGTGAATTAGTGAACACCTGGACATAGCTAGCGCCACTTTGTATGGCCATTTTAATCCCTCATATCACGGCCTCATATTTTACTTCATTGTTGGAGGCCTTAAAATGGAACTTTACCACAAATTCCATCTCTTTACCTTCAGGATCAACAATAATAATTCCAGCTCCGCTTCCTCTATGTCCTGATGACCCATCCACAAACCTTCATCCCTCCTTATGGGTGCGTCTGCTACGAAATCCTCCAGGGCTTGTGCTTTTATGGCATTTTTGGGGGCATAGCTAATCTCATATTCTCCCAACTCTACTGACCATTTAACTAGTCTTCATGCCATGTCGGCCTTCCTAAGAGTTGGCTTCAATGGGTGGTTAGTTCACATAACTATAGGATGAGATAAAACGTAGGTCCATAACCTTCTTGCCGTGATCACCAGGGCCAGTGCCATTTTCTCAATTTTTGGGTATCTCAGCTCGGTAGCATATAGAATCTTACTGACATAGTATATCAGCCTTTACATTGTTCTATCATCCCTTATGAGTACCAAGCTCACCGCCTACTCAGATACAGCTAAATACAAATAGAGAGTTTCCCTTGGGGTGAGCTTCATTAGCAAGGAAAGCTCTGCTAAGTAGGCTTTTAGCTCTTCAAACGTGCAATGTACTGCTTTCCCTTATTCAAACTAATTCGCCTTCCATAATATTCCAAAAAAAGATAAACTTCTGTCAGCTGATCTAGATATAAATTTGCTTAGAGCGGCTATTCTTCTGGCCAACCTCTGGACCTCATTCACAGTTCTTGATGGGCATATCTCTAAAATAGCTCGGATTTTTTCTGTGTTAGCCTTAATTCCCTTTTTTGTCACTAGATAACCCAAACTTTTGCCACCTTTAACACCAAACATGCACTTCTCTGGGTTCAACTTCATCCCATGCTTGCGCAAGGTTTCAAAGGTCTCTTTCAAATCCTCATCATGTTCGGCTTGGCTTGCACTTTTTACCAGCATGTCGTCAACATATATTTCCATATTTCGATCGATCTACTGCTTGAACATCTGATCCACTAGCCTTTAATACATGGCTCCTGCATTCTTTAGGCCAACAAGCATGACTAGATAACAATAAGTTCTTTGGGATATGATAAAACTTACCCGCTTATAATTCTCCGAGCTGAGTGGAATTTGATGGTATCCCTGCGAGGCATTCATTATGCTAAGGAGTTCACATCCAAAAGTAGAGTCCACCACCAGATCGATCTTGGGTAGCGGGTAGAAATCTTTCGAGCAGGCTTTGTTTAAATTCCTAAAGTCTATGCACACTCTCCACTTGTGGGTTTGCTTTGGCACCAACACCACATTAGAGATCCACTCAGGGAACTAGATTTCCACAATATGCCTTGCATCCAAGAGCTTCCCCACCTCCTTCTGGATTATGCGGTCTTCCTCAAGATCGAAATACCTCTTTTTCTGCTTGACTGGCCTGATGGTAAGATCTACATTAAGTTTATGCTCGGCCACCTTTGGGTTTATACCTGCAAGGTCTTTGATAAAAAAGCAAAAATATCTACATAATCCCTTAGTGTGGCAATTAGCTCTACCTTCAAGCTAGTCTCCAGGTGGGAAC
>JACGDI010003378.1:113515-150377 GCA_014898725.1 Jacaranda copaia | reverse complement strand
AAGCCCAATAACATTCAAATCCACCGGAGTTCCAGACCTACAAGCTCTTTGCAGTATCAATTATTAAAAATAGTTAATTTTTAGTTATTTCATTTAATTTAAATTATTAATTTACATTGTTCAAAATGATTTAAAAGTATATAAAAATGATTATAATTATAAAAATACTTATTTGAAATTATATTATATTGTTAGTATGATGGTTTAAGATTTTATTATTATTTTTAATTATTTGTTTTAATTAATAAATAAGCTTAATTATATTTATTAATATTATTTTAGTTAATAAGTAAACTTAATTAGAACTTAATAATATGTAGAAATACAAATGTTGAGATTTTGTGTAATTTATTTTTTTAAATCTTTTTTATTTTTTAAATTTATTTGATAAATTTTAAATATTTTATATTTTTAAGTATTTGTGGGTTTTTTTGTAAGTGGATCAAACTTTAAGGGCCTGCAAGTAATTAATTTTTTCCTATTCTAACACTTTCCATCAACATTTAACGAAAATTGAGGGTAGAGAACTAAATGCGTTGAAAAATTGAGAAATTTGGATTAAATGTATTGAGTGATAAAGTTTGGTATCAATAATGTACTCACAGTTAAATGGCTGGACTAAAAGTATAATTTTCCTTGCCACTTGTCACTTGCCACAAGTGGCTTGCTTTGTTTCTTTGCATTAATATATCTCATTTTCACAACTATACAAACCTACATCCAAATACAACTCATTTTTACAACTATAGAAACCTACAATTTTAAGTAACCCATCCAAACACAACTCCATTATCAAAAACACCTTTTCTAACTAACTTTTTACTATGTATTTTCACTAGAAAATAAAAATGACTCTAGAAAATAAAACCAAATGAGCCTTAGGGTTGTGATAAGGAATAGGAGCAAAGAGCACCAAAATATGAATTTAGGGCACTTATTTAAAAGTACCAAAAATACTTTCCAAATTTGTAATTAGTCCCCACTTGATTTTGTTTAGAATAAACTCCCTAATTTTGTTAAAGTTTTAGAGATCACTCCCTACTCACTTGATTTGACAAAAATGCCCTTAAGTATAAAAAAGGTTCACTCATTTTTTTTCACTTTTTTATCATAAACACAAGCAATAGCAAACTCTAGCATATATACTTTCATTTCCAGAAATAGAAAGAAAAGAAAAAAACACAACAAGCTCCACAGTGGGAACGAGAATAATCATGGAAGCCAACAACCACCAACTCGACATCTACATTGTCTTCTTCTCTTTTCATTTTCATCATTTTCACGTTTTTTTTTCTTCTTAGTTGCTTCTGAGTTTCTTGTATTTTTACGATAATGTCAACTAGTAGTGAAGTTGGAGTGTTCAATCAAGTGTTAGGGAGTTGTCGTTACAAAGAACAACTCCATATAATATCAATTAAAGATAGTATGACTTTAATAGACATGTACACTAGTCTCGCAAGAAAATGGAGTGAAATCAACACCGAACTCTTCAGTTTGCAATATATAGCTTCACATCAAAGATTGTACGTGACTTTGACTAATGACAACAGTGTCTTGAATATGGTCTTACTGCATTTGACATTAAAGATGAACATTATTGACATTTTAGTAAACCAAAAGGATGAATCAAGTAGTAGTGCCAAGAAGAGCAGTAATATTTTAAGGTAATACTTTCACATAGTCTAAATTGTATTATAGTTTGTAAAATTTTGCACTTCAAGTGTTTTGAAATTGTATTCTATTTATTTGAAAATGTTTCTCTACTTGGAGCATTCTACATTATACTTTATTACAAATAAAATTGTACTTCATTTGAGAAATATTGTACTTATTATTTAAGTTTTATACTTCAAGTGTTCTACTAATGGATTATTAAAAATTGTACTACAATTGCTTAGATTTTTTACTTCAGATGTTCTAAAATTATACTTCACTTTATCTAAAATTATATTTCTTTTTTTGAAATCATAGTTCATTTTACCTAAACTTGTATTCTATTCATTGAAGTTTTATACTTCAAGTGTTTTATTTATTGATTAATCAAATTGTACTACAATTACTAGTGTTTTATACTTTCAACTGTTCCCATATTGTGCTTCACTTTATACAAATTTGTACTTCAGTTATCTGAAATTATACTTCATTACTCATAAAATTGTACTCTATTATTTAAGTTTTATATTTCAAGTATTTTACTAATTGATTATCCAAAATTATACTATTATTGCTAGTGATTTATACTTGGAGTGTTTTCAAACTATATTTTTTTTTATCTAAAATTGTAATTCAATTTTCTAAAATTATAATTCATTTTTCAAAATATATACTCTATTTATAGAAGTTTTATACTTTAAGTGTTCTATTTATTGATTATAAAAAATTATACTGCCTTTGCTGGTGTTTTATATTTCAAGTATTTTGAAATTGTACTTCATTTTATCTAAAATTGTAATTCTATTTTCTGAAATTATACTTACTTCATTTATATAAATCTGTATTCTATTTATTGAAATTATATACTTTAAGTGTTCCAAAATTATACTTCATTTTATCTAAATATGTACTTCAATTAGCTAAATCAATTATTCAAGTTTTATACTTCAAGTGTTCTACTAATGGATTATCAAAAATTGCACTGCAGTTGCTTAGATTTTATACTTCAGATATTCTGAAATTATGCTTTAGTTTATCTAAAATTGTACTTTTTTTTTTTTTGAAATCATACTTCATTTTATACTCTATTTTACCTAAACATGTACTCTATTCATTGAAGTTCTATACTTCAGGTGTTCTATTTATTATTTATCTAAAACTGTATTGCAGTTGCTCGTGTTTTATACTTCAACTGTTCCAAAATTGTACTTCACTTTATATAAATTTGTACTCCAGTTATCTGAAATTGTACTTCATTTCACATAAAATTGTACTCTATTATTTAAGTTTTACACTTCAAGTGTTCTACTAATTGATTATCCAAAATTATACTACTATTGCTAATAGTTTATACTTGAAATGTTCCGAAACTGTACCTCTTTTATCTAAAATTATAAATCAATTTTCTGAAATTATATTTTATTTTACAAAATCTGTACTCTATTTATATAAGCTCTATACTTTAAGTATCCTATTTTTTTATTTTCAAAAATTATATTGCCTTTGCTGGTGTTTTATAGTTTAAGTGTTCTGAAATTTTACTTCACTTTAACTAAAATTATACTTTTATTTTCTAAAATTATACTTACTTTATATTGCATAAACCTATATTCTATTCATTGAAGTTCCATACTTCAAGTGTTTCGAAATTTTATTTTATTTTATCTAAATATGTACTTCAATTACTTGAATCTATTATTCAAGTTTATACTTCAAGTGTTCTACTAATGGATTATCAAAAATTGTACTGTAGTTGTTTAGGTTTTATACTTTAGATATTTTGAAATTATACTTTACTTTATCTAAGATTGTACTTTTTTTTTTGAAATCATAGTTTGTTTTATATTTCATTTTACCTAAATTTGTACTCTATTAATTGAAGTTCTATACTTCAAGTGTTCTATTTATTATTATTTTTAAATTGTATTGCAGTTGCTAGTGTTTTATACTTCAATCGTTCCGAAATTGTACTTCATTTTATACAAATTTGTACTCCAGTTATCTGAAATTGTACTTCATTACACATAAAATTGTATTCTATTATTTAAGTTTTATATTTTAAGTATTTTACTAATTGATTATCCAAAATTATACTACTATTGCTAGCGGTTTATACTTAAAGTATCCCCAAACTGTATTTCTTTAATCTAAAATTGTAATTTAATTTTTTGAAATTATACTTTATTTTACAAAATATGTACTCTATTTATAAAAGTTCTATATTTTAAGTGTTCTATTTATTAATTATCAAAACATATACTGCCTTTGCTGATGTTTTATACTCCAAGTGTTATGAAATTATACTTCACTTTATCTAAAATTGTACTTCTATTTTCTGAAATTATACTTACTTCATATTACATAAACTTGTATTCTATTTATTGAAGTTCTATACTTCAAGTGTTCCGAAATAATACTTTATTTTATCTAAACTTATACTTCAATTAGCTGAATATATTATTCAAGTTTTATGCTTAAAGTGTTCTACTAATAGATTATTAAAAATTATACTACAATTGCTTAGGTTTTACACTTCAGATGTTCTAAAATTGTACTTCACTTTATCTAAAATTGTACTTTTTTTTTGAAATCATACTTTATTTTATACTTCATTTTACATAAACATATACTCTATTCATTGAAATTCTATACTTCAAGTATTCTATTTATTATTTATCAAAAACTGTACTGCAGTTGCTACTATTTTATACTTCAATTGTTCCAAAATTGTACTCTACTTTATACAAATTTGTTCTCCAGTTATCTAAAATTGTACTTCATTTCACATAAAATTGTACTCTATTATTTAAATTTTATACTTCAAGTGTTCTACTAATTGATTATCCAAAATTATACTGCTATTACTAGTGATTTATATTTGAAATGTTCCCAAACTATACTTCTTTCATCTAAAATTGTAATTCAATTTTCTGAAATTATACTTCCTTTTACAAAATTTGTACTCAATTTATAGAAGTTCTATACTATAAATGTCCTATTTATTAATTATCAAAAATTATACTGTCATTTCTGGTGTTTTATACTTTGAGTGTTCTGAAATTGTATTTTACTTTATCTAAAATTGTACTTCTATTTTATAATATTATACTTACTTCATTTTACATAAACATGTATTCTATTCATTGAAGTTTTATACTTCAAGTGTTCCAAAATTGTACTTCATTTTATCTAAACATATACTCCAATTAGTTAAATCTATTATTCAAGTTTTATATTTTAAGTGTTCTACTAATGATTTATCAAAAATTGTGCTATAGTTGCTAAAGTTTTATATTTCAGAAGTACTGAAATTATACTTCACTTTATCTAAAATTGTACTTCTTTTTTAGAATTTATACTTCATTTTATCTAAACTTGTACTCTATTCATTGAAGTTCTATACTTCAAGTGTTTTATTTATTTTTTATCCAAAATTGTACTAAAGCTGCTAGTATTTTATGCTTCAATTATTCCAAAACTGTACTTCATTTTATACAAATTTATATTCCAGTCATCTAGAATTGTACTTCATTTCACATAAAATTGTACTCTATTATTTAAGTTTTATACTTCAAGTATTCTACTAATTGATTATCCAAAATTATATTACTATTGCTAGCGGTTTATATTTGAAGTATTCCTAAACTGTTCTTCTTTTATCTAAAATTGTAATTTGATTTTCTTAAATCATACTTCATTTTACAAAATATGTACTCTATCTATGGAAGTTCTATACTTTAAGTATTCTATTTATTGATTATCAAAAAATATACTGCCTTTGCTAGTGTTTTATACTTCAAGTGTTATGAAATTGTACTTCACTTTATTTAAAATTGTTATTCTATTTTTTGAAATTATACTTACTTCATATTACATAAATATGTATTCTATTTATTGAAATTCTATGCTTTAAGTGTTCCAAAATTATACTTCATTTTATCTGAATGTATACTTCAATTAGTTGAATATATTATTCAAGTTTTATACTTCAAGTGTTCCACTAATGGATTATAAAAAATTGTACTATAGTTACTTAGGTTTTATACTTTGGATGTCTTGAAATTTTACTTCACTTTATCTAAAATTGTAATTCTTTTTTTGAAATCATACTTTTTTTACACTTTATTTTATCTAAACATGTACTCTATTAATTGAAGTTCTATACTTCAAGTGTTCTATATATTATTTATTCAAAATTGCATTACAGTTGCTAGTGTTTTATACTTCAATTGTTCCAAAATTGTACTTACAAATTTGTACTCTAATTATCTAAAATTTTACTTCATTACACATAAAATTATACTCTATTATTTAAATTTTATATTTCAAGTATTCTACTAATTGATTATTCAAAATTACACTACTCTTGCTAGTGGTTTTTACTTGAAGTGTTCCCAAACTATACTTTATTCATCTAAAATTGTAATTCAATTTTCTAAAATTATACTTCATTTTACAAAATTTGTACTCTATTTATAGAAGTTCTGTACTTTAAGTGTCCTATTTATTGATTATAAAAAATTTGTACTGCCATTGCTGGTGTTTTATACTTTGAGTATTCTGAAATTGTACTTTACTTTATCTAAAATTGTACTTTTGTTTTATGAGATTATACTTACTTCATTTTACATAAACTTGCATTCTATTTATTGAAGTTTTATACTTCAAATGTTCTGAAATTGTACTTCATTTTATCTATACATATACTTCAATTAGTTGAATTTATTATTCAAGTTTTATATTTCAAGTGTTCTACTAATGGATTATCAAAAATTGTACTATAGTTGCTAAGGTTTTATATTTCAGATGTTATGAAATTACACTTCACTTTATCTAAAATTGTACTTTTTTTTCAGAATTTATACTTCATTTTACCTAAACCTGTATACTATTTATTGAAATTCTATACTTCAAGTGTTTTATTTATTGTTTATCCAAAATTATACTGAAGTTGCTAGTATTTGATACTTCAACTATTCTGAAATTGTATTTCACTTTATACAAATTTATACTCCAGTTATCTAAAATTTTATTTTATTTTACATAAAATTGTGCTCTATTATTTAAGTTTTATACTTCAGGTGCTCTACTAATTGATTATCCAAAATTATATTGCTATTTCTAGCAGTTTATACTTGAAGTATTCTTAAACTGTACTTCTTTTATCTAAAATTGTAATTCGATTTTCTTAAATCATACTTCATTTTACAAAATATGTACTCTATTTATAGAAGGTTTATACTTTAAGTATTCTATTTATTGGTTATCCAAAATTATACTGCCTTTACTGGGGTTTTATACTTCAAGTGCTGTGAAATTGTACTTCATTTTATCTAAAACTATACTTCTATTTTATGAAATTATGCTTTGTTTTACATAAAACTATACTTTATTCAATGAAGTTCTATACTTCAAGTGTTCCAAAATTGTACTTCATTTTATCTAAACCTATACATCAATTAGCGGAATTTATTATTTAAATTTTATATTTCAAGTGTTCTACTAATGAATTGTCAAAAATTGTACTGCAGTTGCTTAAGTTTTATACTTCATATGTTCTAAAATTATACTTTACTTTATTTAAAATTGTACTTCTTTTTCTAAAATTATACTTTAAATTATTCTTTATTTTATCTAAACATGTACTCTATTCATTGAAGTTTTATACTTCAAGTGTTCTATTTATTATTTATCCAAAATTGTATTATATTTGCTAATATTTTATACTTCAATTATTCCAAAATTGTACTTCACTTTATAAAAATTTATACTCCAGTTATCTAAAATTGTATTTTATTTCACATAAAATTGTACTCTATTATTTTAGTTTTATACTTCAAGTGTTCTACTAATTGATTATACATTATTTATCAACCTCAAGAAATGCAATCGAGGAAAAAATTGGTTTGACCAATGCATTGCACAATGAATTGGCTTTAACTAACACTCAATTGATGCATGGAGGAACTGCATATATAGAGAGGGTCAGACATTCAAGGATGCTTAGGAGCTCAAAATTATGCTTAAGAATTATGCGGTATCTACTTTGCGGTCATTTAAATATAAGAAAAATGATAACAAAAAAAATCATAGCCATTTGCAGTGATAAAAATTGAAAATGGAGAATCTATGCATCAAAGTATGAGGCTGATAAATTATTTGGCATTCAAAAATACAATCTAGAGCACACATGTGGTAAGGCTAATCTTCGGACAAGGGGACATCCTAAAGCCGATTCTTCTTGGGTTGCTAACATAGTGAAGGATAAATTGAGATTAGAGCCATGTTATCGGCCCTCTACCATATTGAAAGATGTCCACAAAGAATACGGTGTGGAACTTAGGTACCATAAAGCATGGATGGGTAAGGAATTAGCTATGTATGATATCCATGGCACTGAGAAGGGATCTTATGATAAGTTGAGGTGGTATTGTGATGCTATGAAGAGGATAAACCTTTGAAGTATTGTAGACTATAAGATTAATCCAATTAGTCAAAAACTTTATCGGCTATTTATATGTTTTAGTGCCTGCTTTATTGGTTTTCTCAGGGGATGCAGGCCGTTGATATTCTTAGACAGCACCCATATTAAAAAAAATACAAAGGAGGTTTACTCAGTGCTGCCAGTAAGGATGCTAATGATAACTTATTCACGCTAGCATATGCAGTTGTTGACTCTAAAAATAATATTAATTGAGTGTGGTTCTACTTTGAGCTAAAAAGTATTTTAGATTCTCAGTGTCTACCTGGCTTATAAAGGTTTAATTTCTTTTCTAATCGACCTCTAAGTCTTCTTAAGGCCCTCCCCATGATATTTTCCAATAGCCATATGCATATTACTTGAGACACTAGTAGGTAACTTTAAGAAATAAGTAAGTGTATTTTATCTTTATTTATGAAATAATTATGTGAAATAAACTCTAATTCATAACATTTAGCATATTACTATTTTATTATTTTAAATTCAAGTATTAAGGAAGTACCCTCTACATGACAAGAAACATTGGTATTCTATTTTTATGAAAACTGCATATGTGGCTACAAGGTAGGTGTATATACGACATATAGATAGCATCTTGGAGTTATTGTCACTTATCAGAGACTTTATTATGCAAATTGACCTACCATGTTGGGCAGATTCCTTATTCAGTAGAGATTGATGATGGGTAATAAATAATAATCAAACACAATATTAGAAAAATTGGGTTAAACCAACGCAATTTATGCCAGTTGCAACCATGGTTGATCACATGCGCATGCAAATAATGGTTATGATGCATGATCAACAAAAAGAATCTCATAAGATGGTTGGTCAATTATGTCTCAAGCAAAAGAAGAAGTTGGCAATTAATCATATGCATTCTTGTAACTTAAAAGTTGTCAGGTCTAGCAGTTGGAGCTTTAAGGTGATTAAGTAAGATAAATCGTATGTTGTAGATTTACCTAGCAGGGTTTGTTCATGGAGAGCATGGCAGATTGATAAAATACCATGCAAACATGTTTGTGCTTGTATCGAGTCAATGTCACTTTTATTGTATGACTTCACTGATCAATACTACTAAGTTCAGATGCATCACCAAGCACACCAAGCAGTGATAAACCCTATTCCTATGTTTGATATACATTTCTTCCCTCTAGATGATGATGGTGTCATTAATGCACCTGATTGCTGATCTGAGCTTGGGCATAGAAAGACACAGAGGATTCCATCATAAATAGAGAAACATGTAATTAAGTGTGAAAGGTATGGTAGAATAGGGCATAATTGTTGAACCTGTAAATAATAAATAAACTAGTTAAATTTTGTACCTCAATCTAGGATAATTGTACTTAATTTCTTGACATTTGTACCTTATTTCTGCAATGATGTAGGTGATTTAGCGTGAAATTAATATTTTTGCATGTTGTTTGAGATATTATTGATTTTGTACCTTAATCTGGGATAATTGTACTTGATTTCTTGACATTTGTGCCTCATTTTGGTAATAATGTACATGATTTAACATGAAATTAGTATTTTTGCATGTTGTCCAAGATATCATTGATTTTGTACCTCAATCTGGAATAATTGTTCTTGATTTCTTGACATTTGTGCCTCATTCGGCAATAATGTACATTTTTTAGTGTGGAATTAGCATTTTTGCATGTTGTCTGAGATATAATTGATTTTGTACCTTAATCTGAGATAATTGTACTTGATTTCTTGATATTTGTACTTTATTTTAGCAATTTTGTACTTAATATCTTAATATTTTTACTAATATTGTTGAATTAAAATTTGTTCAATGATTTGATTTTTAAGTCTTGGCAATTAAAAACCAAACAATAAAAATGTGTGTAATATTTATCATATGAATAAAATAATGTTAAAGTTTTAAAGTGTTAACCACTAGTGTTCAACGGATGAATATTATCAATCAAAGTAATGAAATAATACTTGTGGTTTCAAAGATGTAAACAAATGAGAATTTGACGATGATATCCACCTTATCAGTGGTACAAATACATACTTCACCTAATCCGATAATCTCAAAATATTTTACTTGACCATCATTACAATTATTGGAGAATAATTATTCAATTGTAATAAGTGTACTTTAATGAAATATATTTTATACTTTGTTTGTTTTGAGTTTGTACTTTTTTCACTCAAATTGTACTCAAATTCACTACTCAATTTCAATGGAATTGAAGTGTACTTCAACGAAACACATTTTATACTTTGTTTATTCTGGGTTTTTACTTCATTTCACTCAAATTGTACTCATATTCATTGTCCAGTTTCAATTGATTGAAGTGTACTTTAACAAAACACATTTTATACTTTGTTTGTTCTGGATTTGTACCTTATTTCACTCAAATTATACTCAAATCCACTGCCCAATTTTAATGGAATTAAAGTGTATTTCAATAAAACACATTTTATACTTTGTTTTTTCTTGATTTGTACTTCATTTTCCTTTTCATTGTACTCAAATTCATTGCCTAATTTCAATAGAATTGAGGTGTACTTCAACTAAACACATTTTATACTTTGTTTTTTTCTAGATTTGTACTTCATTTCTCTTGAATTGTACTCAAATTCATTGCCCAATTTCAATGGAATTGAAGTATACTTCAACTAAACATATTTTACACTTTGTTTGTTCTAAATTTGTACTTCATTTCTCTTGAATTGTACTCAAATTCAGTGCCTAGTTTCAATTGAATCAAAGTGTACTTCAACACAAAACCTTTTGTATTTTGTTTGTTCTGGGTTTATACTTCATTGCTATCAAATTGTGCTCAAATTCATTCTCCTATTTCAATTGAATTGAAGTGTACTTCAATGAAATACATTAAATATTTTGTTTGTTCCATATTTGTACTTCATTTCACTCAAATTGTACTCAAATTCACTACTCAGTTTCAATGGAATTGAAGCGTACTTCAACAAAAATATTTTATACTTTGTTTGTTCTAGGTTTATACTTAATTGCCCTCAAATTGTACTTAAATTTACTGCCCATTTTTAATTGAATTGAAGTGTACTTTAATGAAATATATTTTATACTTTGTTTGTTCTGGATTTGTACTTCATTTCGCTCAAATTTACTACCCAATTTCAATGGAATTAAAGTGTACTTCAAAAAAATACATTTTATACTTTATTTGTTCTGGATTTGTACTTTATTGTACTCAAATTATACTCAAATTCACTACCCAATTTCAATGGAATTAAAGTGTACTTCAACAAAACACATTTTATACTTTATTTATTCTAGGTTTGTACTTCATTTCACTCAAATTGTATTCAAATTCACTACCCAATTTTAATTAAATTGAAGTGTACTTCAACACAAAACCTTTTATACTTTGTTTGTTCTGGGTTTGTACTTATTGCCCTTAAATTGTACTCAAATTTACTGTCCATTTTTAATTGAATTGAATATACTTCAACAAAACATATTTTATACTTTGTTTGCTCTGGATTTGTACTTAATTTCACTCAAATTGTACTTAAATTTACTATCCAGCTTCAAATGAATTAAAATGTACTTCAAAAAAAATGCATTTTATACTTTGTTTGTTCTGGATTTGTACTTCATTTTACTCAAATTTACTGCCCAATTTCAATGGAATTGAAGTTTATTTCAATGAAACATATTTTATACTTTGTTTGTTTTGGGTTTGCCCTTCATTTCACTCAAATTGTACTCAAATTCATTGTCCAATTTTAATTGAATTGAAGTGTACTTCAACACAAAACCTTTTATACTTTGTTTGTTCTAGGTTTGTACTTAATTACCCTCAAATTGTACTCAAATTTACTGTCCATTTTTAATTGAATTGATGTGTACTTTAATGAAACATATTTTATACTATGTTTGTTCTGGATTTGTACTTCATTTCACTCAAATTGTACTCAAATTTACTACCCTGCTTCAATGGAATTAAAATGTACTTCAAAAAAATACATTTTATACTTTGTTTGTTCTGGATTTGTACTTCATTTTACTCCAATTGTACTCAAATTTACTGCTCAATTTCAATGGAATTGAAGTGTATTTCAATGAAACACATTTTATACTTTATTTGTTCTGGATTTGTACTTTATTTCACTTAAATTGTACTCAAATCCACTGCCAATTTCAATTGAATTGAAGTGTACTTCAACATGAAGCCTTTTATATTTTGTTTGTTCTAGGTTTGTACTTCATTGCCTTCACATTATATTCAAATTTACTACCCATTTTTAATTGAATTAAAGTGTATTTCAACAAAACACATTATTTATTCTGAGTTTGTACTTCATTACCCTCAAATTATACTCAAATTAGCCTATCTAGTTTCAATGGAATTGAGGTGTACTTCAATGTAACACATTTTATCCTTTGTTTGTTCCACGTTTGTACTTTATTTTCTTCAAAATGTACTCAATTCACTGCCTAATTTCAATTGAAAATATTATAAATACTTGATAAAAAATTACACTTACATACAAAATAATACTATAAACAAAATATGCTTCAATTTACATATGTATTTACATACAAAGCGTGATTCAAATCTTGGCATTTTCATGACTTAATATTGTATATGTCATTATCATAATATATTTATCTATGTCAATTGTTCTAGTAGTCCTCCAAAACTCGAGGGTGTCTCTAGCCAAACATTCGGCCCAAAGACACACATAGACACCACAATCCACTACACTCTTTTGCTATTTGCTTTTTCTTTTTTGCCTCGTGTATTCGTCCATACAACACCCCAATGAAAGCTTTATGTACCAAGAATAGAATGAAGCCGACAAAAATATTGATCAATTGTTGACTCTCTACTTTATGAAGAAATCATAGGGAAAGAAAACAAACTTACAATGGCATTAGCTATCGATTTGTATCTGGCGGCTATTATTGAATTCATGTACAAGAAAAAATAAGTCGAGGTGTCAAGGACAACCAAGAACCAGTAATGGTGCCGACAAATCAGTAGGATTATGTAACGATACTGGTTTTCAACATCTAACGTAAGTTCTTTAAAATCTTTGAGGGTGAAGGAGTTAAGTGTGGATATCAACTCCACAAATTCTTCATCCATAATATCCTTGATGTTGCGTCCCTCGAGTCGGTCTAATATACTAGCCTATGAAGTATAAAATAAATGGTTAGACTCATTGGAAACGTGAACTAAATTAAAATAGGAAACCACCACATACCTGCGCTATTGAGAATGTAAACCATACCTTGTGGTGACACTTGTTGCCGAAAGATATGCTGCATAATATCGACATACAACAGCCACTATGTCACCAGTAAGTTCTCTTTCAAATAAGAACTCACAAAAGTTTTTTCCATCTAGAAATTGTCTTGCTCCTTCCTAGATAGTCACCTTACATAATTGTTAATTGTTAGTTCAAACACCAATTTATCCAAAAGAAAAATAATAAACAAATTTTGTTACCTCAAATTATCTCTTTTGATAAAATTGTCGATGACTTCTCACTCTTCTACTAAAATAAGAGCACAACCTCTATAATTAATCCTTCTTTTATAAGGATCAAGCACTTCAATCTTTGGGCTAGTTGGTTCATCTACCACCTAGATTAGGCTGATGTCTTTGGTCTTCTGGGGTATAAAACACAACACATTAGGTACAAAGTATCAACTATTAAAGTATAAAAGATTATCATATTAAGTACAAAGTACCAACTATTGAAGTATCTTCTATTGAAGTACAAATATAACAAACATAGAGTACAAAACACAAGCATATTAAATACAAAGTATCAACTATTGAAGTCCCTATTGAACTACAAAATATAATCAACATGGAGTATAAAACTCAAGCATATTAGGTATAAAGTATAACTGTTGAAGTACAAAAGATTAGCATATTAAGTATTAATATCACCAACATGGAATTCAAAACACAAGCACTTTAGGTACAAAGTGTAATTGTTGAAGTACAAATGATTAGCACATTAAGTACAAATATTACCAATATAGAATACAAAACACAAGCACATTAGGTATAAAGTATCAACTATCGAAGCACAAAAGATCATAACATAAAGCACAAATATCACCAACATGGAGTATAAAAGATCAGTATATGAAGTACAAATATTGCCAATATGAAGTGCAAAAGATTGGCACATTAAGTATAAATATCACCAACTTGGAGTACAAAAGATTAGCACATTAAGGACAAATATCACCAATATGAAGTATAAGATATCATCACATTAAGTACAAATATCAACCAATCAAGTATAAGATATCCTGACATTTATTACAAATAGATAGTTTACAAATAAAATGCAAATGGCAAAAAATTAAAACATTAAGTAGTTTACAACACCTTCTTCTTTTCTTGTTCTTTGTTTTTTTGTGCATGAGGACAAGGATAATAGGTCTTTGTCACTTGTCTTGCTCTTTTAGATGGTGTGGTGCTTGGGGCACTGATAAAATCTGAAGATTTCTATTTTGGTTTCATAGCTTCTTGACTGCGCACATTTATCGCAATCGAGGACATGACATTTGCCACAATCTCAAATTCTTCGAACTCAGCCGTTTGAATTGGTATATAAAGTTCTATCTTCAAAGGTATGGGGGAATCTAAAGAATTATGATGGTGTTTTATTCAACTTTCTTCATCCATCATGTTTTCAGATCCATCCTTTCTTTCTGTGCATCATTTACCAAATCAAGTCCCCCATCATGTACATACTCACCAACTTTCTGTTCAAGCTCCTCCCCATCAGTCTTGTCCTCAGCTAGATGCTCCTCCTCACCCTGCTCCTTCATTGCCATCATATCAAATGAAGCAATTTTTTTTAATGATTTAATTTCTTCAACCTTCACTGTAATAATTTCTTCATACATTATATAATCACAAATATGGACTTCACTCATAACAATACTAGCAGCCTCTGATTTCTTAATCAAAACTACCAACTCTAACTCCTCTAGAGCGGGGTTGAGGGCTCAACCTATTACAATGAAAATAATTATCAAATTCAAATTATTATACAAAAAACTAATAATGAATTATTACAATTATTACCATATCTATTGTAACTTGTTCCAATTTATTCTCTACCTCCTCCACATTATGTAGGAGTTTGCTATCCTTCCACCAGTAAAAATGTAGAAACTCAAACAAACTCACTGGTAAAGCCAATGACAGGATGCGTTCATAAATCGATGCCTGTCATTCATAAATCAAAAAATTATACTCACTTGAATATAAATATAATTAATGTTATTAGAAAAATGAAACAAATACTTACCATTGAACATACTGTAAACCCGTCAATGTACTTCTTAGTTCTTGCTCCACTTACTCCTATATGTTTCCTCATTTCTTGAACAAGAAAATTGTACATAGCTATGCCCCATGCATACAAACCAACTATAGACAAATTATCCAAGTATGGTAGGTGATATGAGATAGCCCAATAGGCCCAGTCCAACAAGCTATTGACCTTAGAGAGGGTCCCCAAGCTCACTTAACATGCATAGCCCAACGTCGCTTCTGGACCTAGTTAGGCTGGATTACTCAACCACAATCGCCTGGTCGAGGGGATTATTCTCAACTGCACTCAACAGAAAGCTTTAAGCTACTTGATTTGTTCAACCATCCCTCTAGTTGACTGTCTTGTTTGTTCGATTATTGTCGACCAGAGTGCTCACTTCGATGCTGACTCATATTCTTGCCACATTTAATATTCTGACAAGTAGCGTGCTTTTGCATTAATGGCATGTGCCACCTAGTACAGTCTCTGCCACCAACTCTGGCAAGAAGATGCACCCCTAAAATCCTATTCGTCTTAGAAAGCAAGACATGATGCCACCTAGAATAGTATCGAGATAAAAAAACTACCAATAACCCCCAAGCAATGATAAGAGCCCACTATGCTTGATAAGAACATCTTAGACATATCACCTACCTAGAGAAGGCTATAAATATCTCACTGCCAGCCATCCTTTAGGTAATGCCTTATATACTATACACTCTTATTTTACTATTCAATTACCTTAATTCAACCAGTACTAACTTGAGAAATTGAGTGTCTTAGTTGGGGGTACCTCGGTTAGTTTAATGTATATTTTTGGTTGCAGATTTCAGATCTCAAAGGATATCACTATTTGATCATTCAACCTTCCTGGTTGAATCAGCCCCAACACTATCCCATTCACTAAATACGACTTTCAACCTCATCAGTAGGAGAAATCATGGAGTCCAATAATTAGATGTTGGAAACAGAAAATAATTAAAAACAAAAAGTATGTACAACTTACAAAAATTATTTAAGTCCTTCTTACTATCCTTGTATGCATACTCCTCAAACTTTTTTGCTATTTCAGATCTAGTTATATTCTACAACTTTCTAGAAAAAAAGTGATCAAAGGGTTCAAGACTTTATCTTTAATGTTATATCAATAAATTGCCCCATATGTGGCAACCCTAAAACCATAGAAAATTCAACTGCAAAAAAAGAAACCTCAACCCTCTTCACAAAATGAAATGACATCTTTTTTAGGTCAAACCTCCAAAGTATAGCTTCAAACCAAATAAAACTTGAACTTAACTTAGGCATATCCATGTATATATAGCAAGGGATCCTCTTCAATGCATCAAAATGTTTTGACCCCATCTTGAACTTCACAAACTTCAATTTACTGTGAAAATATTGAGGGGAGCAACGAAAGTAGATCTCATAATTCTTAGCTTTGTTGTAATCAGATAAAAAAATTGGTATATAAACAAATTATAAACTAACTCTTTTAGATAATGTGTAATGAAAACTTGAATGTTTTGTACTACAGATGCTTCTGAAATATACTTTATAAATACATAATATATACTACACTTTCAGTTAGTGTATACTTTAGGTTTAAATGCTTTATACTATAATTGCTTCTAAAATATACTACAAATACATAGATTATATACTACACTTTCATATAATATATACTACAGGCTTAAATATTTTATATTACAGTTGCTTCTAAAATGTACTGTAGATATAAATACTATATACTACACTTTCAGTTAATGTATACTGCAGGCTTGAATATTTTTGTACTACATATGTTTCTAAAATGTACTGCAGTTACACTAATTATATACTATATTTTTATCTAATGTGTACTCCAAGTTTGAATATTTATACTATATTTGCTTCTAAAATATACTGCATGTACACTGATTATATACTATAATTTCATTTAATCTACAGGTTTGAATATTTTGTACTATAAATACTTCTAAAATGTACTGTATGTACACAAATTATATATCACACTTTTGCCTAATGTATACTGCAAGATTGAAACTACACAAATTATATACTATACTTTTGCCTAATGTGTACTGCAAGATTGAATGTTTTATACTATATTTACTTCTAAAATATACTGTAGCTACACAGATTATATACTATACTTTTGCCTAATATATACTGCAAATTTGAATGTTTTATACTACATTTACTTCTAAAATGTATTGTAGTTACAAAGATTATATACTACACTTTTGCCTAATGTGTACTGCAAGTTTGGATATTTTATACTATAGATAATACACTACCACTTTCAGATAATTTTACCATATAATTTCACCATATAATTTCATGCAAAAAGAAGTATAGACCCCAAAAGGGTGAAGTGCAACTTTCATGCCTTTCAAGTAAATCATAAACTTCCCATGTCACAATAAAAATTATATATATATATATATATATATATATCAAATAGGTTTAAGTGTTTAACGACTAAAAAAAGAATAAAAACTATAAACATGAGAAAATAGACAAAAAAATAAGTACAACACTAAAAAATTACGGAAATTTGAAACTGTAAATATAGAAAACATACCTTTGTTTCTTTTGATTATTTCTTTTTGTACTTCGCTTCTTGTTGCAAATGTTTTTCCTTCCATTGTCATAGAAAAATGGTAGAAATTTTGGTGTCTTTTTTTTTTTTTTTTTTTTTTCTCACTTCTTCTCACATCAATGGTAGAGGAATGGTTTCGCACCTTTATCTTTGGTGCTTCAAGAAGTTAATTTGAAGAGAAAAAAAAAAAAAGAGGAAAGCATTCTTCTTGAAGAGAGAAACGCATTTCTCAAGTATTTTTATTATTTTCTTGGCTACAAGGGTATATACGTTTTTCTAAAAAAATATGGGGAGTGTTTCCTAAATTTTGTGAAAAAGTGGGGAGTTTAGTGTATAAAAATTTAAATGAGGACTGAACACTAAATTAAAAGTAGGGTTAGGGATGTTTTTCTAATTAACCATTTGAATTTCATTTGACTTTGCTTTTTTACAAAATAGATTTTTATTTTTTTAAAAAGAAATTAATTGTAATTGAATATTATTGAAAAATTCAAATAAAATAACTATAAAAAATCATTTATTGCTTAGTGTTTCTTTTACTAAATTTCCATGATTACAACTTATTCATGTGTAATTGATTCACTTGTTTTGTTTGCTTGAAATCGCAATCTATAATCATTTTGAGCCTTCAATTCCTTTTACTGAAAAATTTATTATTTTTTCCTTCGAGTTCTTGTTAACTGCAAATGAATAGAAAGTGTAGTGACAAAGAAAAAATGTGTGGTTGTTTAAATATTCAGGAACTTGTTGTTCCAAAGGTGTTTGTACTTGATTTTGATAGCACTAATAGTGAGATGGATTTTTTTTTTCTTTTTCTCTTATACATGATTTGTGGCATTTTTTTAAAAAGAAAAGAAAAGAAAAGAAAATAATCCATCAATAGAGCAAAAATTTGATCTGTAAGTGTCAAGGCAGAAATACCCATTTTAGGCAACCAACCATGCCCCCTTGCTATTAGTACTTGTTAAAAATAAACCACAAAATAGGAGTGCACATAAAAGACAATTCAAGAGATAAATTTATGTGGTTCATCTATTTAGATTACATCCATAGGCAAAAAAAGAAAAATTTTACTAGATTATTAGAGGTGCCGAAGGCTTACAAAAGGATCTCCCAAAGCTAATGAAGAAGAACAAAAGTGTTGTCTAAATTCTTTATATATGTTGCTACTAAAACTCTTCTTAAAAATACATAACATAAAGAAGTTTCAAAAACAAACAAAACGCATCGAGCTTGGGCTCAACTAAATTTGAGTTGGGGCTTAAGCTTGTGCTCAAGCTCTACTGTTTTTAAGCTAGAGCTCAACATTCAATCCAATTCTCGTCAATCTTGCAAAGTTGTGTGCTAGAGCTCAAAAAATCTTGAGTTGGAGCTTGGAACACTCAATCCAAAGAACTTTTGAGCCACAAATACAACAATCTCCACCTTGGATCAAAAGTTTAAGTCACAAATGCACCTCAACCTAAAAAGTAAAATAGTAAACATCCTCTCTAACTCTCCATAAAACCCCTAAGGGTAATCAATCAGAAGGACTCAGCCACACTAAATCCAAGCAATGCTTGAACTTGTGTGTAGGCACTGGTTTCTTCATTATGTTTGCTGGATTGTCTTCACTAGCTATTTTAGCAATATGAACTTCACCACTAAATATATGATCACAGATGAAATGGTACCATATATCAATGTTCTTGGTCTTCTCATGGAATATTTGATTCTATGTAAGATGAATAGCACTTTGACTATCACAGTATACAGAAAAAATCTCCACCTCGAATCTCAAACTATGAACTAAATCTTTCAACTATAAAGCTTCTTTTACTGCTTCAGTGATTGCCATATACTCTGCTTCTGTAGTCAATAAGGTAACTGTAGGCTAAAGAATAGCCTTCCAACTAATAGCATCACCAAACAAAGTGAAAATATATCCAGTAAGTGAACGCCTTCTATCTAAATCACTAGCAAAATTAGAATCAACATATCTAACAACTCTACCTCCAGATAAAGTCCCACAATTGTCAAACAACAAACCTAAATTTGATGTACCTTTCAAGTATCGAAAAATCCATTTGACAACTTGCCAATACTCTTTACTAAGATAAGCCATATAATGACTTACCATACTAACAGTTTGCATAGTATCAAACCTAGTGCACACCATAGCATACATCATGCTCCTAATTGCACTAGAATATGGAACACAAGACATGTGTTCCTCCTTCTCACTTGATTGAGGTGACAACAAAGATAATAGTTTAAAATGTGATGCAAGAGAAATACTAACAGACTTAGAATCTTGTATCCCAAATCTCTCAAGAACTTTCTCAATATACTATTTCTGAGATAGGAACAACTTTCCTACACGACAATCACGATGTATTTCCATTCCTAAAATTTTCTTTGCATCACCCAAATCTTTCATCTCAAATTCACTACTCAATTGACCTTAAGCTTGTTAATCTTAGAAATATGCCTACAATAATAAGCATATCATCCACATAAAGAAGTAAATAGATGAAAGAATTATCAAATAATCTCTGATAGTAGAAACAAGCATCAAAATCACTCTTAGTAAATCTAATAGTGATCATAAAAGAATCAAAATGCTTATACCATTGTCTTGGGAATTGTTTCAAACCATAGAGGGACCTTTTCAATAAGCAAACATGATTTTCCTTACCTTCCACAACAAATCCCTATAGTTGATCCATGAATATGGTTTCCTCAAGCTCACTATGTAGAAAACCAGTCTTGACATCCAACTACTCAAGTTTAAGATCATAATGGGCAACCACAAACAATAATAAATGTATGGAACTATGTTTCATAGCTGGAGAGAAAACCTTATTAAAATCAACCTTATACTTTTGTGTGTAACCCTTGGCAATTAACCTTACCTTGTATCCCACATCATCAGTACCAGGTGTTCCTTGCTTCTTCTTAGACACCCATTTACATCCAACAACTCTCTTATTTTCTAGAGGCTTCACCAAAACTCAAGTCTTATTTTTGTGTAAAGACTCAATTTCCTCTACCATAGCCTAAATCTACTATGCTTACTTCACACCTTGCAAGAAGCAGCATTTAAAAATGAAATTAGCTCATCAGAAACTATTTCATCAACAATAGTCAAAACATATGCAACTAAATCTACATCTGCATATCTAAGAGATGGTTTAATCTGTCTCTATAGCCTGTTTCTAGCAATGGATCATGGCTCAATAGGTGTTGTAGGTGTCTTATGTGAAACTGAATCATAAGAAGTGGAAACCTACTAAATAGGAGGTGTAATGTAGACTTCTGACTCCACCTGCTCAAGTGATCCATGAACACCTACATCAAACTCAACTACACTATCCTCTTTAGGACTAATCATAGCAGATTCATCAAAAATAACATGTCTATTGGTAATCATCTTACATGTTTTACGATACCAGACCCTAAATCCCTTAATTCCCAAAGTGTAATTGGGAAAAATACATTTTTTAGATCTAGGTTCTAGTTTTCCTTCGTTGACATGTATACAAGAAGGACAACCAAATATTCTAATATTAGAATAATTAGGTGTATTACCAGACCATACCTCCTTAAGAGTTTTCAAATCAATTGCTATGGATGGAGAGCAATTCATCAAGTAACAAGCAGTAGAAATTGCCTCTGCCTAAATATCTCTAGATAATCCAACATGAAAGAGCATACAACGGGCTCTTTCTATCAGAGTTTGATTCATTCACTCAACAGCACCATTTTGTAGTGGTGTCCCAATAATTGTACAATGTCTCATAATGCCAACTTCCTTATAATAATTCTCGAATTCTCTAGAACAGAACTCCAAGCCATTATCAATGCGAAGATACTTTATCTGTTTCCCTATCTATTTCTCAATGATCATCCTCCACTGCTTAAACATGGCAAAAACATCACTTTTCTACTTTAAAAAAATGCCCAAACTTCCTAAAGTAATCATCGATGAAAGTCACCATAAATCGAGCATCGCATTTAAAGGGCACCTTAGATGGACCCCAATGATCTGAATGAAAATAATCAAGCTTCTCCTTAGTCTTGTGAACTTATTTGTTGAAACTAGTTCTTTTATGCATTCTAAAGACATAATGCTCATAAAAATCCATATGAGAAGTGCTTTGCCCACAAAGCAAGCCCCATTTGCTCAGAATAGTTAGTCCTTGCTTGCTCATATGTCCCAAGTGCATATGCCACAATTTTGTAATTTGAGACTCAAACAATGTAGAAGATGAAACTGCAACTCCACCTGACAAAGTAGAGCCCTAAAAAATATACAAACTACCACTGGCTTTAACACCTCATGACAACAAGAGCACTTTTGGAAACTTTCAACACATCATCTAAGCTAACATACTTATCTCCAAGAGCATCAAGAATACCTGAGGATATAAGATTCTTCTTCAAATCTGGAACATGCCTCACTTCTATTATAGTCCTGACAATACCATCATACATTTTAATTTTAGTTGTCTCTTTCCTTTCAACTTTACAAGTAGCATCATTGCCTATAAGAACTACTCAACTAAGCTATTCATATGTTGAAAATCAGTCCCTATTAGGACAATACGAAAGGAACAAGCAATATCCATAGTACAAACATCATCTAATTTCGAACCATCAGAACTAACCAAGAGTACACCTCTTTTAATACCAGTTTTAGCAACACTAGCTTCACCGATTTTATTATTCTCATTCTATGATTTTCTTTTTAGTTTCCAACATTCTACCTTGCATGTCCTTTCTACTTACAGTAGTTGCACTGAACTAGCTTACTTAATTGCGATTTACCTCTCTGTTTGTTGTTGTAGGAATTTTTCTTCTCTATTCTACCTTGATTTTCATATGCATTTGCTGTAATTTTGCCACTAATTGAGTATTTCCTCAACAATGCTTCTTAAACATCCTTCAATGTAATACTATCTCTACAATACAAGGGTGTATCCCAAAAATTAGAATAAATAGAAGGTAATGAACACAACAGTAATAATGCCAAGTCCTCATCATTGTATTTCACATCAAGATTCTCCAAAGTAGTAATAATAGTTTTGAAATTTTCTATGTGAGTTTGAATAGAAATACCTTCAACCATTTTGCAAGAATAAAGTTGCTGCTTTAATCACAATTTGTTGGTCAAATTCTTCTTCATACAAATCTCTTCTAATTTGTTCCACAATCCAGCTGCATCCTCTTCTTTCAGAACGTCTTGTAAAATCTCATTGGAAAGATGCAATTGTATCTACGCAACAACCATCTTGATGATTTTATCTTTTTTCTCATTAATTCAATTCGTAGGCATATTTGATTTTCCCAACAAATCGTCCTCCAAATCCATTTGTGTAAGAATCGCCATCTTCCTCATTTTCCACAAAGGAACGTGGGTCTTATGATAAAGTTTCTCAATTTCATGCTTTATGAAGTCATCCCAAGATCAATATGGCTCCGATACCACTATGTTAAAAATAAAACACAAAATAAGAGTACATAAAAGAGAATTCAAGACACAAATTTATGTGATTCACCTAATTGGGTTACATCCACGAGAGAAAAGAGAGAAATTTTACTAGATTGTTAGAGGTGCCAAAGGCTTACAAAAGGATACCCCAAAGCCAAAGAAGAAGAACAAAAGTGCTCTCTAAATTCTGTATATATACACGGCTAATGAAACCCTTCTTAAAAAAACATAACATAAAGAAGTTTTAGAAACAAAGTCGAGCTTGGGCTCAACCAAATTTGAGTTGGGGGTTAAGCTTGTGCTCAAGCTCTGTTGTTTTTGAGTCAAGGCATAGAACATTCAGTCCAATTCTCGCCAATCCTGCAGGATTATGTGTTGGAGCTCAAAACACTCCATTCAAAAAACTTTTGAGCCACAAATACAACAATACTAAATTGGAGAAGTAAATCAATTACATAAATTATTAAATAATAAATATGATTTTTTTATAACAATCTATAACTAACTAAAAAATACTAAGAACATTGATGAAAATCCACATTAGAATGAAATTTAAATCTCAGATATTATTTTTTGGGTCTCAATTTTACGATTTACGCCAGGCCTTACTGGTGATTCCAAATATTTATACGTAATAACAAGATTTAGTTATTCATGAAGTAGCATACAATGTATAATAAACTACATCGGTGATCGGACTTCATCACGCATCAGTGATGGTGTTCTCTGTAATTTTGTTTCATGGCTGCAGTTTATTAGGATCTCCAAACCACAATGCAATCATTTGATTAAGTTTTCCAATGTGAGTGTGGGGTTGAGATTGAACCAATATTTGGTAAAAAGGTTCAAGAAATAAGAGATGGATTCTCCCCCCGAAAGAACCAACCTCTTCATCGCCCCAACTAGAGGATGCTGCCACTATTTCCAAAATTTATGACTTCTTTTGAGTTACAAAAAAGAAAGAGTACTCAAATAAGTTGGATTTGTACAAGGAAAAGAAGAATGTGCACACACCAACTGGGAGATCAATAGAAAACAACCCATGAAAAAAACTTTCAAGAAAGTACCTCTTTAGTCAGACTTGTGATCCATCTGTTGTAGAACAAGACAGCTGTCTTCTTCTTCTTCTTCTTCTTTTTCTTTTTTTTGGGCGCCCCTTGCTTTGGCCAAAAGCTTTGAGTAGAGAACTGGACAGGCCGAATAAAGAGTTGTTTTCGGTTGGTCTGTTTACCCCTTTTCTTGTAGATGGATTCAAGGTTTGGAAGGGTGTAACGAGAAGAAGTCAAAAGGGTAAATAAGATTATATGTGGAAGGTCTGAAAGAGAGGCAGCTGAAGTTCTTCTTCTTGTGAATTTCCTTATCCCACACTGGATAAAGGCAGACAATATAACCAATTTATATTTTAGAGACGGAAGAGACGGGGCCTGCCGAGCTTGGTAACGCACGCTTGTAACTCGAGTGAGGGCAATAAGGTGGCTGGATGTTTGGCTGGCTCAATATGCTGGGTCCAAGTTTGCTAATTTGCTGGCCCGCCCGTTCCAAGCGGGGAGTTAGACCCTGGGGTTCAGGCGAAGGCTTGGGCCGCATGGTCTTTAGAGAGGTGGGTACAGCGTCAGGCTGGTTTCACAGAGCAGCGATCACCTCCCGCTCTTTGCAGTGGAAGGACATCGGTCTGGTGCTTCTGAGGGTCCAACAGAGCGAATTGGGTCAGCTCTAATTGCACAGCTACCTTTTTGGGCTATTCATAAACTGGTTTTAGGTATTTTAGATCTTTATTTGGTTTGATGGGCCATTCTGATTTCAAATTAAATGATCCCCCAATTATTGAATAAAGCACCTTACGAACCTTGGTGTTTCTAGTGACATCGTCACATTGGATGAGACGAGAAGCAATTACTCTCCCTCCCAAACAATTACTCTAGAAAGTCTTTTGAGTTGGGTAAATTTTAATCCATTCACAAATTCTACATGGATCCATTAGATTCGCCTTGGCTGCAAGCCTGCAATTTTCTAGCTATAAGGTTCGGGAAAAAGCTTATCTTGTCTATAAGTTCTAGCCGTAGGGTATGGAAGGTCAGTGCTGCCTCTAATCTGTTATCTTATCAAAATTTGGTTTCTAGTGGTCACTTTTTTATTGATAAAAAATCAAAATATATCTTATCGTTTTCTACTAGAAATAGGTAATTTATTTACAATTTATCTTTAATCCCACATTAGACATAGGCAATTTATTTTTAATCCCACATTAGACATAGGCAATTTATTTTTAATCCCACATAAACGTAATATGAATATATAACAGTTCAATACATTGTGACGTAGTTCTATTGAAAAATTGCAATTAGTTAACCCCCTCTTATTCTCAACATTGGCGCCCTTTTGTCTTAGGTTGATTAAGGAGCCATGACCTATTTAGGAATAATGCAAATGATATTTGCATTATTTACTGCATATCCTCTTTGGCTTTTTTCTTCTTTCTTATGGGTTAAAATGCAATCACGCCCTCGGTCATTCCTCTTTTAGCACGTAATCTCGAACATTTTAGTTTTTGATAATGATACTCCTTTCATCCATTTTTCTGTTAAAAAGTGTGTGAATATCGATAATGTCCTTTGATTTCAGCAATAATCATAAAATAATCTTGTATAGCGGTAATCAATTACTTCCACATTATGAATATTACAAGCATTACCAAAGAAATGAATGATAATATGCTTAACTTTCATTCTATAAATTCTAAAATAAAAAATTAAAACTCACATGAAATTATGGAATTGTCGACTAATCATAGCAATCAATTATACCATATCAGAAAATTTCAATTAGAATGAGCAAACAAAATGATGCTCTTTATTAATGCAATATAGAAGCAATTGCAATCAAATTAAACTTATTTTATGCAGTCCAAAATGACAAAAAAAACTATTAAGAAAGTTTCACATAAAATAAGAGGTTGTATAATTAAAAAAAAAAGTGTCTTCTGAAAAACAATAAAATGCACAAATCAATAGATACAAATAAAGAATTATCCAAAAAGATAATAAAGAACTAACTGTATAACATTTAAAAAAAAATGGTATAGATGTATTGGAGAATAATAAGATGACAAGAACACTTACGAAAATGAGATGAAAACTTAGAAGAAACTAAAATAAAAGAATAGGGATTTCCTGGAGCAAAAACTTGGATTATATTTTTTTTCAGTTGATTCACAACTTTTGGATTTTATCTGATTCAATAGCACTGTTTTTTATTCAACAAAATATAGATAAGAATGCAGTAGGATCTCCAATAGTAGAAATGAAGGCAATTAACAAGTGTAATATTCCTCCTTTTGTTTGAGAAAGTAAATTTGTTCTTAATTGATTAACTAATATGAGATTTTTTCTTAATTTTATTTTTCGCTTGAGGAATTAGAATAAAGAGACAAAAATATGCCATCTTATTGAACAAAGAAATGGATAAAAGTTGTATGAAAAGAGTGTCGCTGTCAAAAACTAGAACATTTGGAGATTATTTACCAAAAGATAAAAGATCAAGGGCTGTGATTTGTGATTGCATTTTACCATTTTTCTTACCCATGTCTTGTCCCATTTACTGAATGAAAATAACCCTTTTTCTTTCCATTTACTAACTCTTTTTTAAAAAAAAAATTTCCAGTCAGAGACCGTTCCACTTACTGACTTGGGCGGGTACACCTTGTCTCTTGCATTTACCTGGGCGTTTAGGATTTTTGCTGTACCCAAATTCATGTTAAAAGATTGAGTTATTAGACCTCGATCCAGTGAAAATTTAGTGTAACTCAATCCCGGCTAAAAAAACTCCAATCCTGCTGACCATAAGAAAATTCCCCAAATTCACTGCAATTTTGCAATTTTTACAGATCGCACAGACAGTTAAGTGGAAGACTAATGAACCTTATTGATATGATATGTAAGGCTTAACCGTGAGAATGATTGTTAGACTCGCCCCACGCTTGTATTAGTTCAGATGGAAGGGTGCTAGATACACCCATTTTGAACATAAACCTTGAAGAAATCAAATTGATACGTTGGACATTCCACACTAGAGCAGTCAATTGGGTGCCATTCTCAAGCTGCAATAAATTTCACATGCACAGGGATAATGTTCAAGTGCAGCTAGGTTAATTATAATAAACATGAGAGAGAGGGAAATCCACAAATATAATTACTACTATCAAAAGCATCACTCAGAAAAACAGAGATAAATTTTGCCACTCAGCAAAGCATTTGGAATCATAGATGTGTGATGATTATTACATTTGGCAGACCACTCTACAAACCAGCTCTAACATCTATGTATCAATCCGCTCTGGGAGACACCAGACATCACAACTAAACGGGGATGCCCCAAACCAAAAAATAGCAACAAGAGAGATCAGCTTATGCATCGTCGAGAGCTAGGACTCCAGGTAGAGTTTTTCCCTCAAGCAGTTCCAAGCTGGCACCGCCTCCAGTTGAGATATGGCTCATCTTGTCTGCCAGACCAACCTTCTCAACGGCAGCAACAGAATCACCTCCTCCTATGATTGTTGTCACTCCTTTGCCGCTAAGTTCCGCCAATTTTTTGGCGATAGCCTGAAAAGGAATGAATAATGATCACCATGCTTTGTTCCAATCACACTGAAATCTCATGCAGCAAAATGACATGAGGCTAAATATAAAATTGAAAAATAGACTATTATGTGATTTATCACTCTGTAGAATACCTCTGTTCCTGCTGCAAACTTGTCAAATTCAAACACACCCATAGGCCCATTCCAGATGATGGTTTTAGTAGTCTCCAAAGCTTCACCAAATGATTTAATACTATCTGGTCCGATATCTAAACCCATCCACCCATCAGGAATTGCTGATGCTGGAACAACCTAAAAGAAGAAACAGCAACTTTTTAATCCACATGAAGTATAAACATTTTATATAGCATGAATACCACCCTGGGCGGTGAAGTCATTTTCCTCTTTGACCAGGGAAACTTAAGACAAATGCAGTAACACAGAATGAATGCAAGCAACTTAAATCAGTCCAAACATAAATAATGTTAGATCAAAATTATATTCATCAGTAGAGTGAAAACTGCCTACCTTGCTGTTAGCATCAGCGGCAAACTTGTCAGCAATAACCACATCAGAAGGCAGCAAAA
This sequence comes from Jacaranda copaia, assembly GCA_014898725.1. Classification (NCBI taxonomy): domain Eukaryota; kingdom Viridiplantae; phylum Streptophyta; class Magnoliopsida; order Lamiales; family Bignoniaceae; genus Jacaranda; species Jacaranda copaia. Next base: position 121,703 of record JACGDI010003378.1, on the reverse strand, counting down.
GGGAGACCCCTTTAGCCTTGGCCTTTTCCAAAAGTGAAGTTGCAAGATCGAGCTTGTCATCCTCCACAAGTGAGGATCCCACGGCATGCCCCTGGGCCTTGTAGAAGGTAAAGATCATTCCTCCACCAAGCAAGAGGATGTCTACCTTCTCCAAAAGTGACTCTATGACACCAATTTTAGTGGAAACCTTTGAGCCACCAACAATTGCAGCAAACGGCTTCTTCGGACTGGCCACAGCTCCAACTAAATAATCAAGCTCCTGAAAAATGCATATAACAAGCAAAGATTAGAACTCAGCAACGCATGTTCAACGATACAAAGAAGAATTAACCATAGTTAATTGACAATGATTTTAGGTGACACTACAATTTAAGCTCCAACCATCTAGAATGAAAGGCTAGATCCTTGAACAGAAATTTGGTCAAGCAGTCTACAAGTGAGAACCTATGAAATTACTACATTCAGTGTTAAAAGTTGGATTGGATTAATTCTTGGATCAAATAGATGAAGACAACATGTTAAATAGAAGTGAAAAGAACATAAAATTCACCAACCTTCTGCATAAGGAATCCTGCAACAGAAGGCTTCAAATACTTGGCCACTCCTTCTGTCGAAGCATGAGCTCTGTGTGCGGTTCCAAATGCATCGTTAACATACAAATCGGCGAGGGAAGCAAGCTTTTTCGCAAAGTCAGGATCATTCTTCTCCTCTTCTTTGTAAAACCTAACATTCTCCAGGAGAATAACACCTCCATCTGGCAACGCAGCCGCCAACTTCTCAACTTCTTCACCAATACAGTCATTGGCCATCTTGACCTAATATCAGATAATAAAGATAAGCAAAAAAATTCCTTTTCATTGCAAGAGCAGAAAACCCTTTGAAAAATGAAGAGCATACGAACCTCGAGTCCAAGTAGTTCAGAGAGTCTAGGAACAAGAGGCTTCAAACTGTACTTTGGGGTGACACCTTTTGGACGCCCCTGGAAATCCCGTTACAAGGTAATAAATCACTTACTAAGTTGATAACTTTTTTATGATGGTTTATTGATTACTATCATGGCGCGCAATAAAATTTTTTGCGTTGAGCCACCAAATTAAGGATATTCTAGAGATTTTCACACAAAAAAGAATTCATACAATTTTTTTGTAATGAAACTGAAGAACACATGTGAACATATCCATGATATTAAAATCTTGGTTTTGCATCTGAGAATCAGTGAAGCATCACATGAAACAGATAATATCAAATACAGTCCTACTATGAAGCATTGCCAAATACTAGATCAACCTATAAAACACAGACAAGAGAGATCCAAACACCGAATCAATATTCAATTAAATATCAGTGAAGAAATTGCCATATTTAAAAAAATAAAATAAAAATAATTCCATTTCAGAGATCAAAATGTTTTACACATAGTGAGCAACGAGTCATAATCCACAACACTTATTTAAACACAAGTAGCAAATCAACCCAAACCCAATACTATCCGGAAAAAAAAGCCCCAACACTAATCCATTTTCGTACATCTAACTTCAGAACGTAATAAAAACAAAGATTATTTATCCTTCAGATTTATCTACAAGTAAGAAAATATCAAAACGTACGAGGTGGGTGGTGAGGATGACTTTAGCGCCATAGCCAATCAAGTACTTAATAGTTGGGACGGCGGCTCTAATTCTCGTATCATCGGTAATGTTGAAGTTATCATCCAACGGCACGTTCAGATCCACTCTCACGAGAACTTTCTTCCCCTTCAGATTAGCTTCCTTCAGTGAACCAACGCTCTTCTTTGTCGCCATTTCCTAACGCAGATCAAAATCTAAACAAACAGAAATACAAAAGTAAAGAATCAAACAACAATATAGGCATACGGATTCGAAGAAAATAGGAGGAATTTGGCTGAAGATAAAGAGATGATTGAGTTTACGTTGCTACTATCGAAGAGAGAAGAATGCGAATCGATCAGTGATAGAGAGTGGAAAAGTAGAGGGGGTTTTTATGTGTCAGAAGATAGCCATAGGGCGTAAGTTTAGTCAATTTTACTAAAGAGAACCCGGGGGCGAGGGGTGCGTACTCCAAACGCACTTTCCGTTTGCAAAACTGAGAGTAGTTTTTGAGGGAGACGGTGGGCGGGCTATTGTCCAAGGGGAAATATTCAATGTGGTTTTTGTGGTAGGAATCAAGCGAGTATATTCATTTATCCCGCGGCCTTTTTTTCCTTCTTCTATTTGTCTTGCAATTTCTTGAAATAGTAATCAAGTACTTTCGCTTGTTTTCGTGTGTATGTTTTCGGAGTTTACAACCTTCAGGAATAAAGGAATAAACTCTTTGCTTCATAAGCAGATGCTCTTTGATCCTATTAACCATTTAGTTTAATATTTTTTTTTTAGTTTAAGAAATTTGTTCTGAACCTACCTATAGTATTCATATTCAATTTGATAAAAAGCTCCCGAACATTCATTCATTCTTTTATATGAGATTTTTGGTTTGAATCGTCTAAATGTGAGTGTGAGAAATAATAAGTTCTCAATATAATTTTATTTTCTTCAATATAAATCACAATTCAACAATGATTATATCTAATTAATCTTTTATTAATTGACTTTAATAAATATATAATTACATTAGTGTACAAGTAATTAATTGTTGTAATATTTCTAATTTCATGTAGTTTGAGATTAGAGCAACATTTCTCTTTATTTCTTTATCTAAGTCTGATAATTTCTAATATGATAAATTATGCAATTGATTGTCTCACTCTGTACAAAAGGAAAGTTTTTTGGGCATTTTATGATTTATGTCCAGTGTGCTTATTTTGCGAGAAGGTTATAATTACCATCTCTCAAATGTTTTTGATACCACAATTTGAATCGATATTAAATTTTAAATAAAAATTAAAATTATAAACTAAATAGAATTTATAAATGATGCAGCTCTCCATGGGTACTTAGTATATTTGACTAATAGGGGGTTTGTCTTGATTGCTGACTTCAGCATAATAAATTAGCTGAGTTGCAACAAAACTACTCCAATTATCTGACCTAACAAAATCATCTTCATTATTAATCAAGCTACAACAAACTGTCTCAACCAGGCACGAAGCCTTCATCGAATTTCTTTGAACTATCCCAAAGACCGATCTCAAATGAGAATTTACGATTAGCTTGTTCATAGAATAAGAACCAATTAAATTGATAATAAGTCGTTAAGAAAGGCAGTGAATTAACATTTATAGGATATTGGGCTCAAAAATATAAAATTTGTGTGGGAAATTTTCATGCATCAATGTATGCATCAAACAAGCAGTACGTCAAACAATAGCATGAATATTTAACACATATCATCACAATTGAAAAATTAAGAAGACATAAACTTGAGACAACAAATCAGGATTGTATTAGTAATTTAATTGAGTCGAGGCCTGCATAAGCGCAGCTTCCTTAAGGTTTCATCTGTCTGCCAATGGTGTAAGAGGACTCTTACCTCCCAAGATACAATAGCCTAGCCAAACTAATGCTGCATTCCAATTGCCTGAACTCCGAACCCTTAGCTGACTTGAACCTCTGTTTTTATGCAAGAATAAGTGCTTTGTATGCTTTGAAATGAGTATGTATGCTGTATGTTTTTCTAATTGAACAATGCACAAATGTAACCCCCATATTTATAGATGCTAGGTGCCCAATAGCATAGGGTATGATCGTGTGCCCATAAAACATATTACAAGTTATAAATAAAGGTCATGACCTTTAATTTTAAATCGTAAGAACATAGCTATAGAAATTCAAACAAAAGGACATGGTTGCAACCGTTTGAAACTTTCAGACATGACCATTAGGACAGGAATATTTGAAATTTTCAGATATGACCATTAGGAAAGGTCAGTCTCAAAACTGAAATCAAAATAATTGTAGAACATAATTATTAATGATAAATCAAAAAAATATTTGATTTATTTTAAATAATCATTTCCTAAAAAGATAATCCTGAGACTGCCGCGCCAAGGACCTGCCCCAATTCAAGCTGGATGGGCAGTGCACATGTGGTTCATTGTAAATAAACCCAAATCCGCACTCATATAGGTCATCTCCCCTCCAAAAATTTAGGTACCACCAAAGGAGTCCAACCCCTTCGACCACACCTAAGTTATGTAATTAGCTCAATTCTACTTTTGAATTCTAATGTGAGATGGACACTTTCAAACTATCCATTCATACATATGTCTTAGGTACTTCTTAACTCATTTTCCATTTTTAACCTCAATTTTCTCATTCACTTCTTCATTAATTTTTGGCATATAACTATTTAATAAACATCTCCTTAATGAGATGAAATTGTTAGTTTAAAGTCATTAAATTTAACTCTATAAAACTCTCATTAAATTTTAACCAAATTTGACGGATTATCAGTTATAGATGGCAAAAATCTCACAATTTGTACTTACATAAGCTGAAATGCAAACAAAAAGACAGGTTGTTGACTCTTGAGAAATTAATAAAGCCTTTTTTATTTCTCAACAAACTAAGTATCCTGTACGTTTATTATTTTATTGGTGGTGTAAGTTCATTTTACATCAATAAACTTATCTGTTAAAATAATGAATGAAGATCATTTGTGTACGTACAACAAACGAAATATAAGGATTTAATTTGAGAAAGGAGAAGTAAGTAAATGATCATGAGTAGCTAACTTGTCGTAATCCATGCATCTCTTGCGTGTAACGAGTTTCTTCATCATTGGGATAAAAATAGAATCCAACTATCAATATAATGTCATTTTCTACAGGTTAAAAGTATTGGAAAAGCGATTGAGATTCCATCATTGACAACGTCACACTCCACGCACAATTCGACATAATTCACGCCGGATGCCCCTCGTGTTTTTGGAGCACACTGCCTCCCTCTGGATTCGTGGTTGCAGTTTTTTCGACATCTTATAGTCTACTGATTTTTGTTTCCCCTCTCTCTCTCTCTCGGTCTATTGAGATAAATATGTGTACTGATTTACCTTTAAAAAAAAGAACGAAAGAAAATACATACAACGCGTCAGTAAGAAAAGTCAATTTTTTGGGGCTCCTATTAAGTATATTAGTCAACCATTACTGTGAGGCAAGAAGTTTTCGAATTTTCTGTGCACCCATAAAGTATTGTCTAATTTGATTAGTCAAAATAATTAAATTAGGTACCGTTTACTTTGTGACATGGATGATCAGTAACGAAATGAAATGAGGGATGAAATTAAGGATTATGATAATTTTATATTTTTTAAATTATATTTACTTTATGAAATAAAATAAATGATAAAAGTAGATAATTGTATTTATTGTTTAGTTGGGAAATAATATGCAGAATCTTGAGATTGGATCGGCCAAATCTTTCCAAACTCCATACTCACCACGTCTATGTATACATAACTATGATTTTAAAATTTTATTATTTATTTGAGTTGTTATGTTGATGTCTGGGTACGTCATGTAATAGTGTTTGAGAGTCTACACGTTTCAAATTTTATCTTTTGTTTAGACGTGTTTATGGATATAATAATTTAGATTGCTCGTCCTAAATAATGAATTTACTACTATTTTGAATAATGATGGTTAAATCATTTTCTCATATTTGATAAGCAACACACTACTAAAATAAAATCAATTATAAAGAACAATAAATACTTCTTTGATCATCCCATCCCTTATATCTTATAAAGTTGTAACTCCAAGTAAAAACTTGAATTGTCTAAGTGGCGCTACGACAATAAGTTTTATAATGCAGCAACACCATTCAGTCAATTTATATGGTGGTGTACTGGATATTTGATACTGCAGCCATGCACATGAAATTATAACTTTGTGTGACAAAAAATAGGATAAAATAGTAAAATAAATTCTCATTCCAAAGAACCCAATTTGTGGGATTTAATTGTCACAACCATTTGTGGGATTTCTCATGCCATATGCGACAACATCCATGAATAGTGTGGGCCTAGAGCTTTTCTTCCGGGCAGCCATCTCCAAAAGCAAACAAGGGATGATGAGCTTAATCCATCCTCATCCCAAAACGTAAACATGCCCTTAGGCTCCATTTACATGGCGATATAAGATGATATAAGAAATGAAATGTAGAATTAGGATAATTTTGTATTTTTAAAATTACATTTAATTTATGGGATGATAGGAATAATAAAAATGAATAATTATATTAAATATTTATTTTGATGGATGATATTATGGAAATAAATTTAAAAAGACTAAAATACTTTCAATTAAAAAATTTATTTATTCTTCTAATTAATATAGAGAAATTAATTTTTCTCTATTCCAACACAATATCCAACAATTTCTTCTTCTTCCCAAATATAAAGAAATTAATTCTCCTTCATTTCGACACAACATCCTTACACATGAAGATTTTAAAATAAAATCTTGAAATTCAAAGAATTTAGGGTACATTTTTTTTATTATCAATATCATTACTTCAATTATAACTATATATTTATTTATTTATCTTTCAATTATTTTTAAGATAAATACATTTTGTTCAATTACTATGTAATAATAATATTTATTTTTCTCAAAAAATAATAACAATTATAATTTTTTTTACAACATTTTCTCCAATCTAATTATTTAAATTCATTATTCTAAAATATTATTCCAAGACAACAAATAATAATTATAAACAATTTATATATATACATAGTAAAGAAACAAAGAAGAAAGACATGGGGAGTAATAAGTCGTTTCATTTTCTTATATATTTCCTATACATACATATTCTAGACTAATAAATATTTTAGGGATGTAAATGAGCCGAACTTAGCAAAAATTTCGAGCTCAAACTTAGCTCATTTTAAAAAACGCTAGCTCGAGCTTTAAATTTTATGTTCAAACTTAAGCTCGTTGATAAATATCAAACTCAAAATTAAGCTCAATGAGCTCATAAGATATCCGGCCACAATCGAATTTGAACTTATCTAGTATTTTCCACATTCAATGTGCGAGCTTGAGCTCGAGCTCATTGGGTTTGATTTAGTTCTCACTATTTATATGAAACTTTTGAAAAATTCTATCTATTAACAAATCCAAAAACAACATCAATTTTTTTAAAAGTTAATCAATTTTTTATAAATTTTAAAATTAATATTTTGACTTTTAAAGTTTGAACATTAAAATACAACAATAAATTTGTTAAGATAATGATAAGTTTTCATTTCATATTTGTATTATTAAATTTAAAAAACATGTTGTAATCATATATAATATATTATACAATGAAATTTTATTATATACTTATATATTTTTATAAAATTATTTGAATTAAAAAATTTGCATTTTTTTTCAAATGTATCATGCTATTTATTTTTCATATTTTATAAATTATAAATTAGTATCTTATAAATTATTATTTATTAATAAGTGATATGATATATAAATGAAATTATATTTTAAAAATTATCTAAATATGTGGCATGTATTTTTTGAATATTATTTTTATATATTATTTTATATATATACATATTATTTTAAAAAATATTATAACTCACGAACTTTTGAGCCACCATTTTAAAGCTTAAGATTAGCCCAATTCCAAGCTCAACCTCAAAGAATTTCGAACTCGAGTTAAACTTTTCCACATCGAGCTAAAATGGCTTGCGAGCCGATTTAGCTCAATTTACATCCCTAATATATTTCCTGTACATATATATTTTTTGGACTAACATATATATATATATTATACGTATATGTCCTCTTGTAATATTTGATGTTTTCTTTTGTCTTTTATCCACTCTATTTGTATTGAGGGCGCGTGAGACAAAGGGCCGCGGCTTGAAGGGAATTGTCCCAGGCGCCTGGGCAGCAAGCACACTGGGCCACAGGAGACACAGACTGGGTATGATGGGCTGTGAAATCTGGGCCTGAAGAAAGGGCCAAAGCCCACGGACTGCCCCTCTACCTAGACAACCTTAAAATCATGCCAGAACTCGGAATTGAACCCTGGCGCTAGCACTCGAGCAAGGAGATGGCAACCATCTCAGCTGCAACAGCCTAAACCATTGTTTACACAAGCTAATGGCTTTAAATGCCATCAAGCTGCATATTTGTAAATACTCAATGTACAGGTTGATATTACGACACCAAGACTTTGTATTTGATTGATATCAATTAAAATGGAGAGGCTCAAAAAAAAAAAAA